>JARHVA010000531.1:1367500-1752500 GCA_037957365.1 Torreya grandis
TCACTGATGTAATGGACATTCGAGAATTGGTATTCGAGGAAAATCAATCATCTGTCTATTATTTGCCTTAAAGCTTGTACACATTTTATAATAGGCTGTTATGGAGATGGAAAAGCATATTTATCCAAATTAATGGGGGACACATATAAAATATTAGTAACTATAAATTTATGCACCCAAAATTTGCACAATGAAACATTTCAAAAATATGATGCTGATGTAAATACCTATGGAAAAAAATGTAACATTCTTAGATCATTTCCTTTCCCATTTTGACTCTACTATCATAAAAAATATCCCTAAGCATAATTTTTTTTATAAATATGGGCTTAAAACCTCCTAAACTTGAAGCTTCATAGTGCATGGCAAAATTACCACTTAGATTAAAGCAGTGGTTTTGTAACCATTTCACATCAGCCCATAGAATGTGTGTTTTGAAATGGTTTCACTCAAGTGATGATCCACTTCAAACTGTGTCTCCTTAGTTAACTCCTCACTACTCCAATTAACCCCACACTACTCCAATTATCTCCCCACTACTCCAATTAACATCCCAATATTATTTTAAGAATATATTTATTCTCATTGAGATTCATATTAGAAAATTCATGAATAAATAACCTCTACTTTTTCATTTTTGAAAGCTAACTAGAGAGTTGATGCTTTCCCCTTCACTCTTTTGATTTTAGTTTCATTGTCCTACCTTCCTTTTACTGATAAAGACATCTTTGGGTAAAATTAAGTAACTATATGGAGATGTAACCCAAGGTTTTAATATCCACAACCAATAACATACTCCCAATTTATCATTTGCACGTGACAAGTTGGATGTTTCTTTATTTTAACATTCCTATTTATTTCTTGGTTTAGATTTCTTTATTTTTTTGAGTGAATTACAAACATAAACAAAATATTTGATGTGCACTTTAAAATTTATCAAAACTTTGAATTGGATTACCCTATATAAAATCAGTGAAAATTAGAAGTGTTAGGGGGGATTTATTCATATCTTCACCCATGCTTCTTCATCCTACATAGGCTTATAGATAGCTAACTTATTTATTTTTGAGTGTGTGTGTGTGTTTTTGTTTTTTCAAACTTCCACAAATTTTGTGTTTATGAGAATTTTAATTTCTTCACAACTTGTATGCATGAGTGTCATGTCCCCTTCTAGTTGACATCTTTCCGAGCGGATGATTAGCCTATTATGTGACCCTCGTAGGCTGATGGGATGGATAGAGGGTCTTGATGGAGCTTGGCTTGGCTTTTGTTCGGGCTTTTTCAAACATGGATTAAGGGAGATATTAATATTTGATTGATTTAATCAAATATTAATTATTTGGTCTAATTTTAATTAAATATTAATTAATTATTAATTATTAATATTTTTTTCTAATTTACGAAGCCCAAGTCTAATTTGAGGAATTCTAATTTAAGAACCTCAAGTTCTAATTTGAGGAAATCTAATTTTAGCAAGCACACCTTGGAGGGTATAAGGGGGCCTCATGGGAGAGAGTTTGTATTCATGATTGATTATTGATATTGAGTTTTGCTAAGAATTCTTCTGTGAAGACTGAGCCAAAGGGTTCCAGGATTCCATTTGCATTGAAGAACGTCAACTCTTCATTGTGTGTGATTCAGAGGTTGTGAAAGATCAGTTGATCTATTGCCAAATTGAGAGATAACTTCATACAAAAGTTATCACTAGGGTTACAAGTTTGAGAGATAACTTCATACAGAAGCTATCACAAGGGTTCACAGGCATTTCTTTATTTTGGTTTTTGATTCAATAGATATCTAGATATAGATCTTTTGTATTGGCCCATAGTTCTTCAGATCGGGATCAAGCTATTTTGGCAGCCGTACAAAGTCTGTACAGATCTGTGAAAACCTATACACATCAGCAGAAAGTTCAGACACCGGCATCGACAGGCAGAGGCCCTAGAGAGACCGACATCAGCCGACCTCTCACCGACACCGGTAGGTTAACGACCCCAGTCGATCGACGTCGGTGACTATGTTCTTGACATAGCAGGCTGAGACGTACCAGATCCATATTGATTGCCCAATTTGTGGAATATTCAGGCTATTGAGGCCGTATTTGTTTTATTCTTTATATACTTGATAGAGGACCTCTATTGTAAGCATATGAGCAAATAAATAAGAGATTATACTATGTTTTATTCATCTATTGAAGATATTTTGCAAAAATACAAAAAAGTAATTTGGAGGTTTTTTCCCTATTAGTTGAGGATATTACAGTGGTATCAGAGCTAAATCCTGCCATCTTGAGGGTTTGACAATTTTATGCAACCACAAGAGTTGGGACCACATAGGTATAACACATGCAGTAGAGCCTTGCTTAAAGGTACCCAATTGTTAGAACAATAGCTGATTATCATGAGTGATAGACGTGAGGGTAGCCCACCCAAGGGCCACTAACATAATGATGATTTAGGTACCAGAGAAACCTACTGTGAGATGACACAGGCACTATAGGCATTAACTACTATGATAAGGGGGATGAACGCACCTAATAGACCGAATGGGGAACAAGGAGATAATAAGAGTGATACGGTTAATCAGAGACCCCAGCAAGCCCACTCCAAAATAGTGGATAGACCTACATGTCCTATGTTTGTTCAAGAGGAACCAAAAGTTCCAGCAGAGGAGGAGGCAGGAGATTCCTCATTTGTAGATGTTTACATGGCTGTAAATGATGAGTGGGACTTATTACCCCCTCATGTTCAAGAGAGAACATCCTTTGATCATTTTGTTAATCTGAGGAGAGAGCACTACAGATTGGTTAGACAAGACAGGTGGCCTAGACACCAGAACAATGATCTTAAGCATGCTATGAGCAGGCTCACACTCGTGATGTTTGATGGTAGTGGTAAGGTCACAATGTAGGCCTGGATTAGTAAGTTAGACACCTTTCTCACATTGCATCTGATAGCTGAGGAAGATGCTATCAGATATGCGACACTACATCTTGAGGGAGTAGCTCACGATTGGTGGCACCACGGGATGGTGACACTCCATCATGACCGGATCACATCTTATCAGGAGTTTGTGGATAGGCTGATAGAACATTTTGACAGGAGGGATCCAGAGTCCTATTTTTGAGAGTTGGCACAATTATGCTAGAGTGGAAGTCTAGAGTCTTACATTGGTGACTTCCAAAAGTTATCAGTTATGGTTCTTGACATTTAAGAGAGGTGACTTGTAGTACTCTTCATGGAGGGATTGACATAACCATTGAGAGGTTGGATCAAAGGCTTTGATCCTCCTTCATTACAGGAAGCTATGAAGAAGGCGCGTAGTATGGAGATGGCAGCCCCATCAAGTAGATTTAACTCTAGAGGTACTTCTTCATCTAGGGATAGTAAGGGCTTCAATAGGAATAGAGAAAGACCGGGTTTTAACATAGATAAATTAGGTGTTAAGAATGAACTAAAGGCTAACCCAACAGCACCACCTTTTGATAGAGAGGCTCTTAATGATCTACGCAGGAGGAAGATTTGTTTCTATTGTAAAGGTCCCTATGATGCCAATCACGATTGTCCCTTGAGGCCTAAGGGCAAGGCAAATCGGGTGATGTGGGCCTATTATGAGGATGAGGAATCAAAAGATTTTGAACATCATGATTATTCTGAGGAGCCAGAGGCTAAGGCTTTAGAGCCTAAGGTAGAGGTAGAGTCAGAGCTCTAGATTCAGGAGGCACGCCTATCTAGCATTGAGCACGAGGGGTCATTCAGACTCCATGGAGTTTTGGCAGGACAGAGGGTTATCACCCTTCTTGACACGGGAGCCACACATAATTTTATTGATACTAGATTTGTGGAGAAGTGTGGACTCACCACAGAAGAGTTTGAGGGCATTAGAGTTAAGGTGGCTGACAGTTACACCCTTAGGTGTGAACGGATGATTAGAGATCTCCCATTGCACTTGAACAACTATGAGTTCAAGACTGACTATTATGTGGTGAACATGGGGGACATAGATTTGGTTTTGGGCATGAAGTGGCTTCATTCCCTTGAGGTAGTCACTCTTCATCTTAAGGACATGGAGATCTATTTCAATGTTGATGGGAAGACACACATCATTAAGGCAATACGGGATGGCAACATCAAAACTATTTCTTTACATCAGATGGAGAGGCTCATACGACACGACATGGTAGAGTGGGATGTTGAGTGCACATTGGCACCAATACAGGAGGGACAATAGAAGACTGAGTATCATCCTGACATTTAGCAGTTGAGAGTCAAGCATGATAAGGTATTTAGTGATATTCCACCAGGGAGACCTCCAGACAGGGGCATTGAGCACATTATTGAGCTTGAGGAGGGTGCTAAGCCTATTATGATCACTCCTTATCGACATCCTAAGTGGTTGAAGGATGAGATCAAAAAAAAAATTAAGGAGTTACTAGCTATGGGTCACATTCGGCCTAGCAAATCACTGTTCGCTTCTTCAATTGTTCTAGTGAAGAATAAGGATGGCACCCTACGCATGTGCATTGACTACAGAGCCTTGAATAAGAGAACCATTAAGAATAGGTATCCAATACCTCGTATTGATGAGCTTATTGATGAGCTCCATGGTGCACATTACTTCACAAAGATAGACTTAAGGTCAGGCTATCATCAGATCAGGGTTCGTGAGCAGGACGTGGAGAAGACAGATTTTCGTTGCCATTATGGACACTGAGTTTATAGTGATGCCATTTGGGCTCACTAATGTGCCAATGACATTTCAGTCCACCATGAATAGAGTCTTTCATTCACTACTGAGGAGGTTTGTACTTATTTTTTTTATGACATTCTTATATACAGTAGGACTTGGCAGGAGCATTTGGCTCATCTGGAGACTGTACTCAGCATCTTGGAGAGGGAGTCCTTGTACGCCAAGGAGTCCAAATGTGATTTTTGAATGACCAAATTGTTATACTTGGGTCATATTATCAGTGTAGGGGGAGTACGGATGGATCTTGAGAAGATCCGCGCTATCATAGACTGGCTTATTCCAACAAACCTCACACAACTACGGGGATTTCTAGGTTTGTGTGGATTTTATCGTAGGTTCATGAATGGTTATTCATGACATGCAGCCCCTATGATAGATTTGATGAAAAAGGGTGCTTTTAGTTGGACACCTGAATCACGAGAATGTTTCATGAGGTTTAAAGAGTTAATGACTATGTGCCCAGTTTTGGCACTACCTGATTTTTCGAAGCCTTTTGAGCTTCAGTGTGATGCTTCAGGGGAGGGCATCAGGGTGGTGCTTATGCCGGACAAGCACCCCATAGTATATGAGAGCCATAAGATTAGGGGGCAAAGAGGCTTTACAACATTTATGATAAAGAGATGCTAGCTATCATGCATGCCTTGGCAAAATCTAGGCAATATCTCGTGGGTAGCACATTTTGCATCAAAATAGACCACAACAGTTTGAGACACTTCTTGGGTCAGAAAGATCTCAATGATCATCAACAAAAGTGGGTGAGAAAATTATAGGCATATGAATTTGACATCTCTTTCATTAAGGGCACTCAGAATGTAGTGGCTGATGCCCTTTCACATCGACCGCATTTGAGCACTATGGTCCACATCTCAGAGGATTGGAGACATATGATTGTGGTAGAGTATGCCAAGGATACATGGGCATCCAGCATTGTTGAGGGATCGATGGTTGATACCAGATATACTCTTGTGAATGACTTGATCATTTACAAGGGCAGGGTTTATTTGATTCCAGGATCAGTGGTAAAGAATATTCTCATGCAAGCCTTTCATGATGTACCTACTACAGGACATCTCGGGTATTTCAAGACCTATAGACAGATTAGGGAGAGATTCACATGGAAAGGACTCAAGGCAGATGTTCTTTAGTATGTGCGAGAGTGCCCTATTTGTCAGCAGAACAAGCAGGAGAACATGTACCCAGTAGGTTTATTGCGGCCACTCCCAATTCCTGACAGGAAGTGGGAGTGCTTGTCGATGGATTTCATTACGGGCTTACCTAAAGCCCAAGGACGAGATTGCATATATGTAGTCATGGATTGGTTAACAAAGTATGCCCACTTCTTTCTGATTACCACCACATACATAGCTACACAGGTAGCAGAGGTTTTCTTCTGAGAGGTATTCCAACTGCATGGATTACCTCAGAGCATATTGAGTGACAGGGATAGTCAGTTCTTGAGCCACTTCTGGCAGGAGGTCTTCTGACTCTATGGGACTGAGCTTACACCGAGCACCAGCTACCACCTATAGATCGATGGACAGATAGAGATAGTGAACAAATGGGTGGAGGGCTACCTCAGGAACTACATTGCAGGGCAGCAAAAAGCTTGGGTCAAGTGGATTCATTTGTGCAAGTATCGTTATAACACGACTTTCCACATGACCATTCAAATGTCTCCTTTTATGGCATTATACAGGTATGAGGCACCGAGTTTTCTAGATTTGCTACTGAGCGACAGTAGAGTGCCGAGTGCTAGAGACTTATTGTAAGAGAGTCAGGATACTATGAGGACTCTCAAGGAGAATATTGCTAAGGCGCATAACTAGCAGAAGTAGTGTGCAGATCAGTGGAGGACAGAGAGATCTTTTGATGTGGGTGACATGGTCTATCTTATGCTACAGCCTTACCATCAATCTACTCTTAGGAAGAGTGGGGCAGAGAAGCTTAAGTTGCATTACTATAGGCCTTTCAAGATCTTGAGACGTGTTGGAGAGATGGCTTATGAGCTAGAGATTTCGACAGAGAGCAAGGTATACAATGTTTTTCATGTATCACACCTTAAAAAGGTGTTAGGACATCGTGTGATACCTTCTACAGTTTTACCTCCCTTAGATGATGAGGGAAAGTTAATTTTAGTACCTAAGTCTATCCTGGAGTCTAGAGAGAGACAGTTGTGTAGGAGGACTATCAGGGAATATTTGGTAAAGTGGAGAGATTTGCCAGTGGAGGATGCGACATGGGAAAGCAAGGATATTCTATAGCATCCAGAGTTAAGATTGCTTGAGGACAAGCAATTTCAAGAGGGGCACACTGTCATGTCCCCTTTTAGTTGACATCTTTCCGAGTGGATGATTATACTATTATGTGACCCTCGTAGGCTGATGGGATGGATAGAGGGTCTTGATGGAGCTGGGCTTGGCTTTCATTTGGGATTTTTCAAACATGGATTAAGGGAGATATTAATATTTGATTGATTTAATCCAATATTAATTATTTGGTCTAATTTTAATTAAATATTAATTAATTATTAATTATTAATATTTTGTTCTAATTTAAGAAGCCCAAGTCTAATTTGAGGAATTCTAATTTAAGAACCTCAAGTTCTAATTTGAGGAAATCTAATTTTAGCAAGCACACCTTGGAGGGTATAAGGGGGCCTCATGGGAGAGAGTTTATATTCATGATTGATTATTAATATTGAGTTTTCCTAAGAATTCTTCTATGAAGACTGAGCCAAAGGGTTCCAAGATTCTATTTGCATTGAAGAAAGTCAACTCTTCATTGTGTGTGATTCAGAGGTTATGAAAGATCAGTCGATCTATTGCCAAATTGAGAGATAACTTCATACAGAAGTTATCACTAGGGTTACAAGTTTGAGAGATAACTTCATACAGAAGCTATCACAAGGGTTCACAGGTATTTCTTTATTTTGGTTTTTGATTCAATAGATATCTAGATATAGATCTTTTGTATTGGCCCATAGTTCTTCAGATCAGGATCAAGCTATTTTGGCAGCCGTACGAAGTCCGTACAGATCCGTGAAAACCCGTACGCATCAGCAGAAAGTTCAGACACCGGCATCGGCAGGCAGAGGCCCTAGAGAGACCGACATCGGCTGACCTCTCACTGATGCTGGCAGGTTAACGACCCCAGTCGACTGACATCGGTGACTGTGTTCTTGACACAGCAGGCCGAGACATACCAGATCCATATTGATTGCCTAGTTTGCAGAATATTCAGGCTATTGAGGCCGTATTTGTTTTATTCTTTATATACTTGACAAAGTACCTCTATTGTAAGCACATGAGCAAATAAATAAGAGATTATACTGTGTTTTATTCATCTATTGAAGATATTTTGCAAAAATACAGAAAAGTAATTCAGAGCTTTTGTCCCTATTGGTTGGGGATATTACAATGAGTGAATTTATTTGAAGATATTTCCTATGTTCCTCTTGTGTATAAGTAATATACCTATAATTGTATCTATTTACTCCTTTGCACCCAAAAATATCCTTATAGAAATAGTTATTAATTTTTAAAGTGAAAATAAGAAATTATCAATGTGATTCTTTCATTCATTTTAAATCTTCCTGAAGGCCATTTATTTACTTATTTTTATTGTAATAAATTTATTTTTTTGTCTTTAGCCTTACACAAACACAAAGATATAAATTTTATTATTTTTCACAAAGAATATCTTCCTTTAGTATCCCATATTTGCATGTCACTTCTTAAAAATAATTTTCTTCTTATTTTTTCACTGATAGAATTAAATTTTGCTTCTTTTCTTCATTTCCAACAATATATTAGAAAATTTGTGTTAAAAACTTGTTATAATTTTATATCAATACAACCACATTAGAGGTTTATTAATTAATTCAGAGTATCATAATAGCCGTAGATTCATTTTCATTTAATATTCACATTTGCATGTCTAGTTAAATAATTCATTTTAATCTTTGCATTTCACATCCATTTATAAATATGAAAATACATTAAAATAAAGACATTTAAATCATTTCATTTTAAATTTTGCATTTATTCAGAAATATGAAAATATAAAAAATATAAAATCATTTTGTTGATTTAATTTTAGCTTCACATTAGTTATTCATAGAAATAAAAAATTGTTTACCTTTCTAACATTTCCCTTTCAATCATTTGCATGCATAAATATTGAAAAGATAAAAAATGATATTTTTTATTTCATTTGTTTTTTAAATAATTTAGGCAATTAAATAACAAGTTTTTTTTCTAAGATAGCTAGGAGTACTTCCTAGAGAGAAAAAAGAGATGAAGCACCACCTGGGAAAATGTCCACAACAAGATGAAAAGAAAACAAAATCAAGATCTGAGCCTATTAATAAGGTTATCAAGTTGGTAACTTGTTATTGGGGATATAACAACAGCACAAGTCTTCAAAAATACCATAAAATCCTCTACCAATACTGGACACACCATCTTCACAAAATTTAACCATGAAGATTCACAAAAAGACTCACACCAACATTTTTATTTAACTTAGCAAAGTTTATAGAGTGGCCATTACCATATTGAAACAAATTAGTATCAAGAAGGAGATGAATGGGAAAATTACACAAGTCTGATACATCTTATACACTTAACTATATAAAAAGAAGCTAGAAAGCAACTTGGGACAACTTAATTACTCTATCTTAATTATCTCTAATGAAACCTTTGGATCCACACCTCCATCATCACCAATGGTAAATTATAATTTAAAATTCAAACCATGGATATCCTCTTCATCCTCCATGTAATATGAAGGGGGAGATATAATTTAGTCACTAAGAATTTGAGAGCCAAGTTGAGTAGAGAGGAAGGCCTAGCCTCTATTTATTTTCATCAACCCATCCAAAATTAGGTGACAGTGGAGAAAATATGAAGTCTGACAAATTTCATCATGGTTTCCAAGTCTAAATGGTATATATGGAGAGATAAGGAGCCAAAAAAAATTGACAATATATTTTCTCCACTAATTACTTGAGACACATCAAAAAAATTATGCCTGACAACAAATTGATTCAAATCTACCATCAGAGCTTTGAATAATTTTTCTATATCCTTTTTATACCTCATCCATTTCTTACATAGATTTCCACATCTTTTTCAACTTAGACATATCAACATATTTTTTATTCCTTTTTCAATATTATCAACAAATTAGTTGGTAAAAAAACCCATGTCAACAAATGAGAGGATGTTATCAATTTATTAGCTTAGGTCTTTAGGTAAGAAGGAGCCTCCATCTTGATTCCCTTCCCTTATCCATATTTGCCTACTATAGGGGTTCAAAAGGAAGTTCAAAATCCCAAGAAACCCACTACATGTTTTGATAACCCAAAACCTTCAGTAAAGTTGTGTGTGGGAATGATAAAACATATAAGTGGACATCAACATGATGATCCATTAACTCATGTGAGACTTCCATGGATCCCATAGTATGACCAAAAATTAATTCAAGTTTATTATGAATGTGAAATAGAAGGACTTAGGCAAGAATGAGAGGTATTATACCCCTAAGCATTGCATCTTTCACAACTAGGCTTTGTAGGTCAT
Source organism: Torreya grandis (assembly GCA_037957365.1). Classification (NCBI taxonomy): domain Eukaryota; kingdom Viridiplantae; phylum Streptophyta; class Pinopsida; order Cupressales; family Taxaceae; genus Torreya; species Torreya grandis. Next base: position 1,377,832 of record JARHVA010000531.1, read on the forward strand.
TGGGAAAAGGGGGTATTTAAATTTAAATAAGTTTACTCTAAGATTGATTAAGATTGACACCTTTATTTTCCACCTAGTTTGTAACTATGTTACCTTCCATCCAAGTATGAAGAAACCTTAGATGATTGAGCCAACCCTGTAGTTGATGGGACTCATTTATAATGAATTAAATTTTATAAGCTTTTATACATTTAGATTTCATAACATTAATGATAATTTAAAAATCACCTTCAACAACTAAATTCTTTTAGCTTGAGATAAAACAATATTGATACATTTTAACAAAGTTCAAGATTACATCACATTATTTGATTTCATGCCAATTTATTGAGATAAAATGAGGAGAGGATATCTCTCATGGTATCTAAACACCCCTCTACCACTAGCTAAACCCAAATTGTCCTTTGAAGCCCCATAAAAGTTAAACTTGATCTTTCTAGGTTTTAGAGGCTTCTAACAAGGTTTCAAGTATTTCTTAATTGGGATATCTAAAAAAATCACTTTATCAAAAAAGTAAATATTTTAATTGGAAGGAGATAATTAATTATTTTTGCTTAGTTACATGTAAAGTTATTTTTTAAAATTTTATATGAATATGTTTTAGTTTGTTTATTTAATTTAATCTTCAATTTCATAAAACATTAGCTATAAACCTACACATACATTAAAAAATAAAAACCGAACTTTTAATTTTCAACCAACACATACATTCCCACTTCCTTGGATGACACTCCTAGGACAAGTGCATCTAAATAATATATGAGATTCTTGAAGAGTATTTACCCTACTTCATGCACAAATCACAAAAAAAAAATTGAATCTAAGCTTTGTCTAGAATTTTTTTTCTCAACCCCATTATCACATCTAATAATCAGTCAATTCAAGGCCCTAGAAGAATAAAATAGATTAATAAATCCCAAACTAGTTATAAAAATATATTTATTAGCTCATTAATTAGTTAACCATCATATTTGACTCAACTTTCCATCCTCAGGTCTAGCCTCATCCCATTTATTCACCCTTATATATGAAAATGTTAGATGAGACCAACCTAACTGACTTAGACACATCCTAAAGGTAATTCAACTAAATGTTTTCCCATTAAAATAAAACAACATTGAACAAGAGCTACACTATCTAGTTCTCATAAAATCTAACTATTCTAGAGCCCTCATCACTAGACTATTTAATACGTTAAATAAATATTAAAAGGTAACAAAAATATATATACAAAAGAGTGCACTTTGTACTATGCATAGTCCATAATCTTAAAAGGTATCATGATCTATTGAGTAAGCTCATGCAGTTCAACAAGCCTAGTCTATTCAACCCACCCAATTCATTCATATAGTTCATTAGGTATATTAACCCATATTTCCTTTGACTATCATAGATTAACCTTTGGAAGTCAAATGCATAAGGGTAGTGTGTTTCTTTATATATGTATAAATCTGATGAACCCAATGTGAAAGGCTTATCTTTTATGATTTTCATCTTTCATCTTTTTTTTATTTATTTCATCTCTGTCCTCATCTATTTATTTTTTAGATGTTCATACACCCCCAAACATGTCTGATAAGTATTTTAATAGGCATTTAGGCCTAGGTGTTTGGATAAATAATGTCAAAAATAGAGATGAACCTTCATCATCTAGTTAGGATAATATTTAAAATCAATATATTTAAAGGATTGATATTTTATCTCTTGCTTATTGCTCTTCCTCCATTATGCCACACACCAAGTCTAATATGGTTATAGAAAAGATACAATACTCATTAGATACTTTCAATAGTCATATTGATTCAAATTAATTACTTTGACTAATAGGGGTGTTTTATACCAACATGTTTTAACCAAACCTCATATTAGCTTAAAAACCCTAGAGAATCATAAGATTATATCAATAAAATGAAATGATTTAGACCATAAGATATGGACTAGCTAAAATGTAATTGCCTCCCCTTTCTACTAACTCAAACCTTTATAATCCAACATCTACTAAACAACCTAAAGTGACTCCTCCTAAAAAACCAAATACAAATCAATTCATTTCAGGTTATCACCCTCTTCCTTCTAAACCTCCTTCAAGGGAGGTGTTCAAACTAATTTTGACTACTAATCTAAATGATCTCATCTCTACCTTGATGAGATGTATTCAAAATTTATAAATCAATGAAGATTCTTCTTAGGGAGGTCTCTTAAATCAAAAATTTGTGCCAAATTTCAATAATAAAAACCATTCTCTTTCCATTCAAACTCTATTAGCCCCTTATCCATCTTTGAATCAAGTAAATTCCTTTCTAAAAATTATCCATATTACCAAAATCTAGTATTTTTTCTATTTTAAAATAATCTATGTAACATTTCCCCTAACATACAACCTTCTTTAATTGATCATAACTATATACTTGCTAGTATGCCACCCTCTTGTGTTATACCTAGCCATGTGTCAGTTAATTTTTCTTTCATATGCTCTACCTAGTCACACGCTAATTTTTATGCCCATTTTTAAACATTTAATACCATATTTTCATATGTATTCCAAGTCCAAAAAACCAAATAATTATTTTCTAGCTTATTATCCTCCACTAACTCAAGTGACAATGTTTTCCCCTAGTGGTTTTGATCTAACTACCTATCTAAATCTTCTTCCTTCAAACTACTAACTTGCTTATCTAATAGAATTTAATATAATGGGAACTTATGATGAGTATATTGAGGATCCATTTGACCACATCATTCATGGAGTTATCATACCTTTCCCATTTCATGAACTTCCTAAATGTAAGGGAAAGGGAGACCATAATGCTCACATCAAAGCTTACACCATTCTGATTAGAGAATCACCCTATATTAGTATTATCACCTCCCCAAGGTTTCTTTTCATTCCTATAAAAAATTAATTTTTGGATATTTCAAGGCCTTTGACATGAAAAAACTACTTCACACTAGTCTATGAGAATTTATTCACATCAAACAAGAGCCTAATGAGTCTATTTCCTACATCATCATAATTTGGTGTCAAGTAATATAATATTCTACCAGTGCTCCTAATATGAATCAAAGAGAGTTATGTGATCTCTTCCTCCATTATCTTAACCTTGAAAACATGTAAGGCATCCCAAATTTCCATTATTGATCTTATGAAAAATCATTAACAATTGCTCTAAGGATAAACCATGCAGCCATAGATAGTGGTTATAGAACTTATGGGCCTAATGGGATGTTTGTTACTCCAATTCAAAATAATAAGGGTTATCAAATAAATCAAACCAATCAAGAGCCATTTTTCAACTAAAATTATAATTCCACTACTAATGGTGTTTTAGATCAGGTTAAGAATAAAATGTCATTAACAATAATCAAAACTAAAAAAAATTAAAAAAATAAACAATGGGAATGGGAACCAAAGAAACCTCACCACCATGCTTATTGCCCTTGTCATAGATTTAAAATGTCCACATCATGATAAAATCAACATTAAAACCAAAATAAAAAATCAAACATGTCGTATCATAACCAATACTTTAACCAAAATTATCCTTATCAAAACAACAATCAACATCAGAGTTATAGCCAAAGATTTAATCAATAGAACCAAAATTGAAGACCAAGGGATTATGATCCAAATGTCTGCCACTTGTTTCATATAGTTATTATTCATGATAATCATACTTTTATGGAATAAAATAAGTTAATTCAAAGAATTCATTAGGACTAGTGATAACTTTTCATTGATATGTTATTGGGGAGTCTCAATTAAAACCCATAGGATTCCTAAACAAGTCTTGTATCACCACAAAATGCTAATATATCCATTTATCAAAATACTTTCCCAAACCACAAACCTCAACCAAACCATAGGGTAATATTCTTATCCAACCCATGCTAATTAGAACTCATGATGCAAAATATTTAAATTCTACTTTAAAAAATCATAATGTCACCCCTTACCTCAATCCTTAAGGGATGGGTAGACTCATAGGATTGGTAGAGCTAGAATCTGATGAAGAAGAAAACATTATTACTCAAACCAAGGAATATCAACCAATAACTATCCCTCTAAGAAATGATATATAAGATGAATTTTGAGGAACATAAAAACTATTAGGATTTGTTATCTTTTTGTATATCTCACAAAAACCTTTTGCCACATTTCATTCATGAAATTTCAAAATAACTCTCCCACCCATAACTTGATGCTTCTCAATGCCTCGGGTATTGGTCATGTATCCAATGTTATCTCATCTCTTGAAGCTTATATCAAACACATTGATATAAATATGTACTACCTAGATAAAATTTCAAGGACATGAGTTGTTTATTTGATCTTACATGATTACCATCCAATGCTAACATGGATAAGAGAATATATCTCAATTTTTAATAAAATTATGTATTTATAACATTTATGTCAAAATATCCATGTGATTTCTATTAATATATTCCCTTTATCATTTCTCAAACAAAAGAGTTATGGTGAAACAAATTGTTCATCAACTAGAAAAACCCTTTGAGGTTATGATAATGTAAAATACTCTTCCTTAAGAACCATAATTTTAAATGTCACATTAGGCCATAAAATTATGCTTATTGAATTATTTGTTATAAATAAAGACACAAACTACAACATGATATCGAGAAGGCCATGGATTCATAGGATAAAGACCATCCCTTTAATATTATTTTAATAGGTAAGATTTATACATCTTGTAAAGGTTTTCATTGCTTAAGGTGATCCTAATCTTAAGAGAAATTGTGGACTCCACATCGACTACCATCTTCACAATAATAAATAAATAAATAAATATTCTCCTCTTATGAAAGAAAAAAAGTTTTTAATAGTTGCTATATGAGTTCCAAAAATAAATTCATAAAAACTTAAACCCCCATCAAGTGAGAATCCTAATGACAAAGCCATTAAAGTTAGAGAAAAAGTAATATAAAAATGAAAGGAAAATTCCATAACAGTTGTAGGTGTCTCCATGAAATCAATGACTAAAATCATTAAGATACTAGTTAAGGATAAACCTATCATAGTTGACTTTGACCCAAATGGGTTAGGGACTTATAATACCAAAAACCTATAGGTTTGAAGGATTTGATTTTAAAAATAAAAAATCCTATAAATTTAAATGGTAGAAAGTTTTGAGAATCAAGAAATACTCCTTGAAGTGCATCATCATCATCATTTACCTTCAACTAATAAATGAACACTTAATTATGATGGTGAAAATTCCATTGGGACATTGGGGTAGGAGTAATTTTGACCTCCCTTAAAGGAAGTATCATACCTTATAGATTAAATCTAGAAATCAAGTGCACCAATAATGGGGATGAATATGAAGCCTTGGTTTTAGGTTTGATAATTTTTAGAATATTAAAATTTCAAAACCATAGGGTTATAATATACTATTGATTAGTTTCTAATTAAGTTTATAAATTTTATCAAACTAAATCCAAGCATCGTTAACTCTATAATAAGGTTATGTACGTAATTTATAAAGAGTTTGATTTCATTTCCATAGAAACCATCCCAAAGAGGAGAATAAATTAGCTGATTCAATAGCTTCCTTCTCTTCATGATTATGTTCCCATCATAAAATACCAAAATATGAATTCATTGTGTTTGTGAGATTTGAACTGCTTGTCTAAAAGGTTCTAAGTGATGAAAGTCTTTCCCATGTGGAAAATTGGAATGAATCTTTCTCCATGAAATTTGTAAAAAATGATAAATAAATCCTAGATATTTTATAAGAATATGATGACCTATCTAAAATGCATAAAAAATAGGTTTTCTATCCTTAGATCTGAACATTATGAATTTTACTAGAAAGTTGAGGATTATAATCTCACGGGGAGGACTATGAAGTATTTGAAGCAAATGTCTAAGGGGAAGACTATGAATTATTTGAAGCAAATGTCTAAAATTTCCTCTACCCCTCAAGAATTTGTTGAAGGAAATGTCTTTTTAATAGAATATAATAGATATTAACATTGGCATAATATAAAAACCTAAGATCCTCAAGATTGGATATTCTCTCTCCCTTGAAGATGTAGAGGATCATAATAAGCTTCTCACTAATCTTTCAAAATATTTTGTATTTTCTTACTTGAACACAAAGGGTATCAAGCCTGAAGTATGTTCCAAAATCTAGTGACAAAACATAATGCCATGCCCATCAAATGAAAAACAAATCCTTTAAATTTAAAGATTACTTTAACGGTGAAATAACAAGTCATCAAACTCCTCAAAAGACTCATTAAGATTGTGGACTACATTATGTGGTTGTCCAATATTTTCCATTTCCTTAAAAATAATGGGAGTAGGATATGTATCACTTTTAGAGACATCAAAAAGGCATGTACTAAAGATAATTTTCCTCTTCTATCCATATATGTTATTTTATATGCCATGGATGAGTATGAGATGTTATCTCTAATGGATGGATTTTCATGCTATGATATAATTTATATCTTTGAAGAGGATCAAATTAATACCTATTTCACCAAATCTTGGGGAAATTTCTACTAACATTTCTTGGACTTTGGCCTTAATAATTTCAACATGGCCTATCAAAGATCCATGACCCACATTTTCCATGATATCATTCATAAAAAATTGTAGAGGTTTATGTAGATAATATTTTAGGAAAGGCCAAAAAGAGAACTAATCATCTTGACGTCTTACATGCCATTATTACCCTCCTTATTGAATACAATGTTGTACTTAATCTAGAAAAATGTTCTTTCAATGTCATTGGTAAAATTATTTTAGGGTACATCATTTCTAAATATGGGATTAGTATATATCCTATGAAAATATATGTTATTATTGAGATGTCTCCCCATAAATATGAATAAGGGATAAGATCATTCCTAGGGAAGCTTGGGGAAATTCTAAGGTTTATTATTTACCTCACATACATAATTCATCCCATAAATAACTTTCTTAAAAATGAAAGTTGTCTCACTTGGATCCAAGACTATAAGAATGCATTTGAGTCTATTAAACACTTTTTTATGTCTCATCTTTTTGAGTTAATATTCTATAGATCTAAACTAGATCTATTATCTGGTATCAGAGTAAGAGGTTTTGATGGTTTAATGAGTGTGTGGGAGAAGATATGGGTTAGTTATTAGCACCATACACAAAAGTATGATATTTATAGATGTGCACATGGTTTTAGTGTCCCCTGGTATATATGTGTTCGTTCCAATAGAAATTTTGTCTAGATTACCATTTATTTTATCAACATTTTCTCTTCTTGTTAAAAGTGTGGAATCCACTCCATCATCTTCCAAGTCATATTGATTTAAAAAATACCTATTATCATATCTCTACTACACATTCCATTTAATTTTCCTTTTGACACATCAAATATTTATTTATCGGTCTTATCCAATCATATATCTAAATAATCCCTCTCACCATTTTGTTCTAATGTTAAACACAACTAATGTTAAATCATGATTTACATATTAGTTTTGCCATGAATTTCATTCCATGAATCTAAAAATACCATGATTTTATCCATGCCATCATAGAGTTGGCTTGATTCTTAAAAATTCCCTACCAATCACCATATAAAATGTTATCCTCGGTGAAGTGGTGTTACTTTGTCAAAAAGTAAGAACTGCAGACCTGGAGCTTTCAAGATTCAAGTGGTAAAAAAAGCTTGAAGGTGTCACAACTTTAGATATTAAGCTCATTTTTCCATGGAATCAATTTATATCTATTCTTCATTAAATACATTACATTGACAGTTGGTTTGGTCTCATTGTCCCATGTTGTTTAAGTCTAAGATTAGTCAGGGTATATTTAATTATTTACATTGATCTTTATTAGCTGAAAATTAGTATTTTAAGTAAAATTATCATTATTTTAAAAAGAAATTGGATTTTTGTTATTTAGTTATTAAAGTCAAAATACAAAACAAATGTCATTTTGTTAATTATTAGTTTTTAATTTAATTTAATTTAATTTAGATTAGTCTTATTTTAAGTTTCATTGGTTTAGGTTATAATTAATAATGCATCAAAGTTTATTAAATGTTGTCATTTGTTCTAGGTTAGATTTATTTTTTTGGTCAATATCAAATTATAGGGTTTATAGTTATTAAATTCCTCAAACTATCATAAAAGTCACTTTATAGGTTTTACTATAGTCACAAACTCATTTTGTCATCAATAAAAAATGAGTCAAGAGTAAAGCTGTCTATAGTTTTTATGTGTGTTGTCACTAGAAGGGTCATTACAAAACCAAAGTCATTTAGGCTTATAGTCATTAAGTCTTTTGTATTTTGATGTTTTCATGTCAAGAATATGTCCATCCAAAATTCAAAAGTGTCAAAATAAAAGTTAGAGTCATTATCATTTCGTCATATTATCAAAATCAAAAAGTCAAAATCTTATGTTAAAATTGTAATGGATGCGCTTTTAGTGGAAACTGATGTCCAAAATATACAAAATCAAGACTTCAAAATTCATAATAATTTTAAAAATGGATAAGAGGACAACATCAAGTAGGAGGATGTTCAACCATGAAAACATCAATGGTTGACTACACAATAATACATATGGAACTTAAAGAATAAATCTTCATCAGTTGAGTAAGCAACTTATTCAACTAGAGGAAGGAAGAAATGGAGGTTGGAGGTTCCAGAGCTTCTCATAAGTCACCAATAATGGGGCCCATAATGATTTGGTGACGTATATAGTATGGTGTGATTTTTCATATTTTTTTATTGTGTGTGTGCAAATAAGAATATAATTACCTTTATATTTGAGTATTTAAATAAGTGAGCATTAATTTTTGTATGTCCCCTTGAGGTAAAAATAATGATGAGGACTAATATAATGTTATACAATTATGTAGGTTATGGGTTAACCTATAAAAACTTTTGGATGTTTTTGGTTATTGGTTAACCACATGTAAAACCATCCTTTATTTATAAGTTAGTGTTAAACTAAGTGTAAAACCATCTATTGTTTTGTATGTTGTTGGTTAATTGAGTGTAAAATCATCTGTTATTTGTAGGTTGGTAGTTAGCCAGGTGTTTTGTGAGAGTTGTAGTATAGGATGAATTATTCCTCATGTTCGCACTAAAGGGGGGGGGTAATGTTGTTGGAGAGTTATCAATGATGTCATGGTGATGTCATGGATGTGTCTAGGTGAGTGGATGAAGTGCCTTGATAGTCTAAGTGTTAATGATAAAGTGTGCAATGTGCTTGTCCTAGTATGCCTGAAGTAGTCTTGGTTGATCTTCTATTTTGGCATGGTTAGAGATGATTAGGGATGAATATGGAGTATTGAACATGTGAAAGACGTTCCATAATAATTTTTTAATGTTTTTATTTCTTGTTTGCATGAGTTTATTTCATCTGATTGATCATTGTTTGCATCTAGACATTTTGGGTCTAGTGGCAAAAATTTTGAGTAGGAAATTTGTTGATGTCATAATCTATATATGTGGATGAGTCAGGGGGAATTAGTCATATGGTTATTATCATATTAGTCCCTAGTTACTATGCACCAAATATCAAGTCATGAAATAAATCACAGTCAAAGATATGTGGGTGTAAAGTTGGGCTCTCAGGCATTTTGATAGTGTTTTCTATGTTCAAATAAAGATGAGTAAGCATGTTGATGATGTCAACATTCGCATACATGAAGGTGTAAGAAGTAAATGGTAACATGGGTTTGTGTATTATTATGCCAAGTTACTATGTGCTAAATATTAGGTCACACAAATAATCTTGACAAAATATATGCAAGTGCAAAGTTGGGCTCCTAGTTAGTTTGACAGTGTTTTCCCATATTTATCCAAATTTGCATGTGGAAAGAAATAGTCAAGTAAGCATATTGATGAGGTTATATTTTTCACATATGGTATTTTTAGGTGAAGTTTATCATATTAATTTGTTCATTTTTGTGCCTAGTTGTTATTTTCTAAGTTTGAGGTCATGTAGTAAAGTGCATAAAAAGATATGCATGTTCAAAGTTGGCCTTCTAGATATTTATTGACATAGATGGCTTTGTGGTAGAAAATATCTAAGTAAGTAGATTAATGGATTTATGTCTTACATGTATAAAGGTTTCAAGAGATTCTTAATACATGGTTGGATTCCTCTTTGAAAGAAGAACATATGATCTAAATTTGAGAAGATGTGAGTGAGAGAGGTAAAAGATATGATGGTCCAATGTTGGCCTTCTAGGCAAAAAGCAATGGTCCCCATACTTAGTCTATTATGCATGAAGTTAAAGATCATGACCAAATGGAGATCTAAAAACTCACATATGTTCATACAGATCAATATTTATGGTGTATGTTTATTTGAATGAGTCAAAGTGTTCATTGGTTAATGAAGTTAAAGATAGAGCTCCTTACAAAAGGATCAATGAAGTGTGTTTGTTCCAAGATATCTGAAAGCAATGAGATGAGGACAAGTGTTCAAATTTTAATGTTAAGCATAGATAAAGATTGATATTCTTCCAAGATATAATAGTGAAAACATGTTCACACATATATAGATCAATGGTGTGTATTAAGCGAGATGGTTTCAAGGTGTCCAATGTTTAAAATAGATAAAGATCAAGCTACATATAGGAGATTGATGGTGCATATGTGGTCAAGATTGCAAGATTGCACAAGATGAGGTCAACTATTCAAAGTTTAACATTTGGGTAGTAGTGAACTAAGATTTAAAATTCAAATAATATCAATGGTGCATGATTGATCTAAGCAATAAGGACACAAGATGATAGAATAGTGTTCAATGTATAACTATAATCATTTGAATTCAAATATTTGAATTTAACAAAGGAAAGACTAGTGCCTAGTTTTTGATCCATAACTTTTAATCTATATAGAATTTAACCATGGTATAAAAATAAAATTTGTAGAGGAATACAAGGTACATCTTTAAATATGAATTTGAAGGTCTAATTGTTAGTATATTCAAATATATTAATCTCCAAATTTGATTGTGTGTTCATGCATGTTATGCAAGTTATTCGAGAAGGGTATTTGAGTTGTGATCATTTGTTTTTCAATATTTTAAGATGAACTATTGATATAATCATGTTTTATAATCCATGAAGACCATTTGTGTGAATTATGAAGGTTTGAAAAATCATATGTAGTATGAAAAAAGGTTTATAAGTCGATTGTGTATTCGTTCATGGTGAATGTGTGCACATAATATTGTTTAAGCAAATTCAACTTTAGCAGAAGGGTGATATGAATTTTGTTAACACTTAAAAGAGACCTATAAATCATATGGCATGGGTCCATGTGTTGGAAAGTGTTCCTCTATTTCTTAGTTTTATTAGAGAAGTGTCAAATAGATGAATGGGTCTCCATAGGACCTAAAAGTGACATAGGCCTATTGAGTGAGTTGAGCTTAAGTGTGACCCATGTTAGATGCCTTATGGATGAAGGCATGTGTTATGGCTGATGGAAAATATTATGAATAGAATAATAATAATAGATTTATAAATGGTAAAACAAAATGTGTTGGTTTCTAAACATGTATAAGAGACTTATGTGAGGCTTGTGTGAGAAGTGTGTTCATTGAAGCGAAGAACAAAGAAGAGTAGGTGTGCCCAGTGGATGGGTTGATAAGAAGATTAGATTGATGACTGTATGTACACCATATAGGTCATATTTATGATGTTATAATAGTGCTCTTGAAAATTGAATAAGAGTGAAGGATAGGTGATGTTTATGTGAGCTTGGAGGTTGATTTGAGAAGCAAATCAGAGTATGGTCTATGTGGATGACCCCATGGTCATGTTGCTAAGGTTGTGATAAAGCTATTGTACATTTTATGATTGTGTATGGGCAGATAAGAATGTAGTGATCTAAAAGGTGGCTTTGGATGCATTATGAGTGTGAGAATAAGTGAAGGGGGATATGTTATCATATGACCATCATCAGGTGTAGAATACATTAATTTAAAGGTGAAGGTGTTCATTTCAAAAGAGGGTATAAAGGACTTAATCTTCCTTAGGGGCAGTTGTTCCTTATGAAATAGGTGTTTCATTAAAGGCCTTTGGTTAAGAGGACTTGATCAAGGTTTTTGGTCTAAAGTACTTGACCAATATCTTGTTTGTAATCTATTATAGGACAAGTAGTCCATGTGTTATAAAATTGAGAGTGGTTTTTACTTCCCATGAGGGTTTCCCATAGGAACTATGTATTGTGTGTTTAATCTTGAGTATGCCTTGAATGAATGAGCTCTCTTATTAATTTTTCTTGATAAAGTTGATATATGTTGATTATTCAATAGCTTAAATGGATTAGATTTAGAATTGAAATATATGGGCTCACTGATTCACCCCCCTTAGTGATTATACCTCTAATAATTGGTATTAAATTAGGTCCTTTGATAAATTATTGACAACTTAAAGGAGATCCAAGGTAAAATATGGGTAGTCATCAAAGAGGTTTATCTATTAAGCAAGCACCAATGTTCCATGGATCCAATTATGATTTTTGGAGTACAAGAATGAGGACATACATCATGTCCTTAGGGTTTGACATTTGAAAATCTATTAAGGATGGTTATTTTGGACCTACTATTTCTCCATCCAGTGTTATAGATAATTAGTTGTGTGAAAACAATTCCAAGGCAATAAATGTTATCACTTGTGGTATTTCAAAGATTAAATACACCAAGGTAATCCATTGTAAATATGATAAATAGATATGGGATAAAATGTAGATCATTTATGAAGGAGATTCAAAGGTCAAGCTTGATAAGTTATAAACTCATAGAAGGCAATTTGAAAGTCTTAAGATGAATGAAGAAGATTTTGTGGCATCCTTTCTACAGAGAGTTGATGAGATTGTGAACATCATCAAAGGTCTTGGAGAGAACCTTGAAAAAGATACTATAGTTCAAAAGGTATTAAGGTCACTATCCCTCAAGTTTGATCCTAAAGTATCTAATATATAAGAAAGTCATGATCTGACTAAGTTGAAGTTAGATGAATTGCATGACATCCTTACCACCTATGAGATGAGGAAGAATGATGATATACCACCAAAAAAGGAAGCAACTTTCAAGACTGAAATGAAGACAAAGAAGAAGTTCCAAGGTGAGAAACCCAAGGAAGATGATATTTTTGATATAGATGAGGATGAACTAATTGCTTTGATTTCAAGTAAATAAAAAATAGGTTCAAGCAAGTATAAGGGTAAACTACCTCTTAAATGCTTCAATTGTGGAGAGGTAGGACATTTTGCTAATAAGTGCCCTCATAAGTAAAAGAAATATGATGATGAAGAATATGATCAAGGTCATGATGATCATAAGAGATCATTCAGGTTTGATAAAGGAAAAAAGGGATTTATAAGGTTTGATAATAAGAAGTACTTCAAGGACAAGAAGAGTCTTTACACCAAAGAAGATTGCAACTCATTAGATGAGAGTCAAGTCAATGAATCAAAGTATGATCATGAAGATGTTGGTCCTATTGAAGATGAATCCCTGTTCATGTTTGAGGAAGGTAATTGATCACATTAAAAGGATTCTAATTAGAGTGATTCAGATGATGATGAAGATGAGGTAGACTATGAGACTACATCGACAAATGATCTTAAAGAATTGAAGATTGAGAATAAGATCAATAAGAAGATGAAATCTAAACTCAAGGAATATGAGGAGTAATTCAGTGTGTTTGAGGCAAGATTGGTTGAAAACTCTAGAGAGCATGAAGATGTTTTCATGTTTCTTAATTCTAAGTTAGAATCTATGTCTAAAAGTCTAAGAGCTAAAGAATAATAATGTTCAAGGTATGCTTTTGAGATTATGTCTTTAAAAGATGAGTTAGAGAAGTCTGTAATTAAGGTTAAATCATTTGTAAAGTTTGATAAAAGTTATAATGATCTAGATGATCTCCTAAAGAGTCAAAATTTAGCTAGTGACATATCTAGATTGTGTTTTAATGAAGAGCCCAAAGTTGCTTCTCAAGTTGACATGAATGTTAATGAGAGCAAGGTGAATCAAACTTTGAAGACAAATCTTTAGACAAGGAATGAAGGTGCTATAAAATGAAGACAAATCAGATCAGACAACCAAATGCCATGAGGTATGAAAATTTCAATGGTTACTACTATACTTATAAATAGTTTAGGCATAGTGCTAGAGAATTCAAGAGACCTATTAGAAATGAGTTTGCATAGAAATATGAATGGAATCATTAATCAAGTGGTGTGAGCAAGGTTGAGTGTTTCAATTGTAATGATGTGGACACTTTGTAAAACATTATCCATTTAAGGTAAGACAAGTTGAGTTTCCATCAAGAATTAGTATTTGATACAATTGTAAAAATATTGGTCACATTGCTAGATTATACAAGCAAAGGCCTGCAAGTTAGAATAGGTTCAATCAAGATCCTAGAGTGTAAGGAAGAAGGCAAGTTAACTCATGGAAGCCAAAGGTGGTGAGTTTGAGTCATGATGAGACTATAGGTCCAAGTAGTTTTTTTTCTATGGTGGAGAATGCTACAGAAGGTGAAGAGTGCCAAGGGCTCTCATTTTATACTCATGTTGTAAATGAAGAGACCAAGTTCAATGAGGAGACCAAGGTAATAGTTGAGGCTAGTTCTGAGATGTGTATGGATCCAAGGGAACATATTACCATTGTTGAGCATGTATCATGCAAATAAAATCAATTACTAGTGCCTAATGATGAGGTTTCAAGATACAAAGAAGATTCTACAGATGAAAAGATTAAGAAGAAGAATAAGAGCAAGAAGTCTTATAGCTATAAGAGGATTCCAATAGTTACTGATGAAATGTGGGCCACTCCTATCTTCACTTTGTTTTATAGAATTATGGTGCATAGGATGTCTTTGTCTGAGACTCCTTTCAGTGGAGAAGCAAGTATTATTTTGGTGTTCTTCAGAAGGTATGCTTTAGAGTAATTTGTAGGGTCAGATCGAAGGTTCCCAAATGGCAAATGAGGATTTTTGAGTTGTCAAGAAAATATTTTTGCATAAAAATATCTATTAACCTTATTCTAGCATGCTCTAGTTGGTACTATGGTCTAAAGGTATGTTAAAGTCACATTAGAGATTTTTGTTTGCTCTCAAGTTTCCCAGTTTGTGCTTAAGAGTATCTCGGTCCTAAAATGGGTTATAGGATGTATGGGTTCCCAAAGAGGTGGAAGATCAAATATTGGTACATAAGTTTCTAATAGTTGTCTCCATGTGTACAAGAAGTTTTAGAGGTGGATGTTGACTAGAAGGAGGTTTGTTGACTCTATTTATTTTGAGACTCTAGGGTTTTGGGCTTTACTAGAAAAGTGGCCTACCTTATGAGTTGAGGTCTGAGGCTTCTTAATAAGATGAATGGGCCAAATTGGTTATCAAATAAAGATTTATATATATCTAAAGGTTTTTGGTTTTCAATTTATTCATGTTTTTGTCAAGATAGAGGCCTAATTAACAAGTTGATTTGTGAAGGAAGTATGTTACAGAGGATGAGATAGTTGTTTAGATTTGGTGTGCTTGAGGGGGCATATGAGAGTGATCTAGATATGAATTTTTATATTTTGAAAGTGTGTCTACTAAAATTTGTGGGCTATGTAAGTTACAAATAGGGTTATAAGTAGACTAGATAGGTATAGTAAGAAGAGTATTTCTGTTTAGTTTCTCCAAAAGAGCAAGGCATGAGTATTTCAAGGTGATTTATCAGGTTGGTTTAGTGTATAGGTCTTATTTGGTGAGTGGCATGAAGTTCTATTGGTGATCCTTGTGGTAGATTGAGATATAAGGCTAATAATGTTATTTGGTGGTTCTTCATGGTGTATGGAGATCTGAAGATGCTCAAGAAGTGTAATGGCTCAGAGATCTTAAGGGGAGTCTATTGGGGCCAACATGCACACATTTTTGAAAATTGGGACCCTTAAGAAACCTTGAGGTTTGAACATGAAGTTTAGCATGTTAAGGTAATTTTTAGAATCTGAAGATCATCTAATTTGTTAAAAGTAAGCTTACTTAGTTTTGTTTTGCTTTAATTTGGGATAACAATGCTAATAAATTTTTTTGTGGTTTTTAGTCATAGGTTCCATGGTTTTGTTCCTAATAAATTCATGTCCCTAAACTAGGAAAACCCTTAGTTTAAATTTGAATGTTAGTAGGAATCAAGAATGTTGGTAGGATCAAATTGGTGGGAACCATTTTAAGATCCAATTTGGACCTAAAGATAAAGCTCATGTTTTAAGCTTAGTCATGTTTCTTAACATAGATAAAACTTAACTTAAAATTCTTTGTCCCCTTTGTTATGTTCCCCCTTTAAGGGTTCCTTTGTATGCCTAACTAGTTATTCATTCTATAGGGTCCTTTTAATATTTTCTAACTAATCTTATGACTTTAACCCTAAGACCCCATAGTATTTATTAATACTAATAGGACCTTAGACTTAATGCCTTAGCCTAATTCTAGTTTTTTAGGATCCCACTCCTAAGAGTACACTTGATTACCTTTGTATAAGCAACTAAACATAGAATTAAACCAGAAGTAATAAGTAACTAGAAATTAGAAACAACAAAGAATATATGATACGAGAAATAATACAATCTGTATTAATACTCTCCCGAAATACAATGAAGAAATCACACTCTTCCACACCTCTTGGGTGTCCAATATTTCTCTCTCAAGAGTTCTCTCTCTCATACACAATCAATTACAACCACAACTCAAACACAGAGTTGTTCCCTCTCACATACACAAGTAGATCTCCTTGATCTTGCACCTTGTAGATCTAACTGACCTTACTTACCATGTAGATCTCCCTGATCTTGCACACCTACAGATCTAACTAATCTTACACAATGAAGGATCTAATCCTTGTCCTTGATTACAATACAGCCCCATGGGTCTATTAAATAGATCCCAAATCAAACAATAATTAGAAACACAGACTCAAGACTAAAATTAGTCTTTTACATGCAAACTAATTGTCTGTCTAAAATTAGACTAGTTTTGGAAACACATAGGTGACCGACGTCAGTTCCTATTTGACTGATGTCGGCTGACTGTAACTGATGTCAGTTACTATGTACACTATATATGACTAACGTCGATTGGCCTGCTGACGTTGGTTACTCTATAACTCAGCAACCTCTACCATTTGCATCAATGAAGCTTTTAGCTCTACAACTTAACAATCTCCCACTTGGAGATAAACAACTACATCTATACTTGTACATCCTCTAATTTGTTTTTGAATTGTATCTCCATCTTCAAGTTCAGTCTTGAATACCAACAAAAGTTGAATGAAGATTCAACTTCTCCTTTGTTCCCAGCTTTGTTAACATATCCTCAGGGTTCATATGCTTGCTAGCCACCATGACTGCAACAACATTTTACAACTCTGAAATCTAGCTAACCGCCATACCACCAATAGTGAACACATATCATGTGGTGCTTCTCCTACCATCCAAGTCACCTGCCATATCTGAATCTACATACCCATGTAGAGAAGTGCTTGACCCTGCATAGCATAAATACCTACTACTGGTCCCTCTCAGATATCTGAGAATCCACTGAACTACTTTTCAGTGCTTCTTTCTCGAATTGGCCATAAACTTGCTAACAACTCCCACTGCTTGGGCAAAAATAGGTCTAGTACATACCATGTACTCAACCTCATCATGTGATTTAGGACACTGTTTATAGTTCAACTTGAACTGTCTAACCATAGGTGTGCTAACCAGTTTTACATCCTACAAATTGAACCTCTCCACTACCTTATTCACATAATCCTCTTGAGACAAAATCAACCTGTGATTTTATCTATCTCTAGAAATACTCATGCCAAGGATTTCTACTCCTGAATCCTTCCTGGCACTTGTCTAAGCTACTTTTACCTTTAGCTCAACAATTCCCTACATGTGTGACCCTGCAACAAGCATATACACTACATACAGTAATAGGATAATGTTGCGACCATTATCTAACTTGGTAAAATAAACACTGATTACATTGACATTGACTAAAGCCATGCTTTGTCATAAACCTATCAAACCTCAAATACCACTGTCCTGGAGCTTGCTCAAGACCATATAATCTGGCCTTTTGTCTCACCTGTCCATTCTCTCCTTTCTTTAACTTGTGAATCCATTTGTCTTTTAGTGCTTTCCTTTTGGCTGGAAACTCAACCAAATATCCCATTTGGTTCTTTTCTAAGGAATCAACTTCCTCATTCATGCCATGCTCCCATTGTTTCCTAGATTCCACCTACATTGCCTCTACAAAACTTCCTAGTTTTCCACCATCAGTGAGCAACAAGTAGTATAAAGAAGGGGAATAATGAATTTGAGGCATACTTACCCTTTTAAACCTCCTCATGGGTGTTTGAGACTCATTGACAGCTTGTTGTTCACCCAAATTTCATTCTAACAATGACTGATCTCAGTCATCTCTCAGTCTACACATGATCGATGTCGATTCCATGTGATCGACCTCATCACCGACGTTGGTTCCCTAACCAACGTCAGTGTTTATCTGTCTGACATCACCAACTTCAGTCTCCAATGGACCGATGTCGGTTCCTACCTGATCGATGTCAGTTCTCACCTGACTGACGACAGTAACTATGTTTTCTTGTGAGTGATGATTTTTACTTGTGAGATCATTTTGGATCATAACCTTGTCCAAATCAACCTTGCCCTACTCAAAATTATTCAACCCCTTGAGCTGATCTCTGTCCATCATCTTCTCCTTGAAAACCAAGGCTTTCCAGTTCTTAAAAGTATCAAAAACATGAGACTTAAGAACATGCATTCCCTTCTCACTCATGTGACCAAGCCTACAGAACCACATCTTTGCATCTACATCTGAAGTAGATAAAATAGAAGGAGAATCAGTAATACAAGTAGATAGATAAAGTGTACCTACTTTCTTACCTCTTGCTAATACAAGTGCACCCTTGGAAACCTTCTAAGATTTTGCTGTGAGAGTTACTGTGCAACCCTCATCACCCAACTTTCCTATAGAAATTAGACTCCTCTTCAGGATGGGAACATGCATGACATCCTTCAACACCCATATGTTGTCAGTCTGCAATTTCAGCTTCACTTTCCCTTTACCAATAATTTGACAAGGCTTACCATCCCCTAAATAAACTTTTCCAAAGAAAAAATTCTCTATTTGGGGTTACATGGAAAGAGGCACCAGAATCTAAAACCCAAGATTCTACTTGACTATAACTGATGTTGGTTACTGTGTACACTAGATATGACCAATGTTGTTTGGCCTACCAACGTCGATTACTCTATAACTCAGCAACCTCCACCATTTGCATCAATGAAGCTTTTAGCTCCACAATTTAACATAATTCCTTGAGTCCCATTTTTATGTTAGATTGGTCCCTCACTTATAACTTATTCTAATATTTAGATCTTAAGGCCTTGACATATTTATCAATACAAGTGAGACCTTAGTCTTAACACCTTAAACCTAAGTCTTTTACATCTCTATGTTCCTAACTTAACTTCCTTGCATCTTTTAAGATCTAACAACTCATGTTTTACCATGACATTTAATCCAATAGAGTGAGGAAAACTTGAGCATCAATTTAAACAACATGAATCTTTGATGATTTAACATTTCATGATTCATCACGACCTTTGATCAGATAGCATAAGGAAAATTGATAGAATCCCACATGTATCCCATTGGACCAATCACATTCAAGCCCTCAAATAACAATCAACGCTTCTCACTTACTCATGAAGATTTGATTAGATGGTATGAGGTATGATTGAAAAGTCAATAGAGTACAAAAGGCCCAAATGATCAGCACATGACACCTTTGCATTCAAGGATTAAAAACAAAAGGACCTACTTAACAAAAATAGTTAATCATAAGTGAGCTCCTGAATCATGATCTTATGGCTGAAACTTTGTCACAAATTTTGATTTGATGGAGTGAATTAAGTCCAACATCCTAGGAGGCCTCAAAGATGTGCCAAGTGGAATTCTCACACTGGGTCATAATAATTTGAGGAGCTTAAAAGTTATGTTCACAAAAATCTATTTGACATCCATGTGACTATCAAGTTTAAGATCATCAAATTAAAAACTTCACTGGCTTAAAATTGATGTTCACATGACTATCATTTAACATATACAAGGATGCATTTGATGTCTATGAGACCATAAAATTTAAGATAATGAATTATTATGCTCAAGGTCAAAATATACTCCAAAATCTTGTTATAAGGCTTGAAAATGGCTTCACAGGCTAAGGGAAGTGCTCAAAAAATGATCAAACACTATAAGTCTTCAAATTGCAAAATATGGAAATGGTCTCATAATATAAGTATGAAAAATAAACCTAGTCTAAGTCTATACTTTAAGGTCCCCATGACATTTTATTCAAACATCATGAACCTTAAATTATAGACTTATACTAAGTCCTATTTTGAAAAAAGAGTCCTTATAGAATAAAATTTAGACCAAATGCATCTAGTTAAAGGTTTTAATGTGTTTTATCAATACAATAAAATCCTGTGTTATGGGACCATTGTGTCATGTTGATCCTTTTGAGCATATTTTATAAGCCTTGGCATAAATATTATAAACCAAATTTAACATTGTGTTTATTAAACATGGCATAAACATTGGCCTAGAATATTTAAGCCATGGCCCCATTACGTATAAATTAGAAAACTTAGGCATAAACCCCTTAGCCTAAGGTTTATTTCATGTTTAATAAGAGAAACAAACCTTATCCTGAGGGACTTAAGCCTAATTCATGGTTTTTATTATGTGTTGATTTAATGTTTAGGCATTTTTATAGATCAACAACATGCACTTTATCATTGGGATTTGATCCAATGATGTGGAGACACCCATAGAGTTTTCAATAAGGCCTCAAGATCCCATGAACTTGATGTGTGGTGAAAGTGCAATCAAGGTTGATCTGATAGGATGATATGATGGTTCATGTTTTGTCACTAGATTTTGATCCAACAGTGCAAAGGCACTCATGAATTTTCAAAGGCCCATGAGCTCGCTGCATGGCCAATGCTCATTCAGCAAAAGATTGACATAAGATTTGAAGCATGGGGAAGGCACTAGAAGATGCTAAGTGTCACTACCGTGAGGTTTGTAACAAAATGAACTAATCACAAGAAAGGGCATAGATTATAATCAATATCTCATGTTAATCTTATATTTTGATCTAATGGAGCAAAATGAAAGAGGCATTTTAAAATGCTAATGGCTAGTTTTTAAAAGACATTTATGAAAAATGCCACAAAAGACCCAGATCGATGCCACATAGGCACCATGCAAGCAGAAAAGGACAAATACAAGATCTTGTGGGCTAAAAAACACAAAGGTATAAAGGCAAAGGTCCAAATCAAATCTAAGGCATGCATAAGCCAAAGTCTAGATATATTCTACCATTAAAGCTCCAAAACCTAAACCCTACATAAAAACAACTCAATTGTATTCATTTGGTCACTGTTCAATCAAAAGAGAGCTAAATTGTGTTTTTTAACACAAGAGAGATTTTATAGAGACATTTTTGCTACCAACATAAATAATTCACAAGAATAGAGATAATGGCAGCTCACAAACAATAACTAAAGGAGGAGACTGAGTTATACTTATCAATAAATAATGAAGGCTAGATCTTCAAAGATACCAAACTAGATACTATAGCCTTGAATTCTCTAGGTGTGAGGAATTGGTCCGAGCTCTTTTTCATGATTAAATAATTGAAGCTAATCACACGAGAATAATTAAAGATTATTATAGTGAGCCAAAGATATTATTACTTAGTTGTTGTTCAGATGGAAGACCTTCACCAAGCTATGGAAAAACCTAAGGTACTGCATTACATCGATATCCTTACCCCTATATTTATTGATTGTAGAATTGATAATGAGTGGATCATTAGGGAAGGAAACTCAAAAAGGGTAGCATATGTTTCTCTTGTAGCATTTGAGGGGTATTAAAATCTTCTTTCTCCCCATGTAGATTTATCCAAAATCAAGGATTGGACCTCTAAGCATGACCTAGACTCTATCTTAAGACCTTGGTTACATCAAGGCCCACATATCTTTAGAGACTTCAAGGGAAAAATTCCTATCATCCAATTTAGGGAGGGTATTAAGGTAATAATGACCCTATTAAATTGAGCCTTTAGTGCCCCTTCAACCACCTATGTGAATAAAATTTGGGTCCCATATGTGCACTTCATGCTGGAAGAGAAACTCACCTCTCTAGTTGAAGACTTAATCAATGTCTTCCTCATCAACCCATTCAAAGCCATAAAAAGGAAGACATTTAAGTAATTATACATGATTCCATACCTACTAGATTCCCTCCTATCCTCTATTACTTTCCTAAGGATTAGGAATTGGTCCCTGGATAGTAAAGCCACTATTCCACACCATTACTCTAAATTGCATATTTTCAAATATAGGAACCACATGTAGTTCATTTACAACTATGTGTATAAAGACATAGTTGAGGCCATCAAAGGTGTTTCCATTCCTAGGTTCCACCCCCTAATCAAGAAATATATTGAATTAATGGGTGATATTTGGTACTACCCTGACTGCACAGTCATCAAGATTGAGGGGATTATGTCTCAGCCTTGTAGGTCACCAATATATGTTCCTAGCAAACTAGTCAAGAAAGAAATTGATTCCCAATTCTTGCATGGAATTAATGGAACTTGTAAGGAAAATAAGAAAGGTATCCTCCACCCCTTCCCTCTAATCATTGGAAAGACCACACTTTAAGACTAAAAATAAATTGAGACCATGGCCAAACACTAAGATTCATTTAGTTTTCAAGTGGATGAACTTAAGATGTGGGATCCTAAGTGTATAATGGCTAGCTAATTAAAGGATAATAATTTCCCAAAGCTTGAGTATGTGCATCAACTTGGTGTTGATGACACCATCTACACCAAGGCTAAGAATTATGAAGAAGTATTGGTCTTGATCCAAGGACACAACATCAAGCGCGAACATAGGTTAATCAAGGATGACAAGTTGTCTGGGGAAAGATGGAAAATGCATCCTTTAGAATATCACTTACTTCTAGGACCATATGGGATGGCCCAAGAATATCCCTAGGTAGAATAGCCATAACCCCAACCACAAGAGCAACCTAAGCAAAGACAAGATCCACAAGGCCATGAAAAAGAGAAGGTTGGAGAAAGGAAATTAGAATAAAGGCCTAAACAGGGGGACCCATAGTCAATACTCCCATAAATTCCCCCTTCTCCAGTATAATATTTGGACATGATTACCTTGGAATCAGAATAGACACTTGAGGGTGCCCTCAAGGAGCTTGCAGAGGCCTATGACTCAGATAAGGAGGTAGAGCTTAAGGAAGATAAAGGAAAAGAGTTTGTCCTTGTGTCATATATAGAGAAGAGGAAAGTAGAGTTAGCATTGGTCCCTGTGGGACTAAGGAAAAGATCAAGGTTGATCATCCCTCACCCAAAATGTGAGGTAAATTTGTTTAGAGATGAATTCCCTATTCATGGACTAGTCATTCTTAACTGGTTCATTTATGGGAAACTACAAAATATCCCCTCTCTTTCCCATCTATGGGATATAACCAGAGTTAATGACATTGATATCCAAGATCACATGAAGCCATATATAAGGGCTATGGTGAAAAATTAGGAAGAAAGAAGAATTATGGCCATTCAAAGACCAAAAATCAAGAAGATGGATACTCTAAGAGCATCTAGTAGCTCAGGTGTGGAAGTTTCAAAACTTCCCAAATTCAAGGACCTAGTTACTACCATCCATTTCAACCCTGAAATAATTAGGTTATAGAGAATAACAAGGATAGATTTGGTTGGAATAGAGGAATTCACATTTCAAAAGGTGGAGCCCTTTGTAGGTTTAACCCTAATGGGGGGCCAACAACTTGATGAAGTAGCCATTCATGAAGAAGATGTGGAAAGTCTAATAAAAGCTCAATTTATATAGGCTAGAGTTGGAGTCCAAGCCTTGAATTAGAGGATCCTAAATTTGCAAAAGGAAAAGGAAAACTTGTAGACATAGGGAATTTTATCAGTGCCTAAGGTGATGACCAAGATGCTTGATGAGTCATTTTATGACATGTTTAAAGCACTCAAGTCAATGAAACTAAGGTAGAGTATATTAGAGGGGTAATGTGTACTAACCAAGAGTTTAGTCACCTAGTGATAGGTCTTAGAGAATAAAATATCCCAACTCTTCAACATCTAAGTAAAGAAATAGATCCCAAAATTCAAGACCATCAGTTTGCAACACTTGAGTGTAATCCTGGGAATTGTGGTTGATAAGGTTCAGAATCTGAGTGCTTGGCATAACAATGTGTAAAGGTGTTAGGATATACTGAGAGGGGGGGTGAATTAGTATATCATATATCTTATAAATATTTTACTTAATCAAACTCCACTTAACCATACATTCAAGATATGCAATAAAACTAAAATAATATGCACCACACAAGAGAGAGAGAGACCAAATTTTTATGTGGAAACCCAAAGTGGAAAAAAAACATGGAGAACAATCTCAAGTATATGAAAGAGCACCAACTCAAATTACAAAGTTTGCAAGCACCAACTTACAAGATCACCAAACCCTTTGTTGAGCACCAATGCAACAACTATTTGTGAGCACTAATCCACAAGATCACAAACCCCTTGCAAACATTTGTGAGAACTAATCCATACAATAACTAACCCATCTTGTGTATAAAACACAACTATCTCTCAATGTTATTTTCTCAATAAATGATAGAACTCTATAAAATTGCTTTCAATTCTCTCCTTTTTTCTTATATAAAACAATTACAAACCATGCACTCTCTTGCATATAACAAATGGCTTCTCAAGCCTTTATTTATAGCTTTCCAAATGACCTTTGGCATTCACCCTTTGTGACTCTTCAATCCTCATGGAAAATAGTACCAAACTTACATGAACCTTCAAATCCTTGTATTTGAAAAGTCATATGGTGAACCTTCATAAACAAATGTGTCCTTTCCTATTTTGTCTTTATCTTGGTGACCTTTTGAATTCCTTAAGGTGACTCTTGATGGAAAAATTCATCATAACCTCTTTTGTCTACACTTAGTGACTCTTGGAATTACTCAAGATGACTCTTCATGGGAAAATGCATCCCATTCCTCTTTATCTTTATCCCATGACTATTTTACTTCTCCATGGGCCCTCTTTTGAATTTTATTAAACCAAAAATATATTCATTAATATTAAATAAATATCAACATATTTTAGCCAAAATATGAAAATTAAAGACACCTTTAGACAATAAATGCTACGGGACCTTTATCACCAATGCTAAACCTTTGACAACAATGATAATATTTCCAACAATCTCCTCCTTTGTCATTAATGACAACCTTAAATTGAAACTACCTCATCCTAAAACCTATACTGCACATGTCAACCTACACATAATTCTATCTAAAAAATATACAGTAACTCCCCCTTATTGTAGCATCTTGTACCTATTTCTACACCTGTTCCCTGTACCTATTTTTGTTCTTCTCCCCCTTTGACATCAATGGCAAAGGGCCTATCCTGGAGCTAACACTTATCTCCCCCTCAACAGATGATAATCTTCAATGGCAGGAAGTAAATGAAATTATTCCCAACTTCTCCCATAGATACTCAAATTTGTCTTTTGGTAGTGCCTTTATGAAAATATCTATAATCTATTCTATAATACTGATATATTCTATCTTAACATATTGATCTACAACCTAATATCTCAAGAAGTGATATCTAATAGGAATATGTTTTGTTCTTGAATGCATCACTGGATTCTTATAAATATTAATAACACTTATGTTGTCATAAAAAATAGAAATAGGTTCATCATATTTTACCTTGAAATCTTCTAAAGTTTGTTTCTTCCAAAGCACTTGAGCACAACACAATACCAATACAATATATTCTTCTTTAGCTATAGAAAGTGATACTAAATTATAATTTTTACTTAGCCATGATACTATGCTATCACTGAGGAGGAAAGCTCCTCCACTTATACTCTTTCTATCATCCAAGCAACTTACCCAATCTGAATCTATATAAGCAACCAAAGAAAAATCTCTACCTATAGGATACCACAATCCATAATCCAATGTGCCCTTACATATCTGAATATTCTCTTTACTAACTAAACATGACTCTCCTTTGGGGTTGCTTGATATCTCACAACCATGCCTATAGCATGCATGATGTCTAGCCTCAATGTTGTCAAATATAAAAGACTACCAATCATAAATCTATATAAATATTGATCTACAATAGGTGAATCTTCATCTTTACTCACCTTATTCCCTGTACTCATTGGTATGCCAATTGGTGCACAATCCTCAAACCCAATTTTTTTAAATATTTTCTTAGCATACTTACTTTGAGATATGAAAATTCCTTTATCTGACTAAAATATTTGTAACCCTAAGAAAAATGATAATTCTCTAAGCATAGACATCTCAAATTCTTTTTTCATATTATCAAAAAATTCTTTTATCATATTTTCAGTGTTTCCTCCAAAAATTATGTCATCAACATATACCAAAATAGTCAATTGATGCTCACCTTCTATTTTGATGTAGAGATTACTGTCAACAAAACCTCTCTTAAAATCTTGATCTTGCACATACTTATCAAGTTTTGCATACCAAGCTTTGGGAGCTTGTTTCAATTCATATAGTGCTTTCTTCAATTTGCATACATGGCTACTATCATTTGAGAGAATAAATCCCTCAAGTTGCTCAATGTAGACCTCCTCTTCTATATTCTCATTTAGGAAGGTAGACTTGACATCCATATGAAACATTTTGAAATTTTTTTACACTGCATATGCAAGAAACATTCTAATAACCTCTAGCCTTGCCACTGGTGCAAAATTTTCTTCAAAATATATTCCCTCAATCTAAGCATGTCCTTTACATACTAACCTTGCTTTATTCCTGGTAACTTCACCATTTTCATTCAACTTATTTTTATATACCCATTTTGTTCCTATCACATTATGATCTTTTGGTCTAGGCACTAATTCCCAAGTATAATTATTTTATATCTAATTTAATTCTTCATCCATTGCCTTAACCCAATACTCATCATATCTATCTTCTAAAAAAGTTCTAGGCTAAATTTTGGATAACAAAGAGAAATTAACTTACTCAGATTCACTGACCATCATTCTTATGGTGTGAACTCCATTTATGTTCCTGATGATGTCACTTTCATTATGATTTCTCTAGACATATTTGGATGTGGTTTTGGTGTCTTTTTTCTCCTTCATCTCATCTTCATTTGATTCTTCAAAATATTCTTCTTTACTTATTTTTGGAGTGTTTAATGGATCACTGTCTCTTTGTGCTACATCTTCATCTATCCTGACACTTGCACTTTCAACAATCTTCTTGGTTATTTTGTTATAATATTTATAAGCTTTATTTTTCAAGAATATCCAAGAAATATACATTCATCTGCTCTAGATTCAAACTTACCAAGTGTTTCATTGGTTCTCTTTATGAAGCATTTACTAGTATTTTTTTTGAAATAATCAACTATAGCTGGTTTGTCTTTCCATAGCTCATATGGAGTCTTGTCACTGTTGACTCTCAACAATGCTCTATTCTAGATATTGACTACTATACCTACTACCTCTCTCCAATATTTATCTGGTATCTTAGATTCATTTAGCATTGTCC
Source organism: Torreya grandis (assembly GCA_037957365.1). Taxonomy (NCBI): domain Eukaryota; kingdom Viridiplantae; phylum Streptophyta; class Pinopsida; order Cupressales; family Taxaceae; genus Torreya; species Torreya grandis. The sequence goes on from JARHVA010000531.1 coordinate 1,405,562, forward strand.
TTGCCATTTCCTAAACTGTTCTATTTCTCCAGTCAACTACTCCATTTTGGTATGGAGTTCTGGCTACTGAATAATATCTCTTTATCTCATGGTCTTCACAATACTTAATAAAATGATCTAAAATGAATTCTCCTCCTTGATCTAATCTCAAGCACTTAATTTTTAAGCCAATTTCATTCTAAACTAAAGCTTTGAATGCTTTGAAATGTCTGAAAGCTTTTCATTTTTTCTTCAAAAACATCACCCAAGTCATACCTATAAAATCATCAATAAACAATATGAAATATTTATCACCTTGAGTACTTTGAGTTCTCATAGGTCCACATAGATTAGTGTGAACAAGCTCTAACATCTGAGTAGTCAAGTATTATTTTGTCTTGAACCATATTCTGACCTACTTTTCATGCTGACAAGGTTCACAAAGCATGTTGGAGGGATTTGTAATATTTGGAAGATCTCTAATTACTTGCTTTTTGTTGATGTTGACAAGATTGTCAAAATTTGTGTCCTATTATCTTTTGTCATAGCCAACTTTCTCAAATTGACTCAAACAACATTTTTAACCCTTGATATTTGATAACATATACAAATTTTTGCATGTCCTCTGAGCACCTACAATCAACACATTTGAATCTTTTATCCTAATTTCATAACCTTCTACATAAAACTTTAGTGTGTGTCCTTGATCACACATTTGAATTACATTTAGAATATTATGCTTAAGACCTTCTACATATAGAACATTTTCAATCTTAATTCTACCATTATCTAAACTTAGTGTACCTTTTCTGGCAATTCTGGTAGTAGTATTGTCTCTAAATTTTACTTTGCCACCATTAATCTTCTTTAGGGTTATGAACTTTCTCTTTTATCCTATCATGTGCCTTGAACATTTTATATCAATGAACCATGGCTTTTCTTCATTTTTTTCATGTAAATCTATCTAGACCAACATAGACTTTTTAGGTTGTTTCTTCTGTTATGAATATGTCTAAACTTTTTTCTTGATAAATGGAGCCTTAAAACTTTGGTCCTTCTTGATTAACTCAAATATATTTATATAGTACTAGGATATGTGTTTGAATTTATTATACTTATAACATATTATGGCTTCTTCATTAAATCCTGATACAGGAGCAAAAGTGTTGTGGCTTCTACTTGACTCTACATGAGTTTCTTTCTCCTTGTTTCTAAAATTGTTAGATATTTTTTGACATTCTATTTTCTTATGACCATATCCATTACAATAAAAATAGTAACCATAAAAATAGAACATGTTTGTGTATCTCTAACTTGATTTCCTTTTGTAGATATACTCTTTTTAGCCTTATTTGTTTGAGATGTCCTCTGTATTCTCAACTTCTTCCCTTTTCATTTTCTCTTTTGTAAGAGCTTCAACCTCTTTATGAAAGTAGTGGCCTCTCCTTTCTCTTTTTCTGTGTTAACCTTGTTTGTGAAAGTAGTGGCCTCTCCTTTCTCTTTTTCAAATCTGATACCTATCTTATATGACATTAATCTTTGAATTTATAATATCTTATTCAACATATTAGTGTTATTCTCAAATTTTGAATTATTGGCTGCTCTATCATTGACTACTTTATTTGTTTTCTCAAGATCTACTTTTAAAGAGGTAATTTCAACAACATACGTTTCACATTCTTCACTTACTTTTTGCAACTAAGTTGTTAGATCTTCTTCAATCTTTTTGCCTTCTTCAATGTGTGCTTGTAGATCTTCAATTATTTCTTTTGACTCTTTTTCATTTTTATCGATCTGGAGCTTCAATCTTCGATTCTTCTTTTCAAGAGATTTTAATTATTCTAAGAAACAAATGAGTTCTCCTTCTAGATTCACTTCAACTTCATCCTATTCTTCTTATTGATTAGTTGTACTTTTTCTTATGGAGGCATCTTCATCTATGGCCATGAATAGAATCTCTTCTTCTTCTGAATCACTGACTCCACTATCTTTGATTGAGCTAGGATATTTAGAATATAAACTCTTCTTCTTGAATCCCTTCTTGAATTTTCCTTTGAAGTTCTTCTTGTATGTAGACTTTCCTTCTTCATTATCACCATTACTCTTATCTGGGCACTTAGCTATAAAATATCTATTCTTTTCACAATTAAAACATTTGAAAGGCAAATTTCCTTGATATTTACTTGTGCCCTTTTTCAGCTTATGAATGAAAAGAAATCCATTGTCATATTCATCATTGCAAAAGCTGTCACTTGATTCTTGAATCTTAGCCTTGTCTTTCTTTGATATCTTGAAATCAACTTCCCTTTTTGAGAGTTTTTCTTGTTTGGTTTACATCTCATATGTCATAATAATACCATGTAGTTCATCCATCTTTAGCTTGGCTAGATCCTTCATCTCCTTGATTACCAGAACCTTTGCATCATATCTCATTGGTAGAGATCTCAAAACCTTTTGCACTACCACTAATTCTTTTAAATTTTCTCTAAGGCCTTGAATATGATTAACTATTTGATCAATCTGCAAAAGATAACTCATTATATTTTCTTCCTCTTCTATTTTCAAACTCTCAAACTATCTTCTAAAAGTCTAGAGCTCAGGTTACTAAACCTTTCCATCACCTTTGTTAATATTTTCAAGCTTTACCCAAGTCTAATGAACAAATTTGCATTGCATAACTTTAACAAATTATGATTCACATAAACCACATAAAATAACATTTAAAACTTTAGCATTATTTTCACTTGCCTTCTTTTTTATTGAAGTTATCACAAGTGTCTATGGATCTTTGTATTCCTCCATAACTGCTTGCCAAATGTTGAATCTAAGAGACATGAAATAAGTCCTCATCCTTATGATATAAAAAATATAATTCATCCCATCAAACAAAGGTGCCTTATTTTTAGAAAAAAATTCATGTGATCCAACCATCATGCTTTCCCTGATCTACCTTCAAGATGTAAAACTCTTTCCAAAAGAACCTGCTCTGATACCAATTGTTAAGAACATGATATACTAAGAGGGGGGTGAATCAATATATCTTATATATTATAAATATTTTACTTAATCAAACTCTACTTAACCATACATTCAAGATAGGCAATACAAATGAAATAATATGCACATGAGAGAGAGAGAGAGAGAGAGAGAGAGAGAGAGAGAGAGAGAGAGAGAGAGAGAGAGAGAGAGAGAGAGAGAGAGAGAGAGAGAGAGAGAGAGAGAGAGAGAGATCATATTTTTATGTGGAAACACAAAGTGGGAAAAAACCACAAAGAACAATCTCAAATATATGAAAGAAAACCAACTCAAATTACAAAGTTTACAAGTACCAACTTACAGGAGCACCAACCCCTTGAAAATATTTGTGAGCAACAACCCCTCTTATGTATAAAACAAAACTATCTCTCAATGTTGCTTTCTTAACAAATGATAGAACTCTACAAAATCTCTTTCTAATCTCCTCTTTTCTTATATAAAATAATTACAAACCATGCACTCTCTTTCATATTACAAATGGCTTCTCAAGCCTTTATTTATATCTTTCCAAATGACCTTTGGCATTCACCCTTTATGATTCTTCATTCCTCATGGAAAAAGGTGCCAAACTTACATGACCCTTCGAATCCTTGTATTTGAAAAGTCATATGGTGACCCTTCATAAGCAAATGCATCCTTTCTTCTTTTATCTATATCTTGGTGACCTTTCAAATTAATTAAGGTGACTCTTCATGAAAAAATGTGCCATACCCTCTTTTGTCTTTATTTGGTGACTCTTGGAATTTCTCAAGATGACTCTTCATGGGAAAATGCATCCCATTGCTCTTTTTTCTTTACCCCATGACTCTTTGACTTCTCCATGGGCCTTCTTTTGACTTTTATGCAACCAAAAATATTTTGATTAATATTAAATAAATATCAACATATTTTAGCCAAAATATGAACATTAAAAACATCTTTAGATAATAAATTCTATGGGTCCTTTATCACCAATGCTAGACCTTTGACATCAATGACAATATTTTTAACAAAAGGCTCCTGAATGATGATAAGGAGCTAATTGCTAGGATTGAATAGCTTCTTGGAATTGTGCTTATAGATCCTGCATAGCCCACTTCCCTTGGGATCATAAGTGATGAGGAATTCAAACATAAAGCTACTTTGGTAACCCAAGAAATCAAAGGGAAGAGCCAAGGCAAATTTGGGGCCAAAAATAGTAAAATCCTAGACATGATATTTAATGTTGGAGAAAGAATAAATGAAGCTAGGTGTTTTAAAGAAACCACAGATAGGAATGACAGGAAGATTGATGACTTGGTAGATCAAGAGAGGGAGTGCCTTCTAAATCCTGTAGTATACCTAGAACTAGTTGATGAGTAACATGATAAATCCATGAGCATCCTTCAATAGAACAAGTAGAGGATCAACCAACTAATTAAGCAATATTTTATTTTTTAACTTTTGAAATAGAATATTCCATTGTAAAGGCATGTGCTAGTTTGTTAGCATATTTTCCTCTAGGTCAATATGATTGTGAAAATCACGTGTATTTTAGAACTTGTAAGGATAGTTGTCCTTATCTTTGTACACCTATATTTTGTAACTGATGGGGATATTGCCTGATATTTCTATAAAGGCATGTATTACCAATTGTAATGAGAGAGATTTTTTAGCAACTTTGTATAATTTGAAGCAATTAATAAAATCAAAGGAATTATACAAGGATTGTCCATGTTTGATGTGTTAATTATCATTTTAGCTTTTCTCTCAATTGCTAGTTAAGGTCTTGAATTTGAATGGTGTCTTGGAATTTTGAGTTGCATCCTTATAATCACAGGGTTTCTAATTTGTGCAACATTCTAGATTAGCTAAAATATCTTTGGTTCTACTTCATTTTTATTTTACTCCATTTTCAAATGTGCATGTGATATTTGATAATATTAGTAAATCTTTAAAGAAGAATTGTTCCTTACTTGTGATTCTTCACACTATTCTTTGAAATTGGCCTGATATATAGTGGAATTTGAGCTTAGGTTATTTTACATTATATATTGGTTTGAATACATACTCAGTTTAAATTGATTCTTTGTCATAATGTTTAAGGCTAAAATTGGTAATCACTTCCTCTTTTATGTATTACCCTTCTCTTTGCTCCTTTTTTACACCAAGATCACTTTAGTCTTAACTTCATTATAAATATCCACATAGACTAATATGTAGATTATATCTAGGGTGTAATTCACTAAGTATTAAAATAGTTTCTCTACAATTCATGAAGAATGGACCAAGGTGGCTCCCAACCATCAAATTATATAAACATTGTGGAATAGTTTATCTTGCTCTATTGCTATTTCACCATAGGTAACTAAATTGCCAAAACCTACAACTCATGCCCTAAATTTTATAAATTCTAAAATCATAAGTGTTCTTTAAACACTATGAGCACTTGTGGTTCATTTAGAGGTATCAATCAAAGAATCTCCTGTTGGTGCTAGAAGGAGGGCCTAAATTCTTTGAATATTTGATAATCTTAGTTTGTTCTATCTAAAGATCAGAATATCTTTATGTTTTTAAGTGAATTATTTGCTTACAAGTATAAATATCATTCATCTTTTTTGTTTATAGTGCATCTTTATGCTTCCTTTGAATTTATTTGAGCATTGATGCTTTTTTTTGGTAAATTTAGCTTTAGCTTTGAAAATCCATAGTATCTGAGGTGAAGATGGCTCTTTTTTATCAAAGGTGGGCATATCTTTCATATATCTAAGTTTATTTAGGCTTAGACTTATAAAGATAGACCATATTTACATACTTGAATGCATCTTTGAGCTAATTCAATCAAAGATCATCATCCTTTACAATTTTTCATACCACCTTTGCAAAATAAGCTCAATGTGCAGGTCTAACTCTTGTTCTTTGTATAAGTTAACTTGATACATCATATTTCATGTAGGATATTCAAATTTAAAGGTAAAATTGGCTAGGGTTAGAACAAGATCACACTCAGAGACCAGGGAACCTTTGCTCGAGCTTGATGTCCACACAAATCTAGACATAATAAATGTAGATGCAAGAGATCCAAATCTTTGCCAACTTTGACTCTTCAAAGTATCTGTGCTTTTAATTTTCATCCAAATATGGCTTGGTTGGGAGAGTATTATGTGGTACATAACCTCCCATGTAACCCTAAAAAGTACTTATCTACATTTAGTCCAATGGGTATAGTAACTATTGAAGAACATATAAAATCTTTTAAAGTAACATTAAGATTGCTAAATGTTCTACATGAGGATGTAGCTTACAGGTTATTCAACTTTAAATTTAAATATGTTTCTTTTGAATGGTTTTTGAACTTTCCTAATAATTACATCATAAACTAGGATGATTTCAATAATACATTCATAGATCAATTTGGTAAGATTGTTAGTCCTTATGTTATCTACCATCAGTTCACCACTATTAGAAGAGATGCAAGTGACCCTATTAGGTCCTTTAATGCTAGATTTTAGAGAATGTTTATTAAGACCATAGACCCTTATAAACCTGATGATGTCTTAGCTTTAGATATTTACAAAGATGTAGTAGATCCCATGACCTCTATGCTTTTGAAAAGATCTATACCAGACATAACTTTGTTAGCTAGAGCCTATGTTGAAGTAGTAACCATTAATGATCAGATGCAAATTGAAGTAAAAATGGCATATTTTATGCCAAACATCAACCCATAAATTTCTATGAACTTATTCCCAAATAATAATCAAAATATCATAACATTGAACTAGCTCCCAAACCTAACTCAGTTGCCATTGAGTCATGTAGCTCCCAATCAAAATTTAGGATTCTTAAATCATCCTACTAATGGTTTCAATCCAAATGATAAAAGGGATTTCGTACCATCTAATAAAAATAATCAAGTACATAATTTTGAAACTCCTAAAAATGAGAATAAATCTATCTTAAAAATGGTCCAAAAGTTGAGCATTGATTTTCTTCAATTGTAAAAACATGTTGGAAATACTATTGAAAGTTCAAGTAGGAACTTCTCATTTCAAAGGTATAATAGGCCAAATAATAGATTTCATAATGATAGTTTCCATAATAATATAAATCATGAGTCATCTTCTAAAAATAAGACCATGAACATTAACCTCACTGATATTGCATTACATGATTATTATAGGGTACATTAAATGGCCAAGCATGGGGAAATTAATTGTATAGAATGTTGAAAAGCCTTTGAGTCTTTCTAAGATGAGTTAGATACATTTTAATTGGTCTATAATAACGATAGTGGTGTAGGTACCTCTGGATCTAAGCCATCTTACTAAGCCTTCATGGTGGACACCTTTGATTTCCCCTTACAAGTGGAAAATGAACTTGATGAGATCCCTGAGGAGAACTAAGCCTTTCAATAGTTCTTTAAGAAGACCTATCCCTTGAGGAATAGGGATTATAGGTATCCTTTGACTACCTCAACACCTCCAAATAATTTTGGAACTCCTCTAGATACATATTTAAATAACAATCTTGAGCTACCTAAACAGAGTAATTCAAAACCCAATATTGAAATTCCTAGTTCTTCTAAGACTGCTTATAACATAGTTGAGGAAATGAAAAAGATAAAGGCTAAGATAAAGGGACCTTCTACTAGAATCTTTTTCAAATAAGTCCCACAATCCACCACAGACTAATCATGCCATTGTGACTGTGCACAAGGCCAAGGCTAAATCTCCTCCTTCCTTGATCACTATTAAGATGTCTGGTAAGAACTTACATAATTATTATTAGATTCTAGATAATATACCAATATCATGCCTATAGGTATATGTAAACAACTTGGCCTAAATACCATTAAGTCTAATAGAGTTGTCACCCAATTAGACAAATCTAGGGTTAGGGTAATTGAGGAACTTTTAAATATACATATGCAACTAGCTTATGAGCCTAAGGTGAAATAGTTCATTGATATTCAAGTTATTGATATACCTAATGTTTATGGAATATTATTGAGAAGGAAATGGACCAAGGATATAAATGGGTACATGTCCATATATTTGTCACATCTATGGCTACCTTGGAAGGGAGTCCCTAGTTAAATAAGGGTTGAGAGAGAACCAAGAATGAAACATATGATAACTGAGTACAATGCTATGAATGAGAGGGTTAACATAATAGAATCAAACTTAGGAGTTTTCACCCTAGATACTGATAAGGTATGTGATCCCAAGGGTACTCATGTTGTTCTTGGATCATAGAAGTTGCATTTTGATGGTGTTAGGTGTAATGCTAGATCAGGTGTTGTTATTATTTTAACTGACCCTACTAATAAAAAGTACCATGCTTCTTATAGGCTCCAATTCCCTTATACTAATTATCTTTTTGAGTATGAATCCCTTATCCTAGACTTACAATTTTCTATAAAAATCAAAGTCAAAGAATTACTAGTTTATGGAGATTCAAAACTAGTGGTCAACAAGGTAAGAAGCAAATACGAATGTAAGCTCTCATACCTAAAAAGGTATAAGTTTAGGGTTTGGGATATGATTGAATCCTTTGATGCCTTTTGCATCATTTCCATCCCAAGGAGAGAAAACCAAGATATTGATGAGTTGGCATCTACTACAACCAACCTCATGTCCAACCAAGATTCCCTTAATTTCAGCATTGAGTTGATCCCTTATCCTTTAGTGACTAATAATGTTAACCATTTATAAGTCTTCAATGATGATCAATAGATATTGGATTCCATGAATAATTCTAGAGCATTTTATGCTCATATCATTGATGATACTGATGAAAGTACATCTAAGGAGGATAAATTTGGTGGTAAAGTCGTTTAGCTAAATGAGAAAAAGATCCCCAAAGGGATGATTGCTTTAGAAATATTGTTTGATCGAGACAAACAGATTGAGGTTTCCAAGGTTCCTAAGGTATGTGGAAAATATTATAATGCTATTGATCTTGGCCTTTATGATCAACTCCTACTGGTAAATGTTGGAAAAGCCTATACAAACATTAAAAATAAGAAATCCAAAGAGCTCCTTACCTAATTAAGGGATCTTATAACATGGTCTTTTGATGACTTAAATATATTTGATCCAAGGGTCATCACACATATTATGCCCCTTAAATAAAATTTTAAACCATTTAGGTAGAAATAGAGGCATGTAAACCTTATCCTAAAACCCATGATCTTCAAATTGGTAAAAATATTACTAGATGCTAGGATAGTCTTCCCCATCAGGCATTCTACCTAGGTGGCTAATTTGGTATCAATTAGGAAGAAAAATGGTGAGATTAGACTTTGTATTGACTTAAGGAACCTAAACAAAGTATAAAAAAAGGACAACTATCCCCTTCCTTCCTTAGAATAATTGATTCAAGTTATCTTAGCTCAACTATGATGTCTTTTCTTGATGGCATTTTAGGTTACAACTAAGTGTTGATTGATAGAGATGACTAGATAAAGACAAATTTCACTACAAAGTGGGGAACCTTTGTAGAAATTGTTGAGCCACTAAATGACATGATGAAGAAGGATGCCAAGGTCACATGGAATGAATATTCTAGAGAGGCATTCAATGATATCAAGGAGGCCATTATCCAGGCTCTAGTCCTCATAAGTCTTGACTTCTCAAAGGACTTCTACCTTTATTCCTTTACATCTGACCAAACTATGATTACAATGTTAACTCAAAACATTTAAGGGTGTAAACACCCAATTACTTTTATGAGTACTAATTTTAAGAATGATGATTTAAATTATTCATTGATTGATAAACAAACATATGCATTAGTTAAGGTAGTTAAAAATTTTAAGCATTATATCCTTATAAATAAGGTACATGCTACCTTACCTAACCCTACCACCAAACTTATGTTAGGTCAGAATGAGCTTGGAAAATAAAGAGGTAAGTGGAAGTCAATTTTGTAAGAATATGACTTGGAAATTAAAAAAATTGGCAAGGTGCCAAGGTTTGATCTAGATGATTTATAATACTAACCCTAGGCTAAGCATTATGCAAGTGGATCAACAAAATTTTCAAGCTAATGAACTGTATGATTTAATCATACATTTACTAATCAATGGTACTTGTCCTATAAGATTATCTAGGTAGCAAAAAAGGGCCCTAAGATTGAAGGTAAGCCACTACTTGATCAAGGATGGGGTCTTGTATAGGAGAAACTTTGAAGGGATTTATTTGAGATGTGTCTGACAAGAAGAAGCCACCTAAATCATGAGCACCTTACATAAAAAATTAGGTAATAGACATCCATCTGAGAATACCACAACCCATAAAATTCTTAGAGCTAGATATTATTGGCCAACCATTTTTAAGGATGCTCACAAACATGTGAGGGAATGTCACTCATGTCAAATCTTTAGCACTAAGGAGCCAAAGGTAGTAATGCCTCTACAACCAGTCATGTTTGACAAACCCTTTACTCAATGGGCATTAGACTTTGTTGAGGTAATCAACCCTAACTCATTTGAAGGTCACACATATGTCCTTACTACCATAGACTATTGTATAAGGTGGATTGAAGCTACAAACACTAAATAATGTAAGACTGAATAAGTGATCAACTTCTTGGAAGAAAACATAGGTACTTGGTTTGGAACCCCAGTCTCTCTAGTGTGTGATAATGGGTCTACATTCATGTTTATAGAGATGATTGAATGGATTATGATAATGTAATCACTCTCAAGTTTGCATCCCACCATTATCCCTAAGGGAATGGAGTCTCAAAATCTACAAATAAGATCTTAATGAAGGAAATCAAGAAGTCTGATGTATATAAACCCAAGACTTGGCATAAACTCCTTAAGTTTGCACTATGGGCTAATAGGATAAGAATCAAACAAGCCTTAAGAGCTTCACCATTTATATTGGTGTATGGATAAGAACCTATATTTCCTATTACTCTAAAATTGCCTACATGCATATTTATGCAAGAATATATGGAACAAAGTTAAGATCTTGCCAACTCTAAATTTCTAGACATCATTCATATAGAAGATTCAATGGAGAAAGACTTTGCTAATTTTAGTAGGCATCAAACCACATTCAAGAGATGGTTTGATAAAAGGTCCAAGATCAAGGTGTTCAAATAGGGAGACCTAGTTCTCCTTTGGGACAAAATATCTAAGTCTAAGGGCAAACATGGTAAATTCACACCCTTATGGATTGGCTTGACCAGATTGCAAAAACATTGGGGAACAACACCTTCAAGCTCAAAGATCTACAAGGAGTAAAGTTCACATTTCCCACCAATGGGAAATACCTCAAGCACTACTTCTCTATTGCTCCTCTGGAAGTCTTTATGGATTGAATTTTAAGATGGTTAGATTTAAAGTAGGTAGGCTAGCTAGTTTCCTTTTAGTTCTTTCCTTCATGTCCCTCATTTATATATAAGCATGTATATATTTATTTGTTTTCCTTTATGGCATTTCTTTCTTGTTTTTTTTTTGTGTTTATTTCTTGTTGCTTTATTCCTTGATTCCAATAAGCTCTCTTGGACAATCTTGAACTCAAAATTATGAATTTTGTTTATAAAATCCCCCCCTCCAAAATTTATAAATGTGGGTGTGAAACCCCATGCATAGGATGACCATGGTTTTGAAATGTAAAGCATAATGTTACAATATGGAGAAACTGGTAAGGACAAATATAAAGTCCAATCCTTACATGAGAACCTAACCATCATCTCAACCTCAAGCTAATTTTAAGAACCTAACCATCATCCAATTGTAGGTGAAAAAACAAATTATCATGGTATACCCATACTAGCACTTAATCAACATCCTTGCCTAGAGTAAAGTTGTAGCCACAAGTGATTTTACCAAAAAGTTAACACTTGACCAAATCCTAAGACTTGGCTACCCTGGTTCCCAACCTTGTTGAAAGCATAAATATTTAAGAAAATACAAAAAATAAGGATACAATGTAAAATCAAAAGCTTTCAAGCATATGTGATTCTAGTAATATCCATCGGGGCTATGGATGCCTAGCTGGTAGTGAAGTAAGGCCTTGAGTGGAGCCAAAGGCATCTCTATCAAGGTTATGGATGCTTAGTTGGTAGTAGAGCAATGCCCAAGCCTTCCCTAAGCTAAAAGCATGGTGCCTAATAAATACCCCTACATGTTGCAAGTCAAGTATTAGTGATTGAGGAATTGAAACTTTGAAGTTGTTTCTTAGACTCCATGGAAAATAGTAAGTGGAATCAAAGCACACACACAGTATGGTTATGTCCTAATGTTTGACAATAATTTACAAATTCAAGGTTTGTTTTAACCATAATCTACTCTAGGTTAGGGTTTTGATCAAATGAAGTGGATGACCTAACTTTGTCTAAGTCAAAGTCCCTAGGTTCTAACATCTCTATGTTTCCCCCATGAATCACCATTTTTTGGGGCCAACATACCATCATTTTTGAAAATTGGTACCCTTGAAAAACCCTAAGGTTTGAACATGAAGTTTAGCATGTTAAGGTCATCTGTAGAATCTAAAGATCATCCACTTTATTAAAAGTAGGCTTGGTTTTTTTTCACTTTAATTTGGACTAAAAGTGCTAATAAATGTTCTTTATGGCTTTTAGTCATAGGTTCTATGGTGTTGTTCCTAATAAATTCATGTCCCTAAACCCTAAGAAAACCAAGATAATGCTCATGTTTTAATCTTAGTCATGTTTTTTAACATATCTAAAAATTAACTTGAAATTTTTGGTCCCCTTTGTTATGTTCCCCCTATAAAGGTTCCTTTGTATGCCTAACTAGTTATTCATTATGCAAGGTCCTTTTAATATTTCCTAGCTTAGCCTAAGATTTTAACCCTAAGGCCCCATAGTATTTATTAATACTAATGGTACCTTAGTCTTAACACCTTAGCCTAATTATGGTTCCTTGAGTCCCCTTTTTATGTTATATTAGTCCCTTGCTTATACATTTGCCTAAGGTTTTAATCCTAAGGCCTCGATGTATTTATTAATTTGAGTGAGACCATAGTATTAACACCTTAAACCTAAGTCTTTTACATCTCTGTGGTCCTAAATTATCTTATTTTCATATTTTAGGATCCAACATCCCATGCTTTACCATGACATTTGATCTAATGGAGGGAAGAAAACTTGAGCATCAATTTAAACAACATGCATCTTTGATGATCCAATGGTTCATGCTTCATCATGGCATTTGATCAGATGATGCAAGGAAATTAAATAGAATCTTGTATGTATCCCATTATACCAATCACATTCAATCCTTTGGATCATGATCAATGCTTCACACTTGCTCATGAAGACTCGATCAGACAGTGTGAGGCATGGTTAAAAATTCAACAAACTCTGAAAGGCCTGAATGATCGACATGTGACACCTTTGCATTCAAAGATTAAAAATAAAAGGGCCTACTTGATAAAAATAGTTAATCATAAGTGATATCTTGAATCATGATGCTATGAATGATGCTTCATTATGGATTTTAATTTGATAGAGTGAATTAAGTCCAAGATCTTGGGAGGCCCTATAGACGTTCCAAGTGGCATTCTCACACTGGGTCATAATAATTTGAGGAGCTTAAAATTGACATTAGTTTGACCATAATTTAACAGCTATGAAAATGTATTTTATGTCTATGTGACTGTCAAATTTAAGCCCATCAAATTAAAAACTTCATTGGTTTAAAATTGACGTTCACATGACCATCATTTAACGTTTGTAAGGACGTATTTGACATCTATGAGACCGTCAAATTTAATATGATGGATTATTATACTCAAGGTAAAAATATACTTCAAAATCTCACTGCAAGGCTTAGAAATGGCTTCACAGGCTAAGTAAAGTACTCAAAAAATGCTTAAACACTAGAAGTCTTCAAATTGCAAAATGTGGAAATGGTCTCATAATCTAAGTATGAAAAATAAACCTAGTCTAAGTCTATACTTTAAGGTTCCCATGACATTTTATTCAAACATCCTTAAATTATAGACTTATACTAAGTCCTGTTTTGAAAAAAAGAGTCCTTATAGAATAAAATTTAGACCAAATGCATCTAGCTAAAGGTTTTAATGTGTTTTATCAATACAATAAAATCATATGTGTTATGGGACCATTGTGTCATGTTGATCCCTTTGAGAATATTTTATAAGACTTAGCATAAATATTATAGACCAATTTTTACATTATGTTTATTAAACATGGCATAAACATTGGCTTATAATATTTAATCCATACTCCCCTTATGTATAAATCAAAAAAGTTAGGCATAAACCCCTTAGCCTAAGGTTTATTTCATGCTTAATAAGCGAAACAGACCTTAGCCTAAGGGACTTAAGCCTAAGTCATGGTCTTAATAATGTGCTAAATTAATGTTCAAGCATATTTATAGATCAATGACACACACTTTGTCATTCGGATTTGATCCAATGACATGAAGACACCCAAAGAATTTTCAACAAGGCCCTAAGAGCTCATGAACTTGATGCATGGTAAAAGGTCATTCAAGGTTGATATAATAAGATGATCTGATGGTTCACATTTATTGTTGGATTTAAATCTAATGACATTAATTAACTCATGAATTTTCAAAGGAATATGAGCTCTCCATGTGTCCAATGCTCATTCAATAAAAGATTAACATAAGATTTGAAGCATGGAGAAGGCATCAAAAGATGCCAAGTGTCACTACTATAGGGTTTACAATAAAAATAACCAATCATAGGCAAGGGCATAGATTACAATCAATGTCTCACACTAATCATATATTTTGATCCAATGGAGTGAAATTAGAAAGGCATTTTTAAATGCCAATGGCTAGTTCTCAAAAGACATTTATGAAAAATACCACAAAAGACCTAGATCGATGCCACATCAGTACTACACAAGTAGAAAAGGACAAAATACAAGATCTTGTGGGATCAAAAACATAAAGTTATAAATGTAAAGGTCCAAATTAAATCCAAGACATGTATAAGCCAAATCCTAGATATATTCCACCATTAAATCTCCAAACCCTAAACCTTGCATAAATTATATTCATTTGGTCACCATTCGATCAAAAGAGAGATGAATTGTGTTTTTGAGTGCAAGAGAGATTTCATAGAGACCCCTTTTATACCAATATAAACAATTCATAGGAACAAATATAATAGTATCTCATAGAAAATAATTGAATTAGGAGACCGAGCTATACTTATCAATGGATAATGAATGTTGGATCTTCAAAGATATCAAACTAGATACTACAACATTGAATTCTCTAGGCATGAGGAACTGGTCCAAGCTCTTTTTCATGATCAAAGAATTGAATCGAATCATAAAATAAGAATAAAGGATTTATACAGTGAGCCATATATATTGACTTAGTTTATATTTAGATGGTAGGCCTCCACCATGCTACAATAAAACTCAAGGTACTGCATTACATTGATATCCTTGCCCCTATTTTTATTGAGTATAGAATTGATAATGAGTGGATCATTATGGAAGGAAACTAAAAAAGGGTAGCATATGTTTCTCCTATAGAATTTGAGGGGTATTACAAGCTTCCTACTCCCCATGTATATTTATTTAAAATTAAGGAGTGGACCTCCAAACATGACCTGGACTCTATCCGAAGACCTTGGTTACATCAAAGACCACATATCTTTAGAGACTTTAAGGTAAAAATACATATCATATAATTCAAGGAGGGCATTAGGGTAATAATGACCCTATTTAACCAAGCCTTTGGTTCCCCTTCAACCACCTATGTGAATAAAATCTAGGTCCCATACGTGCACTTCATTGTGGAAGAGAAACTCACCCCTCCAGTCACAAATTTAATCAGTGTCTTCCTCATCAAGAAATTCAATGTCATAAAAAGGAAGACATCTAAGCAATTATACATGATTTCATACCTAATATATTCCCTCCTAGACTCTATTACTTTCCCAAGGATTAGAAATTGGTCCCCAAATAACAAAGCCACTATTTCACACCATTACTCCAAATTACATATTTTCAAATATAGGAACTACATGTAGTTCATTTACAACTGTGTGTATCTAGCCATAGTTGAGACCATCACATGTATTTATATGCCTAGGATCTACCACCTAATAAATAAATATATTAAATTAATGGGTGACATCTGATACTACCCTAACTACATATTCATCAAGATTGAGGGGATTATGTCTGAACCTTGCAGGTTGCCAGTGTATGTTCCTAAAAATTTAGTTGAGCAAAAAATTACTTCCTAGTTTTTGCATGGAATTGATGGAAATTGTAAAGAAAATAAGAAAGGTTTCCTCCACCCCTTCTCTTTGATCATTTGAAAGACCACACTTTAGGACTAGAAACAAATTGAGACCATGGCTAGACACTAGGATTCATTTGGTTTTCAAATGGATGAACTTAATATGTGGGATCCTAAGGGTATAGTGGCCAGCCACTTGAAGCATAAGAAGCTCCCAAAGCCTAAGTATGTACATCAACTTGGTGTTCCTGACACCATCTATACCAAGGCTAATAATTATGAAGAAGTGTTGACCAAAATCCAAGGCCACAACATCAAACTCAAACACAGGTTAATCAAGGATGACAAGCCATCTATGGAAAGATGGAAAATGAATCCTTTGCAATATCACTTGCTACCAAGACCATTTGGGATATCCCAAGAACATCCCCAAATAAAATAGCCATAACCCCAGCCACCAGATCAACCTGAGCAAAGACAAGATCAATAAGTCTATGTAAAAGAGAAGGTTGGATGGAGGAAATTAGAAGAAAGGCCTAGAGAGAGGCTCTCATAGTCAATACTCCCACAAAGGCCACCTTCTCTAGTACAATATTTGGACATGATTGCCTTGAAACCTAAAGAAACACTTGAGGGTTCCCTCAAGGAGCTTGTAGAGGTCTATGACTCAGATAGGGAGGTGGAGCCTGAGGAAGATAAAGGAAAAGGGATTGTCTTTGTGGCATCCAAAGAGAAGAGGAAAGTAGAGTTAGCATTGGTTCTTGTGGGACTAAGGAAAAGACCAAGGTTGATCATCCCTAACCCCATAAGTGAGGTAAATTTGTTTAGTGATGAATTTCCTATTCATGGACCAGTCATTCCTAACTAGTTCATTTATGGGAAACTACAAAAGATCCCCTCTTTCCCATTGATGGGCTATGACAAGAGTTGTTGAAATTAAGATTCAAGATGACATGAAGCCATGGATAAGTGTTAGGGTGAAAAATTAGGAAGAAAATATAATTGTGGAGGTTTAAAGACTAGAAAGCAATAAGATGGATGCTCCAAGAGCATCTAGTAGCTCAAGTTTGGAGGTTTTATAACCTCCCAAATTCAAGGAGCCAATTACTACCACCCATTTTAACCCTAAAATAGTTGGGTTAGAGAGAATAACAAGGACATCTATGGTTGGAATAGAGAAATTCACCTTTCAAAAGGTGGAACCCTTTGTAGGGTTAACCCCAGTGGGGGGCCAACAACTTAGTGAAGTAGCCATTCATGAAGAAGATGCAGAAAGTCTGATAGAAGCCCAGTATACATAGGCTAAAGTTGGATTCCAAGGCTTGAAGTAGAGGATCCTAAATTTGCAAAAGGAAAAGGAAAACTTGTAGACATAGGTAATTTTATCAATCCCTGAGGTGATGACCAAGATGCTTGATGAGTCATTTTATGACATGTTTAAATCAATCAAGTCAATAAAACTAAGGTAGAGTGTATTAGAGGGGTAGTGTGTACTATCCACAAGTTTAGTCACCCATTATTATGCCTAAGAGGATAAAATAGCCCAAATCCTAAACCATCAAGCAAATAAATATATCCTAAACTTCAAGACCATCAATTTGGGACACTTAAGTGTAATCCTGGGAATTGTGGTGGATAAGGTTCAGAATCTAAGTGCTTGGCATAATAATGTAGAAAAGCTCCTGAATAATGATAAGGAGCTAATTACAAGGATTGAATAACTTTATGAAACTATGATTACAAATCCTACATATTCCACTACCCTTGGGATCATAATTAATGAGGAATTCAAACATAAGGCTACTTTTATAACCCAAGAAATCAAAGGGAGAACCAAGGCAAATTTGGGGCTGAAAACAGTGAAATCCTAGACATGATATTCAATGTTGGATAAAGAATAAATAAAGCTAGGAGTATTAAATAAGCCATGGATAGGAATGATATGGAGCTTGATAAATTGGTAGATCAAGAGGGGGAGCATCTCCTAAAGCTTGTAGTGGACCTAGAGCTAGTTAAAGAGAAGCATGCTAAAGCCATGAGCATCTTCCAATAGCAACAAGCGGAGGACCCACTAGCAAATTAAGCACTATTCTATTTTGTAGAGTTTTGTAACTTTTGAAATAGAATATTCCATTATAAAGACATGTGCTAGTTTGTTAGCATATTTTCCTCTAGGTCAGTATGATTTTGAAAAGCATGTGTATTTTAGAACTTGTAAGGATAGTTGTCCTTATTTTTGTACACCTATATTTTGTAACTGATTAGGATACTGCCTGATCTTTCTATAAAGGCATGCATTACCAATTATAAAGGGAGAGATTTTTGAGAAACTTTGTACAATTTGAAGAAATTAATATAATCAAAGGAATTATGAAAGGATTGTCCATGTTTGATGTGTTAATTGTCATTTTAGCTTTTCTCTCAATTGCTAGTTAAGGTCTTGAATTTGAAAGATGTCATGGAATTATGAGTTGTATCCTTATAATCATAGGGTTTCTAATTTGTGTAACATGCTAGATTATCTGAAAGATCTTTGGTTCTACTTCATTTTTATTTTACTCCATTTTTAGATGTGCGTGTGTTATTTGATAATAATAGTAAATCTTTAAAGAAGAACTGGTCCTTACTTGTGATTCTTCACACTATCCTTTGAAATTGGCCAGGTATATAGTGTAATTTGATCTTAGGTTATTTTACATTATATAATGGTTTAAATTCATACTTAGTTGAAATTGATGTTTTGTCATAATGTTTAAGGCTAAAATTGGTAATCACTCTTTTCTTTTCTACCTTACCCTTCTCTTTGCTCCTTTCTTACACTGAGATCACTTTAGTCTTAGCTTCATTATAAATATCCACTTAAATTAATTTGTAGCTTAGATCTAGGGCATAATTCACTAAGTATTAACATAGATTATCTGCAATTCATAAAAAGGTGGATTAAAACTATCAAATTATATAAATATTGTGGAATAGTTTATCTTGCTCTACTACTATTTCACCATAGGTAACTAGATTGCCAAAACCTACAACTCATGCCCTACATTTTCTAAATTATAAAATGAGAAGTGTTATTTAAACACTAAGAACACCTATGGTTCATTTAGAGGTATCAATAGATGTTTCTTGGTGAGTTCCATCAGATTTAACTACTTTTGTGTGTTCTTTCTTTATTGATTACATTGCTTGGTTTAAGCGAGTGTTGACATGGAGTAAGAGGAAGGTGTTAAGGCAAGAAAAAGTAGGCTCAAGGTAAGGGGGAGTTTGTATCATCTTTCTAATATGGTCCTCTCCTATTGGTAGTCTTTTCAAGTCCTCAAGATTAGTTGGTGCCCACTTTTTCATTGTGTCAAAGGGGGAGAAAGTTCCTATTTGTGAGAGTGCTTGAAGAGAGAGAAGAAAGGTGAGTTGTATATTGTTATATGATGGTTGTTAACATCAATGATAAAAGGGTATATTTTTGGAGAGTTATCAATGATGTCATGGTGATGTCATAGAGGTGTCAAGGTGAGTGGATTAAGTACCTTGATAGTCTAAGTGTCAATGACAAAGTGTGCAATGTACTTGTCCTAGTATGCTTGAAGTAGGATTAGTTGATCTTTTATGTTGGAATGGTTAGATATTATTAGGGATGAATATGGAGTAATAATCATGTGAAATATGTCCCATAATAAGATTTTTGGGTGAAAATTTGGGCTCTAGGCATTTTAATAGTGTTTTCTATGTTCAAATAGAGCTGAGTAAGCATGTTGATGATGTTAGCATTCACATCCATGAAGGTGTCAGGAGGAAATGGTCACATGGGTTTGTTTAGTATTTTTTAAAGTTACTATGTGCTAAATATCAAGTCATAGGACTAAGCTTGACAAAATATATGCAAGTTAAAATTTGGGCTCTCAGACAGTTTGATAGTGTTTTCCCATACTTAGCCAAATTTGCATGTGGCAAGAAATAATTGAGTAAGCATATTGATGAATTTATATTTTACATGTGTGGTAGTTTCAAGAGAATTTGATTATATGGGTTTATTTTTTTTTATGCCTAGTTGTTATGTGCTAAGTTTAAGTTCATGCAATGAAATGCATCAAAATCTATGCATGTTCAAAGTTGGCCTTCTAGATAGTTCTTGGCATAGTTGGCTCTATGGTACAAAAAATCTAAGTGAGCAAATTAATGTAGTTATGTCTTACACATGCAAAGGTTTTAGGATATTCTTAACACATGGTTGGATTCATCTTTGAAAGGATAACATATGGTCTAAATTTGAGAACATGTGAGTGTGGTAAAAGATATGACAGTCCAAATTTGGCCTTCCAAGAAAATAGCAATGGTCCCCATACTTAGTCTATTATACACAAAGTTAAAGATTAGGACCAAATGGAGATCCAATAACTCAAAAATGTTCACATAAATAAATATTTATGGTGCATGTTAATTCAAATGAGTCAAAGTGTTCATTGGTTAATGAATTTAAAGATTTATCTCCTTACTAAAGTTTAATGGAGCGTGTTTGTTCCAAGATATCTAAAAGCAGTGAGATGAGGACAAGTGTTCAAAGTTTAATGTTAAGCATAGATAAACGCTGAGCTTCTTCCAAGATATAATAGTGAGTAGATGTTAGTACATATATAGATCAATGGTGTGTATTTATTGTGATGATTTCAAGGTGTCTAATGTTTAACAAAGATAAAGACCGAGCTACGTACAGGAGATTGATGGTGCATATGTGGTTAAGATTGCAAGATTACATGAGATGAGGTCAATTATCAAAAGTTTATAATTTGGGTAGTGGTTTATTAAGATTTAAAGTTTGAATAAGATCATTTGTGAATGAATGATCTAAGTAGTGAGGACATGATATTATAGAATAGTGTTTGATGTTTAACTATGACCGTTTGAATTCAAATATTTGAATTTAACAAAGGAAAAACTAGTGCCTGATTTTTGATCCATAACTTTCTATCTATGTAGAATTTGACCATGGTATAGTAATAATTTTTTTATAATAATCCAAGATGCATTTGAAAATATGAATTTAAATTTTTAGTTGTGAGTATAGTCAAATTTACTAAGCTCCAAAGTTGACTGTATGTTTTGCATGTTCTGCAAGTTACTTGAGAAGGGTATTTGAGTTGTGCTCATTGGTAATTTGATGTTTTAAGATGAACTGTTGATCAAATAATGTTTTAGACTCCATGAGGAATTCTTTTTTGGATTATTAATGTTTGAATAATAATATGTAGTATGAACAAAGGTTTAGAAGTTTACTATGTATTCATTCATGGTGACTATGTGCACAAAATGTTATTTGAGTGATTTCAGCTTTAGCAGAAGGGTGATGTGAAGTTTGTTATCACTTAAGGGGGACCTATAGATCATGTGTCATGGGTCCATATGTTATAAATTGTTCTTATATTTCTTATTTTTCTTGAAGAAGTGTTAAAGAGCTAAATGGGTCTCCATAGGACCTAAAAGTGACTCAGGCCTATTGAGTGTGTTGTGCTTAAGTGTGACCCATGTTAGATGTCTTAAGGGTGAAGTCATGTGTTGTGGCTGACAAGAAATATTATGAATAGAATAATCATGATATATCTATAAATGGTGAAACCAAATGTGTTGGTTTCTAGACATGTATGAGAGACTTGTGTGAGAAGTGTGTTCATTGAAATGAAGAATAGAGAAGAGTATGTGTGCCCAGTGGATGGGTTGATAAGAATAAAAGATTAAGGACTATGTGTATAACCTATAGGTCATATTTTTTTATTTTAGATTAGTTATCTTGAATATTAAATATGATAAAATGATAGGTGATATTTGTGTGAGCTTGGAGGTTGATTTGAGAAGTAGATCAAAGTGTGGTATGTGTGGATGACCCCATGGTCATGTTGTTGAGGTTGTGATAGAGATAGTGTAGGTTTGTTGATTGTGTATGAGTAGAGAAGAGTGTAGGGATCCAAAAGGTGTCTTTGGATTTATTGTGAGTGTGAGAATAAGTGAAGGGGATTATGTTATCAAATGACCATCATCAGGTGTAGAAGACATCAATTCAAAGGTGAAGGT
Source organism: Torreya grandis (assembly GCA_037957365.1). Taxonomy (NCBI): domain Eukaryota; kingdom Viridiplantae; phylum Streptophyta; class Pinopsida; order Cupressales; family Taxaceae; genus Torreya; species Torreya grandis. The sequence goes on from JARHVA010000531.1 coordinate 1,427,835, forward strand.
GTTCATTTTAAAGGAGCATCTAAAGGACTTGATCTTCCTTAGGGAAAGTTGCTCCTTGTGAAACATGTGTTTCACTAAAGGCCTTTGGTCAAGAGAACTTGATCAAGGTTTTTGGTCTAAAGGACTTGACCAGTCTCTTTTTTGTAATCTCTTATAAGACAAGTAGTCCATGTATTGTAGACTTGAGAGTGGGTTTTATTCCCCATGAGGGTTTCCCATAGGAACTATGTGTGATGTGTTTGATCTTGTGTATGCATTGAATGAATGAGATCTCTTATTAATGTTGGTTGATCAAGTTGATATATGTTGATTATTTAATATTTTTAAAGGATTGGAATTGTAATTGAAATATCTGGGCTCACTGATTGACCCCCCCTCTCAGTGATTGTACCTCTAACAAATGTTAGGGATAGCCTAACATTAGTGATCACATTTGTGTTTTTATTGTAAGGTAAATTAATATTTATTGAATAGCAATTACCATATGGTAAGTTAGTAGTTAGTTACATTGATATATTAACAATATATGACATATACTTGGTTAATAAAGTATATTATTTATAAAAATAATATATTTTACTGATTCCAGAATCTTTATCAATGGATTTATTGTTAGTTTGCTTTCCTATTCTATAGGAAATGGTTAGTTAGTCTTGAATATTTAAATAGCCCATATATTATTCATATCAAAGTGAGAAATAATAATATAGTGTGTGAAAATGGATTTTATATCTATGTTCAGCTCTCATCTTTTCATGTTAATCTTTTATAGATCTAAACTAGATCTATTATATACATCTCACCACATTAACTCCTTGTATTACCCTTAATATAATGGTCAAGATAAGGAAAATAACATGAATTTTTAGTCCATACTAGTTAAGACCATAAAATATAACAAGAGGGATTAACACACTCAACTATACCCCACTTTATGGACTTACAAAATGAGTATTCTCATGCTTATGGGGGATACCTCATATTCCTTAGTATTTGGTATAGAGTTTGTCTTTCATTTACAAGTACAAATTCCAAGCTTCCATATTTCTCTCCAAGTTATCTTTGACAAAGAAGAGTATAAATATTAGCATCTTACATTATTATAAAGCTTATATGAAAACTGGCTTTAAAAGACAACTCAAAATCAAGAGGTTATGCATTCCATATCTTTTTTTAGAATAATAATAAGATTCATGAATTTAATATTTATGTTAGAGACCTAGTATTAATAATTTATAGGAGAATAAACAAGAATAAAGGCGAGGCACATGCATTCAGACCCAATTAGTTAGGTCCATATTTAGTAATAAAATATTTTAAAAATGAAACCTTTCATTTATACACTTTCAAGGGTGACAAGTTTAACAATCATGTAAATTTTTTACACGTAAGAAGTTATACTATATAATCCCATTTGTTCCAAATTTATTTTATTGCATTAATATCCTTGTATTATCATTTTCATTGTTTATGAATTTCAATTATTTATATTGGACAACCATCTATGAGTTCACTTGGGAAAAACCTCTTTGCAACATATCATTATAAATTTTCATCATTACCCACTTTACCGATTTTGGAAAAATGGTTTCAAAATCATCATTAAGTAGAAGATTGATCTTAGTCATTACTTGTATTGTATGACCTTTTTCTTGTAAATTCTTGAGAATTTTAGGTACTCTGGTCTACAACCTAGTCTATAAGCTTCTCATGGTAGAATTTACCTTAAGTTATCTATAATATAAACAAGAGCATGATTCACCTAGATTATATTATTCACATAACTTGGTCTTTACTGATGAGCCCTTGCATATTACTGGTTTCACGGGACTAAGGCTTGGGATTAAGCACTTACCTAAAAAAAATGGCATAATGAAAAATCCAAAGTTAAACCAATCCAAAATATGAAAAAAATAAAAATACTACATCAATTTCCATTTAATAATCTCTAGTATTAAGCTCTCACTTATTTCTAATTGCATGGTATTAGTACTAGGGGGAGGTGTCCTTAATCACCTATGTTTAACTTTTGGTGATGAGCACATGTTTCCTCCTAGTCACAGAGGGTTAAACATAAGGGATCACACTAACAAGTAAAGTAAAGAAAAATAATGAAAAAGTGTAAGAGTTATAAATCCCAAAGAGATTTCCTAAAAGCCAACTTTGAAAATAGAATCTTCCCTTTTACCAATCAATCCATGGTTGGCCATCTTTTGATCTAAGTCTATATGAATCCTATAAATCCATTTATTTTCTTATCCTTCCATCTCAAAAATTATATCTTGACAAATAAGTTGAATCATCCTACAATTGGTATGAACTAAGATAAATATTTTAACCCATTGTTACATTATGATAAGTTGACCTTCCTCTTCATCAATCCATACATCCAATTATTCTTTCACTCCCTATTACAAATCAAGTGTTTCTTTTCATATGAATGAATTAGATCAATTGTTTCTTAAAAATGATTGTTAACACATTCATATTTTTTAAACCATCACATTATTACATTTGCATAATTTAAAAAAAAACATTATATGAAATTATACATAACATTTATTACATTAGATCCATGACATTTCATAAATTCCTATCCATTTGTAGTACATAACCTAAAAATAAAACATTACAAGATTTGACATGTGATAGAAAAAGGTGAAACTAAATGGATCATATATATATATATATACACACACACACACACACACACATAATATGTATATATGTATATATATATATATATATATATATGTATCAAAATATGTCAATGTATGTCAATTTTTAGTACATGGACATCATAGTGAGAGGGAAAGTCTAGTTAAAATATTAAAAAAAATAAAATTAATAGTACTAACACTTAGTATATCTATTAATACTAAGTCATAATTATCCCCTATGAGAACCACTTGCCACATAATGTTTCAAGCTCATTCTCTATATCTTATGTCTCCTACCACTAGTGCCATCATGGGAGCCCTCTCCTCCTCTATTATACTTGTTATAAGAAGCATATCCAATCTTTGTTTCAAGTAGGTCTTGTAGGATCTTAACCTATGCCTAAAATGTGATAATCCTCTCTATGTGACACACAAAATCTTGATCCCCATGCTCACAAGTAATCTTGGGTTGACAAGTAGAGAATCTATGCTCATATTGGTGAGAACGTGAAAAAGGTCAAGATAAGTGTTTCATATCAACCTCCAAAACTTGGTCATCAAATCTTAAAATCATGATAAATACACATAAATAAGATATATATATATATAGTATATAAAATAAAAAAATATCACAAATAAAAAATAGAAAAAGGAAATATTTTAGTAAACTTACCAAGGTCTCATACCTACCAATATCGATCAGGATCATCATCTAATCTAATGTTAACATCCTCCTCTTTATCACTTCTTACCTATGGCTAAGACTTAACTTGATTATCCCATCCTCCTATTTTTACTTAATATTATGCAACATCTATTTATACTCTAGGAGATTGTCATCCTCTTCCCACTACTGCTACTTGTTACTATGCGACATCTCATGCTACTCATGGGACCTATCTAAACTCTATTCTTGATCTAGGGATATGCCCCCTCATCCTATTTGAGCTCTTATATCTCCGCATATTGGTGTCTTGGATTCATAGGATACCATGAAAATTGGCCTAATTGAGCATCCATGATCTCTCTCCCCTTGTAAACTACCTATGACACGGTTATTTTCTTCATACTGAAGGAAAAATTACTTACTTTAGTTACTAGGTGTGTCTTTATCTGTTCCATCCTATATATGACTTTTTTGATGTATTGTAAGCTATCAAGGTAATCACACCATTTCCCCATAATTCTACCATCATATCATAAGTTCAAGTAATAATGTCTCCATTGGTAAGAATAACCATGACTCTAGGGGCATTTCTAAATTTATCCATCATGGACCATTACTACATCTATAATCCCAACTCCCCTCTAATAGGGGTCATCCACTCATATACATAGCACATCACCAATGTTAGGTGGCTAAGAGAAAGGGTTCCCGATTTGGATACACTTTATAAGTCCTTATAGGTCCTAGAAAAAACATCTTGGGCCAAACCATATCACCTCTTGAGCTCCTTAATGTCTATGACCACATGATTTTAGTAGTAAATAATCCTATATATACCTTTATCCCTATCCATATGTGATTCCAACATGTTGATGATGACCTTATGAATGTTTGGGATCTCAACCCTCTCTACTCTAACTAACTAAACCCCTTGTTTGGCACCCAGATCTAGTACCTCTCCATCCCAAAAGTAAGTTGCCCATCTCTGGGCATCTACATTATTTATGGCCTCCCTTAGGGTTAATTTATGTCCTATCACATATGACCATAGTAACATATACACATCCTCAAAGGTGATAATTCACTCACCTATAACTTGTTAGGAAACCCGTGGAAGCACGATTGATTACTTTTCTTATAAGTAATTAAACACGGAATTATACCAGATTGATTAAGTAACTAGAAACTTGAAACATCAAAGAATTTGAGAGACAATACACAATCTTGTATTAAAAATACTTCAGAAGAAAATACAATAAAGAAGATGCCACTTCTTCTTCCACCACTAAGGCTTGCCACACCTCAAGGACTTCTTCCCTCTCTCTCTTGCTCAACCACAACTAACTCAACAAACTAAGTTGTTATCCCCTCCTTGAATGCTTTAGCTGATCTCCTTAACCTTACACCTTGTAGATCTCCTTGACCTTGCTTCTTACTTCAATGCTTTACTTGCCTTCACTTAATTAATTACATGCCTCATGGGTCTCTTAAATAGGATACCATGCATACAATAATTAGACCTCTAACTACACTAATTAGAAACACAGACTCAAGACTTAAATTAGTCTTCAACATGCAAACACTCTCTCAGACCACTTAAATTAGACAAGTCTAATTTTGGAAACAGGTTCTGGAAATACATGCAGAAGCATGCACATGCATAGGTGACCGACGTCGGTTGCTATCAGTTTGCTCTTGATTGACATCGGTTGATCCTTGGTCCCTGCCTGATTGATGTCAGCAACACTGCCAATGTCAGTTGCTGTCTACACTCAGTAACCTCCTGATTAGCTCCTTGGTGAAGCTTTTAACTCCATAACCCAACAATCTCCCACTTGGAGATAAATAGCTGCACCTATACAGCATCATCCACTAACCATTTTAGGCACCTCCATCTTCAAGCTCGATTCTGAAGACCAACCACCACACATTCTGTGATGCTAAACCTGTCAACCAAGTCCACTGCCACATTGAACTTTTTGACAACTCCCACTGCTTGGGAAAACTAGGCCTACACTAGACCTTATGTGATTTCGAACACTTGTTCAAGCTAAGCTTGAACTGTCTAGATTTTGGTGTGCTCACTAATTTTGCATCCTGCCCCTTGAACCTCACTAACACCTTCTTCACATCAGCTCCCACTTGAGACAAAACCACCTGTGATTTTCCATGTCTCTTATGCCAAAGAACCTTGCTACTCCCAGATTCCTTATGACATATCTCTGAACTAACTTTACCTTTAGTTCAGTCAAAACCCTATATGTATAACCCTACAACAAGCACACAATACAGTAACAGGATAATGTAGCTAATATCATCCAACTTGGTAAAGAGAAATACAATGGTCAAACCTCCATTGTCTTGTAGCTTACTCAAGACCTTATACCCTGGCCTTCTATCTCACGTATCCATTCCCACTCTTCTTTATCTTGAACATCCATTCGTCTCTCAGTGCTTACTTCCAGCTTGCAACTATACCAAACACTCTTGTTTGGCCAAGCTCCCACTATTTCCTGGATCTACTTGTTCTGCTTCTTTAACAACTTCTTGATTCTTGACCATCAGTGAGCAACAAGTAGTGTAAACAAGGGAAATGATGAATTTAAGACTTACTTACCACTTCAATCCTTTAATATGAGTGCTTGAGACTTCTTGACAGCTTGCTGTCCACCCAAAATTTGTCTCAGTGACTGATGCCGGTCATGTCTCAGTCTACACCTGACCGACATCAGTTTTGTGTGACTATCTCCTTGCTGACGTCAGTTTCCCCTGGCCGACACCGGTAGTTATCTGCCCCAAGTCACCGATGTCGATCTTCATCCTGCTGATGTTGGTCTCTATCTGGCCGATGTCAATTCCAATAAATTGACATCGGTACCTGTGTTTTCCTATACTTGATGACTTTTTCATTCGTGAGCTTATCTTGAATCACAACCCTATCCAAAATGCCTTGCTCAGATTTATTCATCCCCTGTGACTGACCTCTATCCATCATCTCCTCCTCAAACACCAAGGCTTCCCTGTTCCTATCAAAAACATCAAATTTTCATTTCCTGTAATGAACACGATCTATGCCCTCTGAATTTGAACTCATACCCTTTGACTCAAGAACATGCATCTCCTCCTTATTCATGTGACCAAGCCTATTAAGCCACATCTTTGAATCTACAACTGAAGTAGATAAACCAGAAGAAGATTCAGTAATACAAGTAGATAGGTAAAGAGTACCTACTTTCTTACCTCTTGCTAAAATAAGTGCACCCTTGGTAACCTTTCAAGAGTCTGCTGTGAGGGTTATTGTACATCCCTCATCACCCAACTTCCCTATAGAAACCAAACTCTGCTTCAGAACTGGGACATGCATAACCTCCTTCAACACCCATGTATTGCCTATTTGCAATTCCAACTGCACTTTCCCTTTGCCAACCATTTGACAAGGCATTCCATCCCCTAAATAAAGCACTCCAAAGTCTCCCTGGACATACTCATGGAACAAATCTCTGTTTGGGGATGCATGAAAAGAAGAACTAGAATCTAAAATCCATGACTCTTTTTGACTATCCAAAGAAAGTATGAGGGCATCTTGTGCCACAATACCTACAATATCTGCTTCATCCTTACCTTCATGTTGATTGTCTTTTTCCCTCAACCAACACTCTTTCTTTGTGTGTCCTTTCTTTCCACAATACCAGCAAGTGATACTTCCACTTCTAGATTTGGATCCCATCTCCATCTTTGACCTTGATTTCCCCTGCTCAACCTTCTCTCTTTGCCTTCCTCTACTTTCAGCGCTTAAAGCATTCCCTGATGATGATTCACATGTGCTTTTCCTATGAATATCTTCATTCAAGATTACACTAACTACATCATCAACTTTTAAGATTTTAGAAGCAAACGCAGTATTAGATACTTCCATTACCAAACTTTCCCAACTTTCAGGTAATGAGCATAAGATTAAAAGAGCTCTTATTTCATCATCAAAAAAAATATTGACTAAATTTAATTGGTTTACCAAACCATGGAAATCACTAAGATGGGTATATACCGATCCTCCTTCCTGCATTTGCATAGTAAATAGCTGCTTCATAAGAAATACCTTATTAGAAGTAGAGGGATTTTCATACAAATTTGCCAAAGAGTTTATCAACTCTTCCGTTGTCTTACACTGTGATAAATTGGAAATCACAGATGATGTAAGGCTTAACCTTATAGATCTTAGAGCCTTTGATCAAAAATGCTCCATTCTTCATCCTTCATGTTTGTGGGCTTGCTTACAACCCCACCCAATGGTAAGTACAAATATTTATGATATAGATAATCCTCTAGCTGCATCCTCCAATGTTGATAATTCTTGCTGTTAAACTTCTCCATTCATAGTCTACTTCCATCTGCCATTGCTATACTCCCACTCAATCAAAAACCCCTGAGAATGACCTGTAATCAAAATAATACCCTGCTCCCTGCAACCTTAGCTCTGATACCAACTGTTAGGAAACCCGTGGAAGCACGATTGATTACTTTTCTTATAAGCAATTAAACATGGAATTATACCAGATTGATTAAGTAACTAGAAACTTGAAACAATAAAGAATTTGAGAGACAATACACAATATTGTATTAAATATACTTCAGAAGAAAATACAATAAAGAAGATGCCACTTCTTCCACCACTAAGGCTTGCCACACCTCAAGGACTTCTTCCCTCTCTCTCTTGCTCAACCACAACTAACTCAACAAACTGAGTTGTTATCCCCTCCTTGAATTCTTTAGCTAATCTCCTTGACCTTACACCTTGTAGATCTCCTTAACCTTGCTTCTTGCTTCAATGCTTTACTTGCCTTCACTTAATTAATTGCATGCCTCATGGGTCTCTTAAATAGGATACCATGCATACAATAATTAGACCTCTAACTACACTAATTAGAAACACAGACTCAAGACTTAAATTAGTCTTCAACATGCAAACACTATCTCAGACCACTTAAATTAGACAAGTCTAATTTTGGAAACACATTCTAGAAATACATGCAGAAGCATGCACGCGCACAGGTGACCGACGTTGGTTGCTGTCAGTCTACTCCTGACTGACGTCGGCTAATCCTTGGTCCCTTCCTGACCGATGTCGGCAATACTACCGACATCAGTTGCTGTCTGCACTCAGCAACCTCCTGATTAGCTCCTTGGTGAAGCTTTTAGTTCCATAACCCAATAGAAATTTTGAAACCCAACAGGTGTTCTAATCTGCATCTCAATAGGTAAATAAGTCAGACAAAAATGTGATATCTTAGGAAATTATTCCCACATGCACAATCCTCCATAATCAAGCCATGTCTAGCTAGGTAATATATTATGTGCTTAATAAGCCCACATATTTTGGAAACTTATAATACTCTCTAACATGAACCCATCTCACATAGTCTACTTGCACCATTGAAATATGTTCCAATTAGTTTAGGCCTCCTAAAAACATTCTCAATCCATGATATGGTGAAAGTATTGCTATATATATAAGATTTGGATCATAATGAACAAAATAAAATAAACAATAAATTTCATTAATCTTAATTCAAATGAGAATTACATATAAAAATCCTAGTGAACTCCTACATACATGGAGTTAGGCTTATAAAGAATAATTAACAAAATTCCTATTCTATAGCATGATTTGTTTATACAACTCATGTATAATTACACATTAACTAACATATTATTCTTACTAATAATATTTCAAGAACTAAACTATAAAATATCCAACATCCCCCCATGGTGTGAACATGGGGAGAAAGGAGACACTACTTAGGAAACTAAACTTACCATGCACTTGGTTCATATTCTAATAGATGAGAACTTGACCGAGTCATGGATGTGAATTGTATTAATCAAAACATGGGAACTAGATCAGCCAATCAAATAAGAACTCAAAACATATATGAGAACTCAACCAATCCAATGATAGGAATATCTCAACCGTAACATTATAAGTGATGTACATAATTATTTAGCTATAGTAGTGGGCATATCCACTTTTTATCATGAAATAAACACAACACAAAAATCACTCTATAATAAATATATTGAATTTGAAATTGAGGTTTGGGTCCTTATAGTCTTCATTTATAAATATTACATGTGATCACTACCACTTTATCATAAACAACATAGACAATTTAATCGCCACTAAAGATCACCCTTGACTTTAGCTGATTTGGTACAAATACTGATGCTACTATTGCATTTGCATTCCTTTTATTAGCCACTGATGAGAGGATATATTAGGCTCCTACCTCCATTTACTTTGACCTCTAGTGAAATTGAATCACTTATCAAAATTGGTGAGGAAGCTCAACTATTTCAATATTGTGTTTAATTTTATTATAATTCTCCCTATAATGTAAAACAACTTGGATGTTGGTTTCGATTGATAATGCATCCATATACAAAAATTTATTGGTAATAACTTTGATGATGACTCTAAACACTAGAGATGCATAGCTTCAATTATGAAATACAACTAAAGATTGAATTTAGTAAATAAATTACTATAAATGATACTCTAATGATATAAAAAATAGACTAAGGATGACCACTAATTGACAAGCTATTAAACATAACACGCAACTAAATGTGACTTAACATATTAAAAAATGAATAACTTAAAATATTAAAAAATTAATCACATGGGTAAAGGTTTCAAATTTCAAGTAGGATATCCTTGAGAAGACTCCCAAGGAGGAGGAAACACTGAAGGCCCCCCTTCTCGATTTTTCATGTTACTGTGTTTTGTTGCTTTCAGTATGTTATAATAGTTTTTGTTGTTTTTGTTGGTTAGTATTGGATTGGCCTATTGATACTTCTATCTAATAATTTCATGGTTCTAGGATCCCTGTAAAACCTAGCTATTTACCCTATCAAATAAAAAAAATTACTCACTCATACTATTAATAGACAACAAACATTAAAGATTCAACACTACTCATATACTATTACATAAAGACTAGAAATAAATTAACACCTTATCACTAGATAAAATGAATTTGAAACTATTGATTTTGACAATTTAAAAATTAAGAGAATATTAATTCTATAATCCTATTGACAACACTTCTTAAAAAATAACTTAATAAATAAATATTAACATAAACTATATTGATTTTGACAAACTATAAATGTAAACTATGAACCACAAAGATAAATTTACAAGACCAAAAATTATCAGGTAATGTTGCATGATCCATACTAAGGAAAAATATGACAAAACTCCAATCACAACCTATTATCCACCAAAAATACATTTACAATTGCTCACTCTAGTGTAAAACTACCCGATCCTTGGTCTTTTTTATTGGCAAAACTACACTAGCCTTGGCTATTTCAATATGTTATCAGTGGACTAAATTGATCACCATTCTAAATTAAATAATCTCAGATGACCCTTTGTTGACAAATTTATAACACCAAGCATGTTTGTATTCGAGTTTTCCTATCTATATCCACCCAAATGATGAAATTCCACATAGGAGAGCCAATCAAAAAATTAAATTTACAAAAATACCTCAAATTATGCTAATATTCTTATAAAACTAAGCACACTAATGCCTATTGCCTATAATCTAATTCTCTTTCATAAAATTCCTCTCATCAATTGGGGCAACCAATAACTATAATGGCTCTACCCCATACAATATCTCAAGACTCCATACTCATTTTGATACCAAATATAATATTTATATTAGATTGAACAAAATAAAATACACAATAAATTTTGATAATCATAATTCAAATAGGAATTACATATATGTATGAGGGTTATAAATCTATTGTGATGGTTGTGTAACCACTGGTTTGTGTAGATCGATAGTTTCACAACTATCATGATGGTTCCACAACCACAATTTGTAATCAATGGTCTATGTATACCATTCATTCTAAAATCATCACAAAAATTATATATACACAATCATTGGTCTTTGAAAACTAGCGGTTTCACTTGAAACTAGCAGTTTCCAACCCTAAAAATAAAAAATACATAAAAATATAAAAAAATTAAACTTGAAATTATTATTTTTGAGATTATGATAATAATTTAAATATTATAAATTTTTTTACTATGAATGCATTGAATTTGACCTTTCTTAGAGGATTTTTGAACTAAATTTAACAAATAAAGGGCTTTGGATGGAAATGGACCAAAACTAATCTGTGCATGAGCCCCACCTACTACAACTAGTGCCACTACCATCCTCTCTCTAAGCTTTATCCATTGACTATCTCCACTTGAGATTTGGTCAAAGGTGGGCCAAAGTTTAAATTTGGAAAGTGGATAGGTGAAAATGATTTTTAAATTTGGATTTAAAAGCTAGCTATAGTAATTTTTTGTTTTATTATTTTATTTTGAAATTCCCTTTTTAGCGTAGTTTATTTTAATTTTTATTTTCATGAACTTTGATGTGTTTGTGAGTTTTTCAGGTATGGAGCAACACGAGGTGACTCATGTATTAAGCTTCCCCCACATCAATGGTAAGTAACTTTGTCTTTATTTCTCTTAAAATTCACCAATTTTTTTATTTTACATTTGAGTCTCATTTTATATTTTTCAAGTTGACACCTCCTCGTAAAGTAAAAAGTTCCATCCCCTAATGGGATGAACTAGGTAGTTTTTTTTCACACATGTATAGTAAGTACTCTTTTATTACATTTTAATTAAATAACATGTTTCAAATATTTTCAATATACTACACTTGATTCTAATTTTTTTTAATAAGTGATGAGATCTCTGTTAGAAATATTAGCACTCGCATGGTTTGTTAGTGAGTTAGAATATTGGCTAATATTATATTTTTGATATTGTGTGTTCTAAGTTATATTAAACTCACGTATATAGGTTAGGTGTGTTCTGAGAGATTATAGCTTTGTGGTAGAATAGTTATTGAGTGATTGTAGGGATATAACTCTCCTTGTTTGTAGTAAAGACATTGCTATAAAATTATATTGTCTTGAGTGGTTTGATATACAATATAATAGACAATCAGTATTATTCTACATGTGTTCACTATGTGCATTCACCTTAATGAATATTTGTATTAATTAAACATTATGTTCATCTCCTCCAAATAACATCATTGGTGTCAAAGAAATATATGGGATTCTGAACATTGTGAGGGGCATATACAACATCTAATTGCCTTGACTAATGGTGTTTGAAATCATGAAGAGTGTTTTTATTTAATATATTTTCTATATATTATATCTATATTAGTTATTTTCACTACATATTGGTATTATATCACTTATTTCAGCTTTATAATCAAATTTTGTTCAAATTTCAAGTGGATAAAAGTGTATTTGTATAGTCATAAAGTGGAATCACTTACATCTAACATCCTCTTTCATTATCACCATCTATATTATAAAAAACCTCAGTGTTAATGATCAATCTTACTAAACTCTAACATCATCACTTTTATTAATAGCTCTTGTCCAAGCTCATCATAGCATCACATACTATTGAAATCATAAAAAAGGATCATTCTAGATATCTCTATACGTGATCTTTTTGTCTCATCTCATACAAGTTATTCAAGCAAAAAAAATTATTATAAAAAGACGTGTAAAAAGACTCATCACTTTTTTAATGGGAAGAAATAAATAAAATTACTTATTGCAATATCAATACTAAGCATGCAGTCCCTTATACAGACCTACATGATAGTTATGTGTAAACCTATGACATACATCAAATTACTCTACATACACATCTTTTTTATCTATACCTCTAATGAGGTGTTACTGGCATGTTTGCATCAACACATGGATTTAACATTTCAAAGTAACCTAACCAGACCCTGCTTGATCTCTCCTATGACATCATTGAAATCATCCTTATTATATTATTTTAATCCTTGAACAAACTCAAATGTTTTTATGTTTATGTGATGGGGTAAAAAAATTAGGTTTTACAAGGATCATGGAATAGTGAAAGTGAAATACAAAAAGTATCAACAAGACAAACAAAGGCCACCCAACAAAAACATCAAAAACTAACTAGACTAAACTAAAAGCATGAAAAACAAAAAAAAACAAAGATTAGGAGGGGGGTCCCTCTAATGGGTCTTCAAATTCCTTGGGGTTATTCATTGGGATGTCCTACTTAACCTTTGAAATCTTAGCATGTGTGTGGTTATTAGGTCCTTTTACTGCTTCTTCTAGAAAGATCATATAAGGTCTATTTTGCCGTTGGACCTATAGGGGAGTCTTATTTATGTGGGCTACCTTGTGGGAACCATGTGGGGGGTTTTCCAAGATCATGGGAAACTGTTTGATAGTGGTCTAAGAAAGTTTAGAAGACTAGATGAAAGACTGGAACAAAGTCAAATGTTTTTATTATTATTTAGGTATTATTCAATTATTAAGTGGTGATCCATGGTATTACATGGTAGTAGAGGTCAAAAGTGATACTAGTGATTAAAACATGGTATCAATGGTCTTTAAGTATACGTGATGATTTGAATTTTGTTATGTCTATTATTATAGTTTCTTAATTCTTCTTTTAATCAATGAAAATGAAGAGTCAATTATGTAGGTCTAATTAAGCATGTGTCCAAACATAGTATGGTCATATCTAATAGTATATTGGTATAAGTGTCCATATTATTTAGATTGATTAATTATGTAATCAATATAAGTAGTAATTTTTTAAGTGTCTTATTAAATATTTTTAGTGTCAATAATATTGACGAAGTCATTACTAAGATTTTAAATGATATTGTATGTCATCATCAATGTCAATAAAGTGTGTCAAAATTATTTGTACTTGGATGAATTTTTTATTAAAACTAACATTCATTATGTTTCACATTATGGGGGGATATGAGTTATAAAATAAACACAATATGAACACTATTGAAATTCAAATTACAATCCGCTAAATAAGTAGCAACAAAAGGAGGTTGGAGGCATTGGAAGGAGGAGGTTATTCAACACCTCTCATTATCCATTAATGTTGGGATGCTTATACTACAGTGGTACATGTGTTTACTTTTCAATTTTCTATAATTTTTTTATGTGTGAAAACAAGTGGTCAATTTTTTATTTTCTCTTGCTATAATGAAAATGTGGAGATGCAAGTTGTTGGGTGAATATTTTGTCGGCCAACTAACTGGTGACCAAAATGGTTCCTATCACCACAACATAGGGAGATGGGTCATCTTGGTGTGTAGCTTTACTACATCAACCAGAGACAAATCTATCCTCTCATCAAGAGGAGGTTCCCTATTAAATATGTGGAGCTATATACAATATAAATAAGTAGAAAGTAAGACACAGGGGTGGGACAAACCATCCATCTCTCTTCCTTCAGAGATGATGCACACAAATAAATGAGAAAATCTTGGCTATAAATACTGAAGGCAATTCTCTTCTTTCAAAAGTGTCCTTACAGGAAACAACAGGAGTTTCTTCTAGATAGTGAAATAATTGATGATCAAAAGGGTGTAGTAACAACATGATGAAACAAAGTGCAAAGTCTCCACCTCAACTGCTCAAAGAGTATAATAAAAAGGATAATGGGGGCACAAAGTCATCCCAGAATCCTCAACATAGAAATAAAGGAAAAACATAGACTGAAAACAATGGTGAAAGCACAAAGTCTTCTCACAATTGTTTTCAAGACACCTCCCTTTTTACCTTCACTAATTCTGCTTGCCAAATTAAATGAATAAGAACACCTTCAAAAGATAGACGTAAGAATGATCTCCTAAAATGATACAAGCCAAAACAACATAAAGTCTATAAATAACCTGCTTTCTCATTCAGATAAAAATGAAAATGAAATTACAATCTGAGCTCAAAGTCTCAGTCTTCTTCTTTCAAAATGGGCAGAGTTTCACTTTTGGTAAGGGGAAGATCTCCCTTGTAACAAATGAGAGATTACAATAAATAGGGGAAGAAAGGAGGCCTTTTGGTGCCCTTTTCACAAATGACCCATGTGCATTCCCATCATTGAGAAGAGCACACTGCTTAAACATCATATGAGAAATTTTGGGCCACATCATTTGTCATTTGCACCTCCTAATGATCAATTCATAGACACCGTATCACCTACTAGAGTAACTCCTTGAGTCAACACCTCCTTTCACCACTTGGATGCTTTGTCCATTTCTGCACTTGGTCTTTCTTTTGATTTCAATAAGTGACACGTGGCACATTCCACTGCTGAAATAGACAAGACACATGGCAGCATCCACTGAGTTTATAGAAGCCTTAGGCATCCTCTGAAGGTCCTATGAAAGAGGACATATGTTGGCTTCTGCTCTCTTTAGCAAAAATATAGAAGCATTTGAGACTCATTCAGATTCATCACAGATGATGAAACTTTTCAGCTTTCACTGAGCTCTGTAAGGGATACATAGCACATTCTACTGCCTTTAGAGAAAACATGTTAGAGACCTCCGCATTGGCTACTTGGCGCCCTCTGTAGAACTACTTTCCCTGGTGTAAATTTTGACATTTACGGGCCCGTCACACCTTGAAATTTCTTTAGCTTTTCCTTTGCTTTGGATTTTCTTCTACTCCCTTTCCTCCTTGGTATTTTCCATGGACATTTTCCTACAAACAAAAAGTCTACAAGAATTGCCTTGCCTGCTTCTTTGGATTTTCTCCCCGGTGGATTCTTACTTTTTCAGTGGGCTTTTTCTATTGGGCAAAAAGCCTGAAAGAATTCCTTCAGAGTTACTTGGCCATTCATTCTTTTCTATTTCTTTGAACTTTTTCTCTGGGTTAATTCCTTCAGACAAAAGGTCTGAAGGAATTTTGCCTTAACATTTTTTCAATAAAATCTTTCTGAGAGAATTCTTCATTATTTTGGTTCAATGGTTCAATGGTTTAAGGGCTCATTCTTCATTATTTGGCTAAGTCCTTTTGATCTTTTGCACCAAGCACATTGAACTAACTTGGTCATTGAACCCACTAAACCTTTAAACCAAAATGGTTCAAAGTTTAATGGTTTGAACCTTTGTCCTCTATCATTTGCTGATTGAACTCTTTTGATTGAATTGAGGTGCTAAACCAATCCTAAAAATGACCAAGTGCTAGAAACTCATTATTTTGAGAGCTTGCTTCTTTCGTGTAGAGTCCATAGAAATCAACTTGTGAAGCCCATAGAACTTGGCCTGTAGAGTCCGTAGATTTTTGGAAAGCTTGAAAAAAGAGGAATTTGAAAGCTCAGAACAAATTTTGAGAAGGGAAGAGAGAAGTTTTGGTCCTGTAGGACCAAGATAGCTCATATGTTGTTTTAAAAATGAGTGACATTTTTGGGGACCAACAGCTGGCTCCAGTTGGAGAACTTCCTTCTATTTAAAAAATCGATTGAAGGGAGTAAAATCCAGAATCTCCAGTGCCTTAGAAGCATGCCATTGGGATATAGAGTCATGCTACCCAAAAAGAAAGGCTCCAAAAAATGAAAACAAAAGAACAAAATAGAAACAAAAGACTATATAAATACACATATGTATAGGGGGAACTTATCTGATACTTCAAGAATTGAAGTACTTCAGATGCTACTCCTTATGAGGTGAAGAAAAGGGGATGCCATCTTGATAAACTAGTAGGAAACCATTCTATCCCCATAATGGTGACAGGTGAATGGAGCTCTCCACCAGGAAACCAATTTTCTATGTCTTCCTCTTGGCTCTTTCTTCTTCTTGCCCCATGGTGGGATGTGGTCTTCAAACTGAAAACCATAACTCCTTGCTCTCTCTACGAAGAGTTCCTTTAGCTGACTTCAGAATACATCAGTATGGTCCACCATCATAACTTGCTATTCTACTGGTTTATTCTAGCACATGCTTTGATTGTTAGCATCAAAATCCTGACAAACCATCGGCTTAGCATCTCCTTTGGTGTGAAGGAGTTTGACCTCTTCACCCTGAGAAATTTTCAATCTGAGCAACATAGATTCACATCCAACTGTGGAAGAATTACTGCCATCAGATTTCAGGATCCAAGCATCATCAGAAGCTGATCTTCTATTAGATTTCTCTTCATGGGAGATGGAAGATCCTTCTTGATCTGTATTATGCCCTACCAATTTTTTTGATGCCTTGTTTGGATGAAATCCTAGATTTCTAGCTATAGGGATTTCATCAGCTGGGACATGGGCGTCCTCTATGGTTAAAAAGTAATTACCCCTACCTGAAGGCTCAAACAAAATTTGAGCAGTAGGGGCTAATGTTTGGGTAACCATAATCTTTGCCTCAGACAAGTCTGCACCTAGTTCTCCACCAATGTTTAATTGCTCAGGATTGGCTTGTAGGGATTCAAACTTAGTCTTTTGAATTTCAAATTTATTGACATGATCAATCATGTCAAATGACTGAGATGGACTTGGAAGAGAGGATGGGAGTTCATCCTTTTGGTTTTTGGGAGGGGGAGGACTGATCTATGAATTTGAAGTAGAAGGTGCAGAGATGTTCAATGTACTTACTTCTTTGGTAATCATCAGGTACTTTGATTGGAAAGGAAGAGGGGTTCTCTGCTCAATAATTAAAATTGTTGGTTGGGGTCACTCCTCTATCTTCTCTTTGTTGGCCTGCTGGGCTGACTAATTCTTAGACCTGGTGAATACTGCGTATGATCCTTCGATTGCTTCACCTTCACTTTTGGATTCATCCTGATAATTCAGGAAACTAATGTGGGAGTCACCAACTGATTCTTCTTGATCCTCCATGAAGAGATCAGTGTCATTTTCTTGCTCAAACTCAAGTTGGAAATAGGAAACATGTTTTATTTCAAGATATCCAACTACTGAGTTGGTTGAAGGTGCTTTAAGGGCAAGGTTCCTCTATGGGGGAGGAAGATGATTTGGTTACCCTTGACTTCTGATAGCATTGCCTTGATATGGCTGATTAGGGAATGTCCCCCTTGGTATATCTTTATATAGAGAAGCAAAAGACATATCTTGTGCCATTTGTCTTTTCAAGGCTAACAATTCATTTGCTAGCTTTTATACCATTGGGTTAGTGGTGACTGTGGGTGAGTATTCAGAAGATGAAGAAGGTTAAGCTCTATTATGATCTCTCCTTATCTTTCCTACCAAGATAAGGTCATCTTCTATCTCAGTAGCTAAGTCTTGAGCAGCCTCAAGGTCTATGTGTCTAGCCTGTCTCAATAGAAAACTCACATCAGGTAGCTGTAAGTTGATGAAGAAACACATGAGATTTTGAGGTGTCAGCTGGGTGATCATGGGAATCATGTGCCTCAGCTTGTTAAACTTGGAAATAAAATCCCTCATAGGCTCATGAGGTTCCTTCTTCATATGAGTGAGCTGGGCCAGCAAAGCATGTGCATTCTCTATAGGCTTGAACCTAGCTTCAAACTTGGCTTTGAGTGTATCCCAGTCAGTCACTGATCTAGCTTGTAGATGGTAGAACTAGTCTACAGTAGTGCCTTGTAGTGTCTCCATGAATAGCCTGATTACTATGTCTTCAAATTCCACCCCTATTACACCACAAGATATGCTGAAAGCTGTAATGTGTTCATCAGGATGAACCTTCCTATCACCAAAGAATTTGGGGAAATTCTTTCTTAAACTATGTGGAAGTTCATGCAGAGGTGGAGTCAAGTATAGTGGGCCAAAAGAGTTACCCCAGGGGCCTCAAACTACCATGATTTAATTATGAAAAATAGGGATAAAAAATCTAGGTGGAGTGGCCAGATTGTAGAACAAAAAATGGGAAAGGACTGGCACAGCTTCAGCTTGAGGCTTGAGGCTTCAAACTGTGCACTCTTTCCCAGGAGCTCTGGTTTTGCAGACTAGATAAAGTAATGGAAATGGAGGAAAATGCTAAGGCTATAATTAATAATGGGTAGGACACATAACAGAGTTGCCAGAGTCTATATAATGGATAAGGGAAGGAACTGCTTCAATCTAAAACTTAAGGCTTCAGAGTGCACGTTCATCTCCAGTGGAGTCACCAAAAACTATTGGGTGAATATTTTGTTGGTCAACTAACTGGTGACCAAAATAGTTCCTATCACCATAGCATAGGGAGATGGGTCATCCTAGTGTGTAGCTTTACTACATCAACTGGAGACAAATCTCTCCTCTCATCAAGGGGAGGTTCCCTATTAAATATGTAGAGCTATATACAATATAAATAAGTAGAAAGTAAGACACATAGGTGGGACAAACCATCCATCTGACTTATTTTAGAGATGATGCACATAAAAAAGGAGAAAATCTTGGCTATAAATGCTGAAGGCAATTCTCTTCTTTCAGAAGTGTCCTTACAAGAAATAGCAAGAGTTTCTTTCAGATAGTGAAATAACCAGTGATCAAAAGGGCATAGTAATAATAGGATGAAACAGAGTGCAAAGTCTCCACCTCAACTACCCAAAGAGTATAACAAAAAGGATAATGGGGGCACAAAGTCATCCCAAAATCCTCAACACAAAAAGAAAGTAAAAACATAGACTGAAAATAATGGTGAAAGCATAAAGTCTTCTCACAGTCATTTTCAGGACACCTCCCTTTTTACCTTCACTAATTATACTTGCTAAATTAAATGAATAAGAACACCTTCAGAAGATAGACATAAGAATGATCTCCTAAAATGATACAATCCAAAACAGCACAAAGTCTGTAAACAACCTGCTTTCTCATTCAGATAAAAATGAAAATGAAATTACAATCTGTGCTCAAAGTCTCAATCTTCTTCTTTCAAAATGGGTAGAGTTTCACTTCTGGTAAGGGGAAGATCTCACTTGTAACAAATGAGAGATTACAATAAATAGGGGAAGAAAAGAGGCCTTTTGGCACCTTTTTCACAAATGACCCATGTGTGTTCCCATCATTGGGAAGAGCACACTGCTTAAACATCATATGAGAAATTATGGGCCACATCGTTCATCATTTGTGCCTCCTAATGATCAATTCACAGACACTGTATCACCTACTAGAGTAACTCCTTGAGTTGACACCTCATTTCACCACTTGGATGCTTTGTCCATTTCTACACTTGATCTTTCTTCTGATTTCAATAAGTGACACATGGCATGTTTCGTTGCTAAAACAAGTAGGACACGTGGTAACATCCACTGAGTTTATAGAAGCTTTAGGCATCCTCTGAAGGTCCTATGAAAGAGGACATATGTCAACTTTTGCTCTCTTTAGAAACAATACAGAAGCATTCAAGACTCATTCAAATTCATCATGGATGATGACACTTGTCAGCTTCTGCTAAGCTCTGCAAGGGATATGCGGCATGTTTTACTGCCTTAGAGAAAACATGTCAAAGACCTCTGCATTTTCTACTTGGCACCCTCTACGAAATTACTTTCCTTGGTGTGAATTTTGATGTTTGTGGGCCCATCACACCTTGAACTTTCTTTGGCTTTTCCTTTGCTTCGGCTTTTCTTCTGCTCCCTTTCCTCCTTGGTATTTTCTATGGACATTTTCCTGCAGACAAAAAGTCTGCAAGAATTGCCTTGCCTACTTCTTCATATTTTCTCCCCAGTGGGTTCTTACTTCTTCAGTGGGCTTTTTCCATCAGGAAAAAAGCCTGAAAGAATTCCTTCAGAGTTACTTGGCCATTCATTCTTTTCTGTTTCTTTAGACTTTTTCTCTGGGTGAATTCCTTCAGATAAAAGGTTTGAAGGAATTTTGATTTAACATTTTTTTGAGAAAATCTTTCTAAGAGAATTCTTCATTATTTTGGTTCAATAGTTTAATGGTTCAAGGGCTCATTCTTCATTATTTGGCTAAGTCTTTTTGATCTTTTGCGCCAAGCACGTTGAACCAACTTGGTTGTTGAACCCACTGAACCTTTAAACCAAAATGGTTCAAAGTTCAATGGTTTGAACCTTTGTCCTCTATCATTTGCCGATTGAACTCTTTTGATTGAACTGAGGCACTAAACCAATCCTAAAAATGACCAAGTTTTGGAAACTTGTTCTTTTGAGAGCTTGCTTCTTTCCTACAGAGTCTGTAGAAATCAACCTGTGAAGCCCGTAGAACTTGGCCTGCAGAGTCCGTAGATTTTTGGAAAGCTTGAAAAAAGAGGAATTTGAAAGCTCAAAACAAATTTTGAGAAGGGAAGAGAGAAGTTTTGGTACTGTAGGACCAAGATAGCTCATATGTTGTTGCAAAAATGAGTGACATTTTTGGGGACCAACACAAGTCATAAGAACTAGAAGATGAAGTGTTCTTGATATATCAAATATTTAGGTAGATGTGTTTTCAAGAGTTGGTTGATGGGTCCCAATTCATAAAACATGTACTCACATGAAAAGGTTGATGGGACCCTATTCAAGGTAGATGTAGTTCCCATAATAAATGTGATTATCAAGACCATGTGTAAGCTTTGAATTGGCATGTTGCATAGTCATTGAGTGGTGTTGTCTTCCCATGTTTATACTAAGAGGGGAATGTTATGAATACTATCACTCACATGGTTTTTTATATAATTAGAATATTGGATAATAGTATATTCATGATATTGTGTGTTATGAATTACAATGAACTCACATATATATACTAGTTGTTATGATTGAATGATTATAACTTTGTGTTAATAATTATTGATTAATTATAGGGATATGACTCTCATTGTTTATAATAAATACATTCCTATATAATCATATTGTCCTACATGATTTGATATACAATATAATATATAATGATGATAATTTTATATGTGTTCACTGTGTGCATTTGTCTTAATGAATATTTCAATTGATTGAACATTATATTCAATTCCTCCAAATAATATAAATGTCTCAACTGGGTTTGCCTCACTACATAAGTAAGCAAAGGTATTTTTTCTATTCCTCCCTTTCAATGGGGTGAACTTATTATAAAATCATTCTATCCAATTCATGATAGGGAAATTTCTCAAGGGAGAAATATGCACACACACAAAATTTTCATGGTGCAACATTTAAAAAATTTAATGATGATGCAAAAACCTCTGAATGAAAATGTAACATACTCAAATCCTTTGCTTTCTCATTTTTCCCTTTGATAAATTTTTATCATTCCCTTATTGTAATTTTTTTTTAAATATAAGACTTTAAACCTTCTAAACCTTAAGTTCAAGGTGCATGAAAAAAATACCACTGAGGTTTTGTTAACCACCCTAACAGTTTTGAAATTACCGTAATAGTTTCACTTATAATTGTAGTGGTTTAAAAATTTCCACTTTTCTTAAAGTGATGGTTTCATCACCATTGATCAAACTCTAACATCAACACATTGAATGTGTGTTTTGAACCATTTTCACTTAATTGACTCTCTTTTTTATATTGTGCCTCCCTAGTTAGCTCCCCACTACTCCAATTAAGTGCATAGAGTTGGGGGAAAATTTTGTGAACATTTTACATAATGTGTATGAATTATTAAAACAACATGTTATAAAAAATTAGGTTCAGTAAATTCTAAGCCTAAATGCATATGCATTATAGCATACACACCTTTTATAAAGTATAAAATACATATGTGTTATGATAAATATACCTAAAAATAAAAAAACACATCCAAACCCTCATTTTTCATTTCACTCTATGTGTCTTCTCTTCCCCCAATTATCGAACCACACTCATGTTCTATTTCTAGGAAGAAAAACACATCACACTTTCTTCAATTTCCTAATTAGGTCAATAAATTGATAATTCCACAGTGGAAGGGAGGTAAGTAAGAAAAATTCCTACTAAATAACATAAAATTTTAACAATTAGTTTGGATTTATATTAATTTTTTGTTTAAACTAATTTTTTTGTTTGAATAACCCATTCAAGTTCAAGATAAGACCATCATAACCTCTTCTCAACCCTCCTATCCCCCCTAAAATTAAATAATTCCCTCTAAGTACTCAATGAGATTTGGATAAACATATAGTTAAAAATGAAATACAAATTGAAGAAATAAATAGGAGAATGAGGAACCCTCATTTGGTCAACACC
Organism: Torreya grandis; assembly: GCA_037957365.1. Classification (NCBI taxonomy): domain Eukaryota; kingdom Viridiplantae; phylum Streptophyta; class Pinopsida; order Cupressales; family Taxaceae; genus Torreya; species Torreya grandis. Next base: position 1,451,115 of record JARHVA010000531.1, read on the forward strand.
GACCATAATTATTTGATAGATACCTTAGAGTAAATAGTAGGCCAAGTTAACTTGATAATGAGTCAAATTGATAGATGGTCAAAGTCATGTGATGATGTCACATTTGTAAGTTGTAATACTGGTGGAACCTGATATGCATTGATTGCAATTATAGGTCTATAACTTCATTCATCCACCCATACTTGTGACTCACACTCATTCTAAAAAATGTCCACACATGTAGAAAAAATTCCAAGGGACTCATATGAATAGTTCAAGAACCTTGATTTGAGCTATGAAATGAGTAGAGCTCACTTAATCCCATTATGTTTATACAATCCTTGTACCTTATAACTTGTTTTTTCTCCATCAAACAAAAGTATCTAAGAACACTAAAATTTTCTTGATCACCATGGCCCATTTTCTCGTTACACCATTCAACAATGGTTTTTGCATTAGTGAAAACAACACCATCTTCAAACTTCAAATCCTCTCTTGTAGAGGATATTTTTACACATGTTGATGCACCTTCATGCTCCCCTTTTCCATGACTAGCGTCAGTGAAACTCTAAATATGTTATACACTAGTGGTAATGTGCATATTTCTCAACCAATAAAACATATGTGCATTCTTAAGTTGTAATGTCTAATTTTTAGACCAAATATAATGTTGATTGAGAGTAATGTTCTTCTTAGTCAAATTTCCATAGAACATCTCAAAACAACCTTGCACATACTATGTACAATATGATCTATCATAACTAACATATAAATGGTATTACCTTAATATTTTTTGATCTTGATACGTACTATTAGGTGCATGAATTAATGCTATATGCATGAATATGACAACCTATACTTAGTTGTAATAATATGACTAGACTTTTATTTGTGGTTTGAATGTAAATTCTTAACAAAGTCAACTACTAAAATAATAGAACCAAGGGGGAATGTAACCCTGATTAACTTGAATTTTTAATCCAACCATGTAGCTCTATGTGTGTTCCTTACATACTCATAAATAATTTATTCCTTATATTTGGCCATAAATTCTAAAATAGGTATTTATTTTGTAACAAGCTCTCACCTTTTATATTCCTTGCCATTTTTAATTTGATATGTCATAGATTTGTATTTGATAAAACCAACTAATTCTTGTCCAATTCCACTTTTACTCTCCTCATAGATACACTTTTTCAATTTGGGAAATCCACCACAAATATTCTAAGTTCTATCCAAACATGCTTTGTTATAAAATTTGTTATTATGGCCAACAGACCCCCTTTTTTTATAGAAATAGGGGACCCCTCTTTAAAATGATATAACTTTGAGTTATCAAAAAATTTATCTCACTCTAAACAAATGTTTTAGGAGAGAATCCTTGATCTCCCATTCTACCCTAGTTTCCCCAAATCTGTGGCTTGTTTGTAATGGCCAATTGATCTTTGTTGAGATCCCTCATGACCTTTGAAGTTAACATAGTTGAGTCTTGGTGACATACCAAAGTAAACTTGATGCTTTCTTATTTAGAATATTTAATGAACTAAATTTCATATAGGTTTGATACCATATTCAGGTTCCCAGAGTCTCAATATCTCAGAGGTTAAACTCTTAGAGTCTTATGTGGTACCTTGTGTAATCTAGTTGGTGACCAAATGACCATCTAGTTTGTTGTACTTATTTTATTTTTATGTAGTCAATTTTTTGGGTTTATATAGGGAGTAAAATTTATTAGAAGGGTACCATGTGGATCATTGATTGTGTTAGAGCTTAACCAATTGGGGTGCCCCAAAGTCAGACATGTTAGTATCTTAACACTATCAAAAATGTCAAAGCTCAGGAGAGGCTGACCCAATAGGAGGATTCCACATTGATCAAAGTTATATTGGTTAGTTTCCATGGTTTAATAGAGATGTTATATCCCCAAAAAGTCTAACCAAATGAAATAATACCACATGGCCTGAATGTTAGATTATTTAAGATCTAACTGATGAGCTTGTCCTGCAATTAGACATGTTAGTCTCCTGACGCTATCAAAACATTTAGAGCCTAGAAGAGCTTTAAAAAATGAAAAAGTGATGCATGGCACATTATTAGGCTTATTTGTCTCCTATACTTTACAAATATGGAAAAACCTAGGAGAGCTTAACTTATAGAATCATGTCATCTAGCATTTCTATGTAGATTAGTAAGAAGAGCCTAAAAGACCTCCAGGATATTAGAATAAGGTATAGTTAAATTCAAGAGGCTAATCAAAAAATTCCATGAGTCCTCCAACTAAAATTATATTTCTCCCAAGCATATGAAGACAAAGCATTAGGCAACACCTAAGTGGTAACCACTACACCAAGCACCAATTAGTAGGGTAAATGTAGCACGTAATAGGAACTGCCTAAGAAGACTCAAGGATGATATGGTCATGTGCCTACCATGATCTGGGTATTAATTAGATATAAAATTAGGTCTTGATTAGATGATTTAAAATGTTATGTCATAATCACCAAATCTACTAGGCAATATATATTTGAGATCTCTAAGTTTATATCTAGATTAGGAAATAAATGGGATAGATTGAGCCACCAACTCAAATTCAAATTTACACCAAGTGAGCATCCAAATGCCATCAATGTAGGAGATGTATGTGGATCCTTATAAGTGATTCAAGATGAACTCATTAACCATTATTGCTCTCAATTTCTCAAAATCTACTCCTTGTTTTTTGATTTGAACAGTGCCCTATGCATTTTCCCCTTTGCTTGGTGTTCTTTGTAATAAAAATCCATCCCAAATGTAATGGTTTCCTCATTATTGAACCTTAAGTTGAGCTAAAATATCAAGACACTACATTCCCAAATGACTTGACACACTTTAGGTACTATAATGAAGTTTTTAAGGCCATTAATCTGGTACCCAAATCCTTTAGCAGTGATGATGAGGACAAGGACATATTTTAAGATACACTTTGAGCTTATGAGAAGTGTGGGATACATAAAGCCATGTCTAAGCCTAAGTTCTTTCCCTATACTAACTTATTAAACAAACTATTATGCATGGTAAAGCAAGCATGGGATGATATCCTTGACATGGTCTGCTCAATAAATAACCAACATCAGATCACCAACATATTGGGAGCTACCTTAAAAGATTACTACAACCTCCCTAAGTATATAGTCACCTATTATTCAATCATTGTTCCCACCTAGAATAACACTCACTAGATTTATGATACCTAAAGGATTGGGTTAGGAATCCTAATGCAAGGTGGGTTAATAAGATAAATGTGAATATGTATATCATTCACACTTTCAAAGAGGGAATCAACATTATAATGATCCTACTCAATCAATTGTTTAGGGGTAATGACAATCTACACATCAAACTCATATGGATTCACTTGCTCTATATAATCCTCCAGGGTGAGCAAGTCCCTGACTTGGGAGAGATAATCAATTTAAACATGATCAAGGTGGTTGTAGATACACAAGGAAGTGGTGATTTCTATATGATGAACTACCTGGTGACTACTAGTATTATCAATATGACATGATTATTTGATTGGTAGGCACTCTTAAGGCCCATCTCCACCTACCCTATCAAGTCCCAAACTACCTCATAGAGTAAGAAATTACATACTAGTTAGTGAAAGGTGTCTTTGGGCACTACATCAACCATAAATAAAGGTCCTACCTACATCTCTTGATTAATATCAGGCACCACATTACCAAGCCTTCCCTCCTTTATAGAAGATGATAGCCAGAAGGGACTCCCTTACCCTAAGTATGGGAAATTATAGGGATTAGGACCCACATGGTGTTATAGAGGCTCACCTAGCCAAATATTAGGCTTAATTTAACGTCAATTATGAATGCCATCTTGAGGATGATGATGAAATCTACCTAGATCTAATAGATGATCAAGAGGTGTTCACCAAAATTGAGGCTTGAAATAAGAAGGAAAAGCATGTCTAGTCTAAGCCTTTTATAAAGGTTAGCCTTGCCTCTTCCACATTGACCCAAATTGATGAGGAGGTTCAAGTGACTTTCCCTAACTTTAAAAGATAATTATATAAAACATCTTGATAGTTTCTCCTCCTAGAGCTCCTTTTACACCTCAACCCTTGATTCTACCTCCACTACCTCCTCTCATTCAAGCAACTCATCATCAGGTAGTTCAAACCTAGGTCACCTAACCTAAAATGTCTCCCATATAAGTGGATTGATCCCATTTTACTCAAGCACTTATATTTGACATCCCAAAAAGTTTGGATACTAGTTTGAAGAAGGACCAATAATTGGCACCCACACAGGTCCCTTCCCTTGTTCCTCCACTCTCTAACAACTTCTTGTGACACCACCTAATTTCCCATCTTCTTAATATTCCCCTTGATGTTACTTCCCTTATTACCTATTTATATCCCTCCATAATTCACCCAAGTGAATTTAGACTTGGCCATGCATAATGTCCTCACCTCCTGTTTCACATACACATCATCCATTCCACAAATAAGGACCTCCATAGTGCCCCTATTATTCATTCCATAGATTTAGCTACCTATAAGTATCCTGACCTCAATAATTATGGATATAACTCTAGTGATAATTGTACCTATGTTCACATCATGGATGACTTGAACAATTCTAGAAACACCTTCAGTTACCTAGTAGGTTCCTTAGTTGATCTATGTAGCTTTTTCCACCCCTACTCTCTCAACTATAACATATGGAGTTGATCTAGGAAAAATGCCAATGAAGAATAAAAAAGTAGCTCATATTTATACTTATTTCTAGGCACCAATTTCTCCCTTTCATCCTCCTATACATGCTCCCACTGCCCCTACTTTACTACCCCTAATGTCTCCCTGTAATGTTCTTAGACCCCCTATTTTCATCATCTTGGGTTCCCAGGGATATGGATTTAACCAACCAATTTCCTCCTTTCTATTTAATGCCCCTTTTTTTGAAGTCATATCCCCATAGGTTAACATGACTCATATCTAATGGAAAACATAGATGTTCCCTTAGGTCTCCCCATTTGTCTTGCCTCCTTATACTCCCATTCATCCCCCTCCTACACTAATTTCCTCATTCATCCCTTCCACTTCATCCATGCCCCCTCCACCTCATCCCCCACCTATCACCACCATCTCTATCACCTCACCATCACCTCCTCCCACCTTGGGAATGGTTATACTATTAAATATGCCTAAGATTATATTATAGGGTGACCCTAATGTGTAGTGGGACTTTGACCACACCATAGGAAAAATGAAAAGGACCCTCACTCAAAAGTTCATCTAGGAGGAGAACCTTATGGTTTGGCAAACCCAATATGATATTTTATCCCTCACCAAGGTGAGGACTTCTATATGAGAGGAAAAGGTAGTCAAATACCTAGTCTCGATCCTCTAAGCCACACACAAAATGTTAGAAAATTGATGGAGGACATGTAGGGGAAAGTCTGATCCTTAGAAGCACATGTGAAGATCTCCTTCCCTATTGAGATAGTTGGACAAGTATAAGGTTCCCTTTTGAAACTTTTCTCAACTTTGGGAATAGTGGTGGAGACTTTGGCAAGAATCAAGACACATATTTAGAGGACCCATTCTTATTTAGAAAGAATTGCTTTAGTAGAGAGTAAGTGTATTAAGCTAGTTTTTATAGTGCATAAGGGCTTGTTCCTAAAACTAAAGCTCGTGCCCACTTTAGACCTTATCCTATACCAAACATATGCTAGGAACATGAGGGCTAAAATTGAAGAGTGGTTGAGCCTGACATAGACAATAGTGGACCCCCTAGAAGAAGGGAATAAAAAGATATTAGATTACTTTAAAGAGGTCAATATCTTTGTGTTATTCCACCTAGATGGCACTCTGATGGATATGGATGAGTTTAAAGTCCATGTGGGTCACTTTGATTAGGTCATGAGAAATAAAGTGGTTAAGGCCAACAAGGCTAGGGCCCAAGTAGTGTTGTAACTCTCCATCTAATCCACTATGAGCATTAGCCATATGTCAAAATTCAAGGTGGCTATGGAGGCCACACTCTAAGTTTATCAAAGGTTAGTGGTCTAATCTAAAATAATCTTCTGAAATCCATCAATGAATTAGGCCAAATTGGATTAGGAGTTTTAATTTGTGCTAACTATACTATCGATCAAGGAGTGGATTATAGGTAGTTAGGAAGTGTTTCATATAAGGCCCCTTCATGTATTAGTTATGTAGGCCCCTAGGGATATTTTAAAGGGATTCAGGGGATTTTATTCTCTTTTTGAAATAATCATAGTTGTAACACTTTGGAGTGACCATCATGGCCCAGGATGGGGACCTCATGCTACTTGGAGGCATTTCCCATCCTCATCTATAAATCTATAACTATATTCTATTTTAAAGGTCAATAATTCCTAGTCCCAAAACACTGTCAGAATTAAGCTAGGATTTCACCTGCTTCTTCCTTCACCCTTTTGGATTGTGAATTTTTGTCATGGTCGATACTTTTGTAAACAAACTTTTTTTAATGACTATAATCTTTCACTTTCTAAAAAATCATGGTTTATTTATTAAGAGTTATCAATCATTTCCAATTCTTGAATGAATGTTAATGCTAGGAAAATTGAAATAATGTTCCATTTATTAATGAATGTAATGGTTATAATGTGATTTTTTGTTCTAACCCATTTATGAACTATTTTTGTTTCCCTTGTAATATTTATAATTTGTGTGTTAATCTATCGATTATTTTTGAGAAGTCTATGTGTTATTTGATAAAGGCTTTTGGATATTGATATTTAATGATGAGTTTATAAATCAAGAATACTTCTATGTTTCCTTATACTTATCCCATTGTGTAAAACTCAGTTATAACCCTTGGTGAAACTTGGCACATAATGGTATAATTGTGGAAAGGCACTAGCTCAGTTCTTGAAGCATTATCAATTTTAGACTTGGAAACCCTCTTTCCTACTCTACCTTACCCTCTTTTTGATGTTTATTTTAGAATCCAAACTTTCTCTCTTGATTTAAAAATATGTGAGGTGTAACTCAATAATAAATGATGAGTATATGTTCCTTTAGCTGGTAAATACTCCAAAGTATAATTATGCATATCTTGAGCCCCTAATGGTAACAGGCACAACCCTTTGAGTACAAAAGGTTAACCTAATTAGTCTTTGTATTGAACCAACATTAATCCTAAAATTATCTAGGGGATATTTGATCCCATGCATTATCTCCCTCTTTCCTCTTTGAAACACTCAACCCATGTGTACCTATGGAGGCTAAAAGGATCTCTGGGTCAACAACAAAATTTTCCATTTAGTCTTTCACAAAAAATGGAAAGAATAAACTCCCTTGCTAATTTTGATAGAACTTCTATGCCACACTCCAAAAAAATTTTGTCAATATTCAAAGTACAATGTAAATGATGAAAAACATCATAGTGCATTGAAAATTCATGATGTTGCCTACAATAATAAGTGGTGAACGTGTGATTTATTTTTACATAGAATGGTTTGGCCATCTCAAAATATATTTTACCAATAGAAATTTGTGGAAATTTTTATAAGAACTTGAAGTACAACTGTGTTCAGGTCATATCCAAGAAATGTTTTGGATGTGGTTTATGGTTATGAGAACCAACTCTTATTTTCACTACATATTTTGTATTGGGTGAGACTCTTGTATTATCTTTCCAAAATTATGAAATTAAATATTTGAGAGCATTAGTTATAACCTTGTGTTTTCATGGAAGTCTACTAAAGAATTCTTATAGCTCATTGGTACTGACACCATTAAGTATTTTATGTATCTCAATTGTTTTAATTACTATTTTTATATTTTATGTTTAGTACTTAACTAGTTTTTTAAATTAAGAGTTTTATCCATGTTTGACCACTACTACACAAGTTGTAATTATGCGTTGGGTAGTATTACTATATTTGTTGCATATTTTCACACCTATAATATGATATGCATCATGTAGATTTTCAACAATTTCCTTCTTTTCACCATCCATATTAGATGTTGTTAGTCCTAAAGTGTACATTGTAGGTCTCATAGTAATTAATTTCATAAATGAAATAAAAAATTGACATTTTTTACTATTAAATTTTAATCTTTCAAAGAAATTATCCCAAATTATTTCAGTGATTCTTCTTGAATGGTGGTCAAATATTTTATTATGAATTAGTTTTAATTTTTTTCATTAAATTTAATTAAGTACTTTCATTTTCTACACAAAATCCTTAGAGGTGTTACTAATGGTGGAATTTTTTGAGATGGCATTTCCATATTGTTATGTTCACTACTAGTTTCTTCATTTTTTGTTATTATGTAATACACTTAATTATTAATTTAACTATTGAGTGTTTCTAGGGAATTTTATTCATTATTAATTTCATCATTATGTGTTTCTATGTAATTTTATTCATTACTAGGGGTAAATCATCATGCATAGATTCATCATCAACAAAATTAAAAAAATCATACTTTGAATGTGGACTTGCAACATAATTTGGATGTTTAGGTAAACATTCATTATCATTATTCATTTCATCATTATCCATGTCATCATTACCTATGACATTCGACTCATTAGGGATAGTATATGTAACTTGTCTTGAGAAAAATGTTTGCATTCATACCCTTTATTTTTCTCTCAAAACTTGTAATTACTCTAGTGTTTTGTGATATAACATTTTCCTCTTATTTGAATGAGATACATCACACATGACTAGAAAAACTTGATAGCTTTTTATTGTGGGTCCAAAAATATAACTTGATACCTTTTGTCTTCGATTGTGTAGGGTATAGAATGATGCAAAGAATGAAATTGGGGACATAAATATTGAAAGAAGTAAAAAATAAACATTGGATAAAGAGTTGTGTCTATTGGGCAAGGAATGAGTACATGATATAATGCATACATGCTATATTTATATTGTAATATATGATATAACTATGTTATTAGAATATTATGTGATGCAATTGGGGTTGGTTGATGTCTAAATCACATCCTATATAGTTGAAAATAGGTTAAAACATGGTTTAATTAGCTCAAAATAACATCCTATACTTGTAGTTAGGTTCAAAGGTTCAAATTATCCCCAATTTCCTCTATGATTGCATTTGTGATAAAATGGGGGTCGATTGAGCCTTGAATCACATTTTATAATTGTAATTAGGTTGAAGGGGCTCAAATTGGCCCCAATTTAATTCATGATTGAAATGGTAGAATATTTGGTTTAGGATGTTATGACATTGGGGTCAATTGACCCCCAAATTACATCCTATTATGCCAACATTACGTTCATATGGTTCAATTTCATCTAACTTGCATCACTTATTATAGTAATTGACTAAGTGGCTCAATATATCAAGTAATATGAGCTGATTTATCCCCAAATCACATCTTATACACATATTTAGGTTCAATGGGTTTATATTGGTCCTAATTACCTATGTATTTGCATTTGTGATAAAATTAGGGTCAATTAAGACATATGTTGCATCCTATACAATCAATTGAGCCATACATTAGGTTTACAAGGTTAAATTTAGCCTAAATCACATCTTTAATTACATTAATTTAATAATTGGATCAATTTATGATAGAATTAGAGCTAATTTATCCCCAAATCATGTCTTACTCTTGTAGTTAGGTTGAAGGGGCTCAAATTGACCCTGATTTATTTCATGATTGAATTAGTGGACTATTTGATTTATTTTTATGACATTAGGGTTAATTGACCCCAAAATTACATCCTATATAGTAAAAATTATGTTTATATGGTTCAATTTTGTATAATACATTACTGATTGTAGCAATTAATTAATTGGCTCAATATATCAAGAAATATGAGCTAATTTAGCCCTAAATCACATCTTATACTTACAGTTAGGTTTAAGGGGTTCAAATTAGCCCTAGGTACCTCCATATTTGTATTTGGGATAAAATTAGGGTCAATTAATCCTTATATTACATCTTATACAATCATTTTTTTCATAAATTAGGTTCACGGGGCTTAATTTGGCCTAAATCACATCTCTAATTACACCAATTGACTAGTTGAATCAATTAATGATGAAATCAAAGCTAATTTAGCCCCATATCATGTCTTACTCTTGATATTAGCTTAAAGGGGATAAAATTGGTATCAATTACCTCCTTTATTGAATGAATCAATTATTTGGTTCATTATATGATGACATTAAGGTCAATTTCACTCTAAATCACATCATATACAATTTAAACTAGGTTCACATGGCTCATTTTTTCCAAAATGTCATCAATTGCACTAATTGATTGATCAGCTTAATCTATTATGAAATCAAATACAATCACATTGTATAGTCAGAATTAGGTTCAAGGGGCTCATATTGACCCTAATTGCCTACAAAATTGAACCAATCAACCATTTCATTCATTATATGATGGCATGGAGTTTATTGATGCCCAAATCACATCCTATACAATCAAAATTGCATCTATCATTAAACCAAATTATTCTTTGTTTTATTATTTGATGAAATTAGGGCTGATTAAGCCATGAATAACATTTTATAGTCATAGTTAGGTTGAAGGGGCTCAAATTAACCTCAATTGCCTTTAGATTGAATCAATGGACTCTATAGTTTATTTTTTATGACATTGGGGTCGAGAGAACCAAATTACATCTTTTTTGTCAAAATTAGGTTCACGAAGCTCAATTTCACTCAATTTTCATCTCTAATTCAAACAATTCACTCATTCACTTAGTATGTCAGGAAATTTAAGCTAATCTATCCCTAGATCACATCCTATAGTCACAGTTAGGTTCACAAGGTTCAAACTGGCCATAATTACCTCCATCATTGAAATAATTGCCTCTTTCATTCATTTTTTCATGAAATTGGGGATGATGGAACCCTAAATCATATTATATATAATCAAATTTAGGTTCACAAGATCAAACTCACCAAAATTGCATCACTATATCCATTATGTCCTTTGTGTAGTAGTGTATATATTGGCACACTCCACTTTAAAATAAAAATAAAAAATTATAAATGTGAATAGATAGATACATAAACATAAACACATATACATAGATCCATATTGTTTTTTTATATTGTGTCAAAGTAATGTGTAGGCATTATAATGTGTACATGCTTTACTATGTGTAATTTTTAAAAATAGGTATTTTGGATCAAAAATGGATTAGATTCCCAAGCCTAAGTCCTAGACCTAAAAACACACAATTGAATCCAAGTTTTTTGATATAAAATAATAAAATCCAACTTCCATCATAAAAAACACTATGAGTTTCAATGAGACATTTCATAAAATTATTAATATGATGTCAAGCACACTATTCTCTCTCTAAATATATGATTTTTTTAAATTTTTATACTATTTAAATGCTTCTATCTTTATTGATGTCTAACTATGGATTTTTTAGGCCACTATATGCCAAATATACATGCCTATATATGCTTATGTATATTTTTTCCATTAATCCAAATGTAGACACTAGAAAAGCACACACTATGATTCTAGATGTCACGCTGACCCTTAGATCACCTTGGGACCCCCTTGGGACCATTTCACAACCTTTTAACCACCAAACATAAGTCACAATGGCTAAATATACCATTTTAACTTTTCCCTCTCAATCACTAATAGTTAACCCTTAACTGTCGATGGTTGGCCTTGACCACCATTGATTAGGAGTTAACTCTAACTCAAACTCTAGCTTATTTTTTTTACTAATAGCTACTTTATCCATCCACATAATCAATGCATGTTAGGATAAATTTAGATAGGTTGTTAAACACCTTCATAAACATATTGTTTACCTTCTCCCTTTATTCTATATTAAGAGAGGAAGAGGAGGTGAAAGGGGATCAACAATCATCAAAATTTCTTGTGCAGAGCTTCTTATGCAAATACTCTTCTCACTCTCAACAAATCCAAGGAAAGTTTCTAGCAAACTAATGGCCATGATAGAGATCAAAATTGCTGCTATAACTCATCAATCAACAACCAAAGTATTGTCACTTTGCCAAAATTTCTCTAGGCTCCGCAACAAGATTTTAAAACCAATCTCTACATTCTTTAGACATGCAACCCATGAAAAGCTAAGTATTTATATTTTCTATCAATTTAGTAAGTAGCTCTCATACTCTTTCATTACTTCTATCAATTCCTCTTTACGCCCCTTTCATCTAAATTTACTGTGTTGGATTTTTATAACTCTAAGCACTTCTTCTCTTACCTAGAACCATCCAACCACCTAATACCTAAACCTGATACCTCTGAACACTACCCTCTACCTTGTAACCAATATCCAATTTAAATTTACCCTCTAGAACTCTTTTGTAATCTTCCTAACTAGATTTATTTTACCCAAGCCAAATCTAATAGTAACTATCAATGGTCACCTAAACATAGATGGTTTGACCCTAACCTCTGATGGTCCCTAACTACCATTAGTTACCCAAATAATGATGGTTTGATCCCAACCATCAACAGTCTCTATGTGTCATTTTTAACAATAATCTTATTTGACTTATCAGACCTTGATCAAGTCCCATTTTTTGATTTTTTGTCTTATCATAGAGGATCACTTAATCTTCTAAACCATGTTCAATTCATTTAGCATTGATATCTAATCATTTATTTCCATAATTAGTCAAAATCGTTTATTTCTTCTCAAGCATTTCTTGTATTTCATTTCAGTATCTTTTGTTATTTATGCAGGCAATTTATCTTTCATTTTTAGAACTTAATTATTTAAAAGTGTGGCTTGACAACCTCTAAGAAAGCTTGTGCTTCTTGGATCTAGCTCACACTAGGAAACCTACCCTACTATCCAACTAATCATCCATTTCTTTAGTGTTTTCTTATTTGTAGGTCATTCCTCACTAGACAAAGAGGATTTTACACAATCATTTGGATCAACACATGCACAACATATCAATTTTTACTAACCTCACTGTTATTTAAAATTTTAAAAAAAAAATTCTAAAGAAAATATAGAAAAAATTAAGTGAAACATTTTGGCACATCCGGCAGGACCCATAAGTCTCTTCTTGGGTTCATAGTTTGCATCTAGGTGCTTTTCTTCTTATTTTATGCTCATACAATGAAATCAAATTTTCATTTTTAGCTTAAAATTAACTACATACATTTTTTGCTTGAATTGATTAGCTCACATAGCTTAAATCAAATCAAGTAAATCAATTATAGCTTCACTCTTGTCACACACATAAGGCCAAACCACTTACACCTAATCAAACATCAAAACACTTGACATAAGTCTCGACTAGGATTTCATCACCTAAGGGTCACCTTTCCTTATCTATCCTACTTGGATTTCATCACCAAGGGGAAAATCAACTAAATTTTTTGGTTGAGTATAATCTCTAGAAATCAATATATCTTGGCTAAGCACTCGACACCCTTATCACTATGATAATCTCTAGAAATATATAGGTAGCTAAGCCATGTATTGATTTCTAACACATATCCCTTTAATATCCTAAGCTACCTAAAACCAACCATAAACCTTTTTTCTAGTACCTACTTTTCAAACCAAAGTTGAGTCACATCATAAAGCTTGAGGCATAAGCCACAAAAGAGACTAAAAATAACCTTAAGATTTAACATACTTTTAGTGTGTGTTTCATTTCCTTGAATTTTCTTGTCTAATTTTTGTTTGAGTTGTGATATTGTTTGTATATTTTATTTTCCCCTATTTTCATGGTTTTAACTAGGAAATAACTAAGAAACCAAGCAAATTAGGATCCACCTCCCAATCATCCATCTTCTTCTTCCCCTTCATCCATGGAGTAAATATTAGATATATTGAGTTCTCCCCAACTTTCTAAAAGTCCTAATATCCCTTAGATGGTTTCCCAAAGTGATATGGATTTTACCACCTTTTTGGATAATAACCCCATATCCCTCCAAAATTACCTTAACACCATATCCCACCATAAATGCTTTAGTTCCACCTATTGACCCACCCTATGGTATGCCATCCCACCTTATGGGCAGTACCTCTATTTCCACCATTCCCACCCAATGTTTAGTCACCCAAGCATCTTCTTCTACCAATAATCCCACCAATACTACAATCCAAAACCAACCTACCCAACCAACCAATACCCAAACACCTTCCACTCCAACTAACAACACTTATAGTATAGGACTAACCCAACCTTTGGGCACTGATACTCTGCTTACCATGGGAGTACCCTCTACTAGTGTTACCACCCTTCCTATTGGTTCCAACCCATTAGTACCAAGATTACTACCCATCATCAACCTATCAACCTGACCATACCCCCAACCCAACCCACATCAATTCCTCAATAGGTTTCTATTGCACCAAACCCTAGTTACATCCATAACCCATAGGGTTATATGGATCCATCCTTTACCCAGCCTCCTATCTCCACCTACCCATTCATGACATCCTCCCGACCATCCATGTATACACATCAATATGTGACAATGTATCAACCTTTTACTAGTTATCTTTGTGTTGCACCTACCCAAACCCAACATAATCTTAACTATAACTATGGGGGTGCACAACCACAAATGGATCTTGTTAAGATGTTGATGGACAAAATGATCACTTTAGAGTCATGTATTTCTAGCACCCATAACCTCTTATCATATGAACAAATATGTAACAAACCAATTCACCCATTTGTCTCTATTTGAACTTATCCTCCTCAATGGTATGTCACAAATTTTCAAAAGTTTAGATCAAAGAAGACACTCAACAACATCTAAGAGCATTTATACACTCTTTATATTTGATTTCCTATGATGATGCTCTCTTTCTTCACAGCTTTCCCATGTCTCTATCAGGTCTGATGCTAGATTGGTATAGTGTTATTACCAAGCACTCTCTTTTTTCCTTTTCCCAACTATATCAAACCTTCTTAGATCACTTTTCCATAAACATCTCTAAGAAAGTTTCCATTACTAATCTTTACTCCATCAAACAATTTGATGACAAGTCCATTGCTGACTTCATAACTCTCTTTCTTTTTGCCCCAACCTGAGTTTTTTAAGATTCTTACTCGGGCTTGTGACAAACACATTTCTTACACTTTATAGGTTTAGACTTTTAGGACCTTTGATGAAGCTTTCACCATGGCACAAAAGTTAAAGAATAGAGCCATTGATGAGGGTAGTTTAAAATTGAGAAACAAGAATTTCACCTTCAAATTAAATGAGGCTTCCTCCTCTAAACCTAATAATCAAACCAATACTAACACCAAAAATAAGGGAAACATGATTCTTCATTAGTTGTTAACTATCCCAACTCTTCCAATTTCTCCAATTAAAACACTACAAACCAAAATCGTAATAACCAAAAATAGTTTACTTCACTAGGGGATTCATATGATTCGGTCTTAGAAAAGTTATTAAAATCAAATATCATACAACTCCCACCAATCAAACCTCCACATCAATTTGATTCCTCTCACCCTATACCTAGTTGGTATAAGGAGAACAAATTGTGTGCCTTTCACTATGTCATTGGGCATGATGTTAGTAGGCGCAATACTTTCAAAAATATTTTCCAAAGTCTAATTAACAAGGGAGAACTTGTGTTAGATAACCCCAATGTACCCCCAAATAAATTACTTGACATCTTTAGACAACCATTCCACAACCATGCCCTTTTTGTGAACAATGAAAACAATAAAACATAATCCTCTCACAACCATGAGGTCCATATTGTTAATGTGGTTCTTAGTGAAATCATTATTGAAGAAACCATTACCCAAATCACCTTTCCTTCCCCTCCACTTAGTGAGGTAGTGGAGTCACCTTTTATTCGTTTGGAAACTAGAACAAAGGAAAAAACCATTCCCCTTTCTCCACTTATCAAGGTATTGGAGCTACCAACCTCTCTTTTGGAAGACATACCAAAAGAAGCAGCCATTACCACTATATCCTTCTCTTCTATCATAAAACAATCTACTCTTCCTTTGGAAATCATTCCTAAGGAAGAGGTCACTCTACCTACCTCTCTTATAAAATACTTAGCTTCCCAAACCTTGAATCCTTTGATTGAGGAAAAGGACAAGGTAACCACTCCTCTATCCTCACCCATGGGTTTGTCCTTTGAGACCAATATCAATGGGATCAAACCCATCTATAAGCATTTCTCTAGACTAGCTCAAAACTTGGAGTACCTATCCCAACCCAATGTGGATCATGCCACATTTTGGCACTATCTCAGGATTCCTTACCCAACCAAGAAATATCCCCCAACCATGCCATTATCAACCCAAACTTATACTTCCACTATTTAATCCACCATCATCTCAACCAAACCATTAGAAACCTCTACCCCTCAAGCCATAGTTGAACCAACCAAACTAACTCTACCCAACATAACACAAGTAGCTTCCCCCATCTCAGCCAAGCCTATCAAAAAATCTAGGTGTACTACCTACTCAGAGCCTTACTCACCCTCATTTAAAGTTGGATTTAGCACCACCTAACCCACCAAAGAAACCCTGAATCAAACCGACCAAGAAGGAGGAGCCACCTAGGATCTCAAAATCTAGAACCTTACCACTTATTTCTACCTTGCCTTCTATTTTTAGACCACATCCTTCTTCCCTCCTAGAACCTCATCCTTCGATTAAGAAATCATGTCTCCCAAAGTCAACCCAAACCTAGCCTCCTCTCTTAGTTACACCCCTACCAATTATTTTTGTGTCCTCTACCTCCAAACCCTCCACTACCAAATATCCTACTTCCAACCCCTCTATTTTTAAATCACCCACTTCCAAGCCTACTATTTCTAAAAATTCTACCTCTAAGCCACCAACCACCAAGAATAATCTACCACCCAAAACTCCTGCTATTAAGCCTACACTAAAAAAGGCTTTCACCCTAAAAATCAAAACTATAACTCTAACATCCTTACCAGCTTTACCTAAGTTTTACTCAACCATCATGTAGAGATTATTTCAAGATTCTTGTTTGACTTTGCCTCCTATCAAACCATTTGACCCCTATAGTCTTAAGACATCCTAGTTTGATGATAATCTAATTTGCTCATACCATAGAACATTAGGACATGATACAGAGAACTATAAAGCTCTCCAAGTCCTAGTCCATCAATTATATATTGATGATGACCTATTATCAAAATATCCACTCTAGGAACCATAGACCACCACCCTAAACCTACCTACTCCCACACTCTCATCCAAGAGTGAGGAAGAAATGAAGTATTCTTCTAGCCCAACTCTTCCCTAAATTCATACCATCTATGTGGTCACACGATCACAAGCCCAAAAAAAGGATAAATGGAAGGTGAAGGTGTCCATCCCATGGACATACCCTTCCTCTACAACCCAAACACTCAACCAAACCCAAACAATCACACCTTCCAAACCCAAGATATCCATCTTGGGTACCTCTCAATCCAACCCTTTTGAGTCAATCCAAAGAGTGGTTCTAAAGCAACTTCACCAAACACTAATGAAGATGAGTTTATATGAACTAATCAACACCTCACAACATCACCACCAAGAAATGATAAAAGATTTGTAGTCCATAGAGGTCCAACCAGAAGACCCACAACTTTTATCAACCTTTATCAGAGACCTCTAGATTTCTACCCTTTTTACCTTTAAAGATTTATAAATACCCTCCATTTATCCCCAAGATCTTTATCCTCCTCTCTTCATTACCACATACATCAACCAAACCTACATCAAAAGGGTTATGATTGATGGAGGGCTAGCATCAACATTATCTCGTCCCATGTATATGACTAACTAAAATTACTAGAGAACATCATGTCAAAAACCACAACAGTGCTATGATCCTTAATGACACTATGGAAACAACTCTAGGCACTATCATTCTCCACATTCATCTCAGACCTCGCATGCTTCTTGAGCTATTCTAGTAGAAGGTGAGTTCTAATATAATGTTTTATTTGGACACCCTTAGATCCATTCCATGAATTTTTTACCATCCACCCTACATCGGTGTGTCAAATTTGAGCATGAGGGTCAAGTAGTTACTATACAAGCTGACCCTAGTCTTTTTACATCATGCAACATGGCATATCACTTGAATGATGTTATTCTCCTTCTTACCACCAAGTCTTCATCAACCAATGATGATTCCAATTCTTCTATATCATCCATTCCTTCTAACCAAAGCCTTATAAGTGACCCCTTGGAATCAGCATTCTAACATCTTTTACTTAGGGAATATCACCTCTTGGCCTTGGATGCCTTCCCTACTCCCCAAGAGTACAAGAACCTAGACTAGAACCCTAATATGACCCAAATACTAGAACCACTATTTCTTTTAGACCTCAAAATCTCTAAATAAATCTTATCTATGGGGGACTTGATCAACCACTTGTTGCTTCCTCAACCTCCTCTTCTCCTTAACCATTCACCTCTAATTTATCCTACCTAGATAAAGCATAGTTTGTCAAGACATACCTCCATAAGTGTGCTTGGAAGGGATTTGGTCTAGGAAATTATGATCAAAGACCACATGAGTTTCCTCCATGTAAGAATTAAAAGCCTCATGAAAGGTTTGGTCTCAGTTTCTCTCCACCTAGAGAACTAATAGACTCACCTCCCATTACCATCATTGATGAGGAAGTCCCATCCTCACCATCCATTCCACCATCAACATCTGAGGATTTTGACATCATCCCCCCTAAATTTTTTTCATCAACATGATTAGACTTGGACCCTTGAATTATCAAAAGGATGGGGAAACTATAACCATTCCTCTGACTCATCTTGAGATGGTAGGTGATGACTCTCCTACCATTAATATCATTTGGTGTCAAGATGATGATTCCATTCTTGCCTATCTTGGTATAGAATATTATTATATCCATAAATCCATTCCTCCTAATACTTTAACCATGTTGAATGAATCTACCATGGATATCAACTTGGGTACTCCAAATAGCCTATGCATTGTCAAAATTGGCCAATCACTAAATTTTGAGGAGATTTAGGATTTTGCCTCCTTCCTACAAGACCACAACATATAATTTACTTGGCCTTACATTGACATGCTAGGAATTAACCCCTCTATAATCACCCATAATGTAGTCACCAACTGTGATGCTAAGCTAGTTAGGAAAAAAATTCATTAGATGTACCCTCATAGAGCCCTTCTCATCAAAGAAGAACTTCAACACCTCATAGACATAAATTTCATTCAACCCATTTATTATCCCCAATGGATCTCAAATGTCATCCCTATAACCAAAGCAATAGAGTGAATTTGCATTCATGTAGACATTAATAACCATAACCTTGTTATAAGGTCATGCATTTTGTTATAAAGAATGCTGATGAAACCTACCAGTGTACTATGACATACATCTTCCATGACCTTATTCAAAAAATCATAAAATACTATGTTGATGACCTTAGGAAATCCAAATATCATAAAGATCATTTGGCTATTCTCAATATTATCTTCAAATGCCTCATCCATTACCATGTTTGAATTAACCCCCAAAATTGTATTTTTGAGGTCTTGTCAGGAAAGCTCGTTGGCTTTATCATCTCCCTTCAAGTAATTGAAGTCAAACCCACCAAAATCAAGGTAATACACAACATGCCTCCTACCACCCACCTCAAGAAACTCCACATCTTGCAGGGGAAGCTCCAATCCATTCATCACTTTATCTCTCAACTCTCAGATTAATGCCAACCATTTTAACACTTATGAAAAAGGATGTATATTTTAAGTGGAACAAAGATTATCAAAAGGCCTTTTATTCACTTAAATAGTACCTTATTTCTCCACCCATCCTCATTCTTTCCAAAGAAGATCACCTTTTTATTTTTATATTTCTGCCACTGACCACTCCTTAGGGGTAATGTTGGCCCATCAGGATGAGAAACATAAAGAGTAATATTTTTTCTACATAAGTCATACACTTATAGAGAACAAGACAAAGTACACCCATTCTAAAAAATTTTGCCTTGTACTTGTCTTTGTCACCTCCAAACTTTGCCACTACCTTCTCAACTACAAGATCTATATCATAACAAATATAAACCCACTCAAGTATATGCACTCCAAACCATACCAAAACCAATATATGGCTAAGTGGATCATGATCTTAGCTACATTTTACCTTGAATTCCTCCAACATAAGTCAATAAAATGGAAAGTCATCATTGACTAATTGGTTGAAGCACCCTTATTAGATAACCAACCATCCTCCCTTGAGTTTCCTGATGAATCCATCACTACCCTTTCTCAAGAAGACATCACCTATCAAATGAACATGTTCTTTGATAGATAAAATTTTTAATGTGGTGGGGGAGATGGTATCATCCTTATTCCCCTTGATGTTTAACCTCTTCCTTTATCCTTCAAACTTGACTTTGATTATACTAATAATATGGCTGAGTACGAAACCCTAGTGATAGGTCTCCAAACCACTTTAGCCTTGGGATTCAAGATGATCAGTATTTTTGGTGACTCCTAACTCATGGCAAACCAAATAAATGGGTATTATCAATGTAATAATGATGTTTTGAAAGATTACAAGCAACTAGTCAATGTACTTTTGGCATCATTTGAACACTACTATATCTAAAAAGTTTTATGATCTACAAACAAGTATATCGATATAATGGATTTTATCACTTCTTGGATCCTGTCTACACCCTTTGACTCTAGGTTATCTATCATTAGCCATCATCTTATCGATCCTTCTTATATCAAGTCAGACCCTCTAACCATATTTAATATAAATAAGACCTAACCTGACCTTTGGTATAATCAGACCTTTGACTATCTCCACATTGCCATCATCCTTTCCAATCTTTCTAGGAATGGCCAAAGAGTGTTAATTTAGAGTAACTCTCATTAAACCATATTAGGTGGAATAGTTTATAAGCATGGCTTTGATGGCCTTATTTTCTTCTACCTATATAGTCATGAGGCCTCTCAGCTATCAAGGAAATGCATGATGGGGTTTGTGGGGGACACTTTAGTGGCTTATCTATTGCTAAATGTATCATTTACCTTGGCTAATATTGACCCACCCTCAACCAAGATTGTTTTGATTATGTGAATAAGTATGTTAAATTCCAAAAACACATAAATTTATATCATGCGCCTAGCCATAGCCTCCAAGTATCCAAATATTTTTAGCCTTTTTTGCAATGGGGTCTAGATCTTATTGGTGAAATTAACCCCCATTATTCATAGCAACATCAATCTATCATCACTATAATATAAATTTCACCAAATAGGTAGAGGTTATTCCCCTCATCTCAACCAAAGCCAAAAATATTATTGATTTTATCAACCATCACATTATCTATCATTTTGGTATTTTGCATAAAATAATCACCAATAATGGTAAGTATTTTAATAATAATAAATTCCAAGGCCTTTATGACACATTAAATATCAAGTTAAGTTTCTCATCACCTTATCATCCATAAGCAAATGGACAAGATGAAGCTTTTAACAAAACCCTCAATAACATGCTAACTAAAATGGTTAATGCATCTAGTTAGGATTGGCATTTACACATCCCCTTCACCTTATGGGCATATTGTACTAGCATTCAAACCCCTATGGGTGATACCCCTTTCTCTCTTATGTTTATAGCAGATGTTGTCTTGCCTCTCAAAGTCCAAATTCCATTTCTTTGCATATCCCTATAAGATATCATCTCTGAGGGCAATTATCATTAAGAATTTTTAACCCAACTTGAGCTACTTAACTAGTGTTGTTTAGTCATGCTTACCCATCTTCATGTCTATTAAGAATGAATCAAGTGCACTTATATTAAGTACCTCAAATTATGAGAATTTAGTATCAGAGATCTCATCTTAGAGGAAAATCAGCATGTCACCAATATGGAGAAGAGCAAGCAGGGCAATTTTTCTTTTAATTAGGTTGGACCTTATATCATAATGCACAAGTATGGATTAGGGGCTTACTAGTTATCCTCTCTTGAAGGGAAATTTAAAATTGAGCCCCTTAATGCTTGACATATACATCCTTTCTTTTGTTAAACAAGATCAAACTCACCTTTTGTCTAACTTAAGCTCATATCTTATTTTCACCAACATTCATCTCCTTATTTTAAGGACAACTAATTACAACTAGATCATGTGATTTTCCACCACAAATTTATCCTAATATTACACATGGGTATCATATATCTACCCATGGCATAGTTATCATGGTACTTTCTACCACTTTATAATATGGATTCCCATGGTCATTGACATTTAAAACTCCTTTACCCATTATCAACCTTTTTGTAATTTAGTCTTACCTTCATGAAGGTGAACTTTTTGATCCTATATAAGTAAATCCATGTCAATAGAAAAAACAAAATCAACCAAAAAATCACCAACAAGCAAAAAATCATATATTCTATGGGTCATTCCAAGCATTCATAGACTGATACCTTGAAGGATATCTTCTAAAACCAATCAAAATTGCTCAATGTAAGGTAGACTACTCCCTTGAAAGATAACTATCAAAGCCTTAAACAAATTTCACAAACTTAGACCACTCCCTTGAAGGATCACTGAGTAAAGCATTTTTAAAAGCATAGAAATTCATGGGAAGCTTCTCACACTGATTAGTTTCCCAATAAAATAACCCATTATCAAAATAAAAAAAAGGCAAAAATAATTTTGAAAGCTATAATCGGCTTTCATAAGTAAAAGTCTTGCATCGATCAATCTACACCTTATATGACATGGACTTATTTATACTATATCTTTGTTAACCTACAAAAGAGGTATGATAGTCTTTCAAAAAGGTTCCATTTTCATCCATCTCCCCTTTATACCCTCTATAAACAAGGGATTTCTGAGCTTACTTGACATTATGTGATCAAGAAACTTTTTCACCAACTAACAAGTGCTAATGTAAAGTATTCTAAGGGCTTAATATTCATAAGCTAATCTGACTTTAATTTGTTTTCATCCTTACCAAAGAAGAATCATCATGCCTTCTTATTCTCACATACTCACTTTTTGATGTATTCATTATGATGCATGTCTTTTGATTGTCTTCTCTCTCTTATTTTTTTCTCACATTTAATGTTTTTATCCAACTTACTCTATATGTTTTAAGATTACTTCAACTTAATATAAATAAATACAATTCATTTAAAACATTTACCTACCAATATGTGTTTTATTTAATGGTTACCTTCTTACCTTATTTGTTTAAGTGTTTTTAATCATAAAAATATTTTAATGAATTAACCATCTCATACATCAAACATCATCTAATAACCCATCACATCAACTAATCATAAACCATTTAATCATACCTCAAAAATGAATGATTCATTCACATATGTTATCCTCCACATGTCTAATCTAGATAAGGAATTGTAGACCAATCAATTTAAAACATGAGCATAATTATCATGAACATAATCATCAATGATTATCATCTATAGCCATAATCATAAAAAACATCATCATAACACCATGAACATAATAATCAATAACCATAACAAAAATCACAAAGCATCATAACCATGTCCAAAAAAACATAACATCATAATCATCATCATCTCATAACATAAAACAACATTTATCAATATCAACACCATCATAACCATAAATTAAGTGATCACATCATCACATCCATACACAACATCCAAAATCCATAACCACATCCTAAACTCATAATCAAAATGATAATCATATATAACAATAATGTACATGTATCTCATAGGGATATATACATCTCACTACATCGACTCACAAGTCGGTATCAAAATCATATAGTATTCAATAATATAAGGTCTCATACGAGTCAAGAGCCTAGAGAACCACTACCTCCTAAAACCTACCCACCTCTTGAACCTACTTATCCACCTAAAAATAAATCCCACTAACTTGGTGTCACATTGCTAGCCCCTCTAGTGATCCCTACTCTATACTCACCCTATCTAGACTCGTATAAAAAACATGTAAAAACCAAGGCCTCATAATACCTCAGCTCCTTAATTATCACTACATATCTCACCATAGAGATAGTCACTGATGGTCTTATAGTGTTAGTACTCACCCTCCTACCTATTTTAGAGCATCTTTCTCCTATATAACCATGGCTAGCTGAGTTCTAGCCTAATCTTTATCCATAATAAGAGTGGCCACCTAGCTGTATGTCATGTCTCTCTCTTGGGTCACCACTGCTAAGGCTCCCTATGTTATGGCTAGTGCCACCTATGCTTGGTCTCTCTCTATGACTAACACCTATCTATTAGGGGAATCTAACTCTGCCTAATCTCCATAACCATCCTTTGTGTCCACATCCATATCCTACTGGCCATCTTCTCCTCTAAAAACTATGACATCATAATATGCCTAAAACCATGTGGGGTAGTCATTAGTCACCCCTATGTAATTAATATAGGCCCTCATTGGTATCTCTTCATGATCAATATACACATCCTCTATCTCTAGAACAGGCAATGTAAACTTTGTATCCTCTCTCTAGTACCTCAAAAACTCACTTGGGGTATTCTATATGAGTCGAAAATATCTCCTTACCCTATCAAATAGAATGAGATCTATCTCATTATCATGTCTACCATAAATCAATCTATATCTCTACAAAGACAAGGTTTCCCTGGCATAACTCACCCATGCAAGGAGTTTTATGTATAGGCACTAAATGACCTCATCCTCAACCAATGACTCTAGCCTATCTCAATACCAATCTAGGTCACATACCCCTCCCCTAGTCTTATGAGATCATAATCACCTCTCCACCTCATGTAGATGACTTTGAATCCCATCTATATAAATCCATGCCATGGTAGCCCACCTAGTCTCAATACCCTAATATGCTCATAGGCCTAATAATGTAAAATGAAATTGATGTTAATCATGTATCTCCTATGGGCATGGTACCCCTATAGCTCTTGATATATTTATACTAAATGGATAAGTGCCCATAAAAATACTATCCAATCCAACCACATATCAACAAGTACACCTAGCAATAAGTATGAAAATTAACCACTATTAGAATATGGTAGAGCATAACATGTGATGGATATCATAATCATCATAAATAGTCATCTCTCTTCCCTATCCCAATGATACAAAGGTGTATAATGTAATTCCCCTAAGTGCCATCTCATAAAAATAAGGTCCTCTCCATATAGATAATCCATATGCTCATCTCACTCATCACTATTGATATGATATATTATCTCACCTTACAATGGTATCTGCACTATCTGGTGGATATCTTTTGGTATAATGGTGATTTATCTAGTTGGTAGTAATAAGGTGTTAGTGTCCACGTCCCATCTCTCGATGAGGGCCAATAACATAACTACATCACACAATATGTGCTAGTAGTTCCTCATCCTTCCTAAGCTAACCTCAGTCATATAATCCCAATCTTGGTCTATCATGACTCAGTGTACCTTTTCAAGGATTTAAGGCACTCAATCCCACATATGTAACTAATCCCTCACTTTTAAGGTTATACTAATACCTTAGTTTACCTATTTAGTCAAACTTTGCCTATAAGTTCACCTATTTTTATCATCTCCTACCTTAACCTATTCATTTAATCTACCCATCCTTTACATAATCTTATCTAAAACACATCACTCCTTAACCCTATCTACCCTAACACACATTCACAACATTCAAACCTTCATCCCTTCTTATTAATTTACATTAACTTTTTTTACCTCACAATGACCACCAATGGTTGAGTGTCGACTGATGATGGTTATTTTTAGAACCATCACCAATCTACCATCAACCAATGATGGTTAGGTGGTCAAAAATCAATGGTACACTCATTGGTCATTTTATAGATGGCTATCGATGGGAAACTATCGATAATGACCATTGATGATCATCGTGTGATGACTGTCGATGACCTAACACGAGGTCTACCCTACCAAACTCTTACAATAATAAAACAAACTACCTAAACCACTCTACCCTCCCTCTACCTAAATCCCTCTTATCTACCAAATTTTCAACCTCAATTTAACCCCCCCTAAATTCTCAAAAGGCTTAACCCACCTATCCACAACAATAAATAACACAACAAAACCAAATTCAAGTCTCAAGCTATAAATTTTAAAACATCACCTACCTCATTCTATGACCGCCATCATGGAGGATCCCTTAGAACCACCACTTGGCCACATTCTCTCCCTCATCCTCATTACATATTAGTTATTTATCCTTTTCTCTACTCAAATATCAACTCGCAATCAATCTCACCCACTTAAAACCCCTCTTAACTAAGCACACTCAACCACTACCATTTTTATTCACACATAACAACTTCAATCGTTGAATGTTGGAAATACACAAATGATAAAACTAAACCCCATTTTTACTTTTTATGGTTTCCCTTTTAGGGATTTTATATGACCTTTGATAGTCATTACATGACCATTGATGGTTGACCCTGACCATCGATGGTCAATCCCTTTAGGGATTTTACAATCCCACACAAATATTTTCAACATAATCATAATCACCACTACCAACCACTGGGTGTACACATTCTCTACCAACTAAACAACCACCCACATCACCTTGATAATGGTTATTTTGGACCAAATTTCACATGTTTTGTGACAACCTTGCCTTGGTCATTTTGACCACACTGACTACTCTACCATATTTTCACATTTTGAACTTATGCTGCCTTTGGTGCACCAACCTTTTTTTATTTTCCTAGGATCACTTCCTACCTTGGATACTTTTGAATACATTGATCTCACCTAGGAGACTTGAATTTATGAGTGTAATTATAACCACCACACCTAAATACAGCCACTTAGTTCACTTCTCACTTGTATTTCTAGTACCAACCATGTTTTATACCCACCTAAACTATGGTAAACTAGTCTATGTACAATCTATGATATCGTACTCAGTTAACTTTTGTGCATATGTTTTCACTTCAATGCCAAACTTATCACCAACTTAACCACTTATCAAACATACACCTAATTCTATTTTACCTCATCACTTCTTGGTTTAAGGGTTGAACCTTTGACCCACCATCTATTATTTTGTAGCTTGTAGATACAAATTGGATAATAAAAGGGGCTAAATGTAGACACTAAAAAGCCACACACTATAGGTCTAGATGTTGCATTAACCCTTAAATCACCTTAGGACCCCCTTGGGACCATTTCATAACTTTTCAACCACCAAACATAAGTCATAATGGTTAATTTTACCATTTTAACTTTTCCCTCTCAACCATTGATGGTCAACCCTTAACTATCGATGGTTAGCCTTGATTATTGGTAGTTAGCCTTTAACCACCTTAGGAGTTAACTCTAACTCAAACTCTAGCTTTTTTTTATTAATATATACTTTATCCATCCTCATAATCAATGCATGTTAGGCTAAATTTAGATAGATTATTGAATACCTTGTTAAACATGTTATTTCACCACTCCCTTTCCTCTATATTAAGATAGGAAGAGGAGGTGAAAGGGGATCATCAAACATCATAAATTCTTGTGTAGAGCTTCTTGTGTAGATAATATTCTCATTCCTGATGAATCCAAGGAAAATTTACACCAAACCAATGACCAAGATAGAGATCAAAAGTGTTGCTATAACTCATCAATCAACAACCAAAGTATCATCACTCTACCAGAATTACTCTAGGATCCACAATAATATTTTCAACTAATATCTACATTCTTTAGACCATTATCCCATAAAAATCTACGTATCTATATTTTCTATCAATTAATTAATTAGCTCTCATATTCTTTCATTACTACAACTCTAAGCACTTCCTCTCTTACCCAGAACCATCCAAACACCTAATACCTAAACTCGATACCTCTAAACACTACCCTCTACCTCAAAACCAATATCCAATCTAGATTTACCCTTTATAACCCTTTTTTAATCTTCCCAACCATATTTATATTACCTAGGCCAAATCTAATAGTAACCGCCAATTATCACCTAACTATTGATGGTTTGACCCTAATCATCTATGGTCCCTAACCACTAATGGTTACCTAACCATAAATGGTTTTATCCCAACCATTGATGGTCTTTATCTATCATTTTTAATAGCAAGCTTATTTGACCTATCAGACCCTGACCAAGTCTCATTTTTTGAGTTTGTCTTATCACAGAGGATCACTCAATCTTCTAAACCATGTTTGATTCATCTATAATTGATATCTAATCATTTATTTCCATAATTAGCAATTTATCTTTCATTTTTAGAACTTAATTATTTAAAAGTGTGGGTTGACAGCCTTCAAGGAAGATTGTACTTCTTAGATCTAAATCACACTAAGAAATCCACCCTACTATCCAAATAATCAACAATTTATTTCGTTATTTATTATCTATAGGTCATTCCTCCTTAGATAAAGAGGAGTCTCCACAATCATCTAAATCAATGTGTGCACAACATATTAGGTTCTACTAACCTCACCCTTCTTTCAAATTTTATAACTTTATTTCTAAAGAAAATAAAGAAATTTTTTAGTGACACACTAAATGCCAAAAAAATTATATCATCACTAACTAGTATTAATTATATACATATTCAAAAAAAATTGATTTTCATTTTTTTTGAGGTAGTTTGGGGGGGGGGGGAGGGTGCATGACTGACTATCTATTTTTTTTTTTTTAGGGTCTATTTACTTGTAAAATTAATAAAAATGAATATACTAATTATTTTCTTAAAAATATAGGTCACAAACTAGATGATCTTATCTAAATTTCCACCAAAAGGGTTTCAAACAATATTAAATGATGTAAAAAATGAGGGGCTACATGGTTGGCTATCTACTTTATTTTTATAAAAAATAAGAGTTATTCATATTTTAGATATTTTACCTACTTACACTTGACCATTTTTTTAATAAATAGTGTTTTATAAGCTATACTCAAAATTATACAATTCATGTTCTTATAAAATCTTCCAAATTTTAGTGTAGCCATCTCAAATAATCTATAGAAGTTGAGATTTCTCAATATTTCAGAAAAAAATATCCATGGGTAGGCCCTTTTTTGTCCCCCAATTTTGTGAACTTACCCCATTACTTTATTTAACTTCTTAATAATATTATTTTAAAAATATGCTTGTTCACTTTGAAATTCATATCATAAAATTTATGAATGAATAGCTTGCACTCTATCATTTTAGAAAGCTAATTACATAACTACTACATTATCTTCACTCTTTTGCTTTTAGTTTCATTGTCCTACCTTCCTCTTCATGATAAAGACATCCCTGCATCAAATTGAGCAACTACATGGAGTTGTATCTTGAGCATTGAATATCCAAAACCAACAACATACTTCTAATTTATCATTTTCACTTGATAAGTTAGAGGTTTCTTTATTTTAACTTTCCTATTGCTTTCTCAAATTAGATTTATTTATTTAAAATTTGTTATGTGAATTAAAATCAAACAAAAAAAATCATGTGGACTTTGACATTTATCAAAACTCAAATTTCCAATGTCCCTCAGAATGGTTAAAGTGATTCTAATGTCATGATGGGAACTCCACTAACTTAGGAGGAGAAATGGACATAGGTCAAAATTATTAAAAAGGAAAGGAAAAAAGTGGAAACTAGAGCCAGTATGAGAGGAAAGAAAAATCAAAATAATAAGGAGAAATATCCTTAAATAGCAAAGGGAAATAATTAGAGATTGCAAAGAATCCTTAGAAAGTCTAAGCTATTGTAAGCTTCATGGGATGCTACACAAAGAGTTGGGGTTCTTCAAGACCTTTAAGTTCTGTTAAGATTGTTCATCCTCCCAAGATTTTGAAATTTTATAAGTGAAAGGGAGTCCTTAATAAGCTCCTTCAAGGTGCTAGATTACTTGAGAAGGATTGGTAACATGAGCTAAGTAGGGTCTTGGACTCATTGCTCGATCCTATGGGTACTCTCGATTTAAGATTTTGGAGTATTAAATGCATTTTCAACAACCTATTTTTAATTTTAAATTCTTGGGGTGAAAGTTTCCTTCAAAAAATTATTGGTGGGAGGGTAATTTATTAGTCAAACTATGCCACTATAATTTTAAAAGTTCTCAACTTTGCTTAGTTTCCCATTGGATCATTAAGTTGAGTTTAATTCTTATAAACTTAGATGGTTTTTTTCCCTTCTATATGTGGGATGGAGAGTACAGAGGGTCACCCTAAAAAAAATAAGGACCCCTCAAGAGGTGACCTTGAGTAATCTTCTAAGTTATTGAAGTGTAGGAATTTGATATTGTATGTTCCCAATTATAATTTGGAAAAGGTTGAAGAAAATTACAACTCTCTCATAGGGATATTTGTAGGAATGAGGCATGACATTAAAGAAGTTAGGAATTAGACCAATAAGAAATGGACTGGGGTAAGAGGGGTCACCTTTTTTTCTCTTGCTAACAAGTGATTATTATTTTCATTTGGTTATAGTAATGGCTATATTAAGATTATTAATGAATTCCCATGGTTGATGGGTAAAACAATTATTTTGCTTTAGCCTTCAAAGCTAAATTGGTCCTCTTCAGAGTTTAAGTTGGATAGGATTCCTTTGTAGATTAAACTCCCAGGTCTTCCTCTTACCTTTTTGGATGATTGGGTTTTGAGAATCATAGTATAAACACCTTAATTTGGTCAAATAACCATAAACACTATGTCTTTTGTTGCTCTTTCACATAAAGGTCTTAGTGATGATTATAGCCTTTATTCATGTGGTCATTTTGAGTCTTTTTATCTTTTTTATGTCTTATTTTTATTTATTTGCAACACTCCCAATAGTCACAGGTTACTTTTCCCTAGTCACAAGGGCCCCTAGCCTATCTTTCCTAATTTTAGCTCTGTTCTAAGCATTAAGACACTAGTTCCACTTTTAGGACAATAGTGACACATGGATCTAGTGTCCACTTATGGCTCTAATGTTTGATAGGCCCTTTTACATGTGTTTGAGTCCTAACCCATCCATGAGCCTTCTCTTATGTTTTTTTATCCCTCTTTTATGACTTGTTGTCCAATGAACAAGGTATTATATTCAAAAAAAATATCATTCTATATAAGGAACCTCACAAGTCATTTTACATCTATTACTTACTATGTGGCACATAATTACATAAAATTAATCAATAGTATAACTCAATACTCTACATACTACTCAATCTTCACACCTATAAATTTCATGCTTAATAAAAGAAGGGACTAAGTGAAAATCGTTATAGCATACCATGAAAGTTGATGGTGCACATTCCCTAAGGGATAACTACATGTGATATAAGACCCCTAACATTAGGGTTAATGTAGGTGATGGCCAAGACAATAGGGGTTCTACTCCTCATGATCATAACATCCCAAAACCTAGTTTTTACTCTAACTTTTACATTCGATCCATTTATTTTTTCATGTGTGTAGGTATTCATTAGGGTTTTAAAGGAGATTCAACCAAAATAATGACGTAAATTAGCCCCTAAATGATGCAAGACTACCTACATGACCTTTAAGACATCTCTAACTTCCTTAAAAAATTTAGGCAATACCTACAACAGGGACATTAACACCATAATTGGACACTAGCACCACATGGTGCTAATATCCTAGTATGGGTACTATAGTCCTAAGCTAGATGACAAAAAATAACTAGAAGATAAATGATTCTTCTGTGTCTACTTCATCATTTCTAGTACCATGATATGTGAAACTCTGTTTATTTATAGATATGTTCCTTTTCTCTTCCCACTTACTATTTTTGGAAAGTTTAGTTAAATCAATAATTTCTAGTTTTATCCCATATTAGAAACATACTCATCCCTTTAAATACATAAGATTTACACTATTAAAACCCTAAAAGGTTAAAACATTTGGTGAACCCAACTTAATTTGAATATTACTTAAAACCCTAATTTTCCTTAGGGTTTACCTTCTCCAAATTTTGTGAATTAAATTAGGGTTTATATATATATATACACACACACACACATATATATATATACATACATATATATATACATACATATATACATACACACACATATATATATATACATATATATATATATATATGTATATATATATATGTATATGTATATATGTATATGTATATATATATGTATATATATATATATGTATATATATATATATATATATATGTATGTATATATATGTATATATATATATGTATGTATGTATATATATGTGAGTGTGTGTGTGTGTGTGTGTGTGTGTGTGTGTGTGTGTGTGTGTGTGTACATATAACACAACTAGCTAACTTAATCCATCCTACATTAGGGTTTCATTTATTTAATGTAATTTAAATTTATTCAACACAACCCTAAATCAAAACCCTATATCCACATACTAAGTTCATATACATACAAATATTAGAAATTATGGTTTCAATCACAATCCTATATTCTATTACAAACTTTGTTCAAAATTTATTACATTGCACATATACTTATGTTAGATTATATTATACCTCTTGTATGTTTGTCATTCCTTGTTTATGTTATCTTCTTTTGCAAGTTTAAAATGGCATCCAAAAAGTGTTATATCCCTGATCCACTTGATGCACTCTTAAATTTCTCTCGTGATTATAATAATGAATGGAATAATTTTAAAGATTGTACATTAGAGAATAATAATGACTTCATTTATAATGATGATGATGATGACTTTTGTTATAATGATAGCTATGAAGATTATTATGATCATGATAATGAAAATGAACACAAAGATATAATAAATACATCATCTTTTCTTTCCTCTCACTTTTCTCTTATTCCTCAAAATCAAACTAACAATATAATTCCAAAAGAGTGTCTTGTTGGAAGTGTTTTATTCCAATGTGAGCCTAGCTTTTTAACTACTTTTACTAATTCATTAATCAAATTAAATCAATATAAGTGCACTACATGAATACCACTTTTGCATGATTTAAGTAAATTATATAGGAACAATGTATCTTCTTTGGCCTTCTCATTTACATTTGAAAAATCAAGTACCAATGTTATCACACCTTTTAGTAATGCACAAAATAAGGGAGATGAAATTATTTCATCACCTTCCTTCACATTCGAAGTTCAATGCAATGTTTCTTTACAACAAGTTGATAAAGTAAATGTCTCTAACTCTTCTCCTATATGTCATAATATGCAAAAAGAAAACATGGTTTTTACTTTTCATACCCTTGATTCCAAAATTGAAAGTGATAATCATGTTTGCATTCCACACATAGATAGTGAACAAATGCCTTGCATTACACCTACATTTTATGACACATTTCATAGTAGTAAAAAGTAAAAATCTTCCCCTTTTATCTATCTTAATTAGCATGTGGATGATACTTCTTCTAATCTTACTTCTACAAATTAATTAAGTTCTGATTTTGATGAACCATGAACTAATGATTATTGTTATGATTATGATGAATATGCCACAGAATCTACACCTAATTAATCTCCTACCTCACCTATATCTCTTGTTCAACCAAACACTAGGTTATATGTAAAAAGACACATAAACATTTATTCTTATGTTCATAATTTACATTTACTTGAAAATAAAGTGCCTTATATTCAATTAGCATGTGATACTTCTTTACAACTTGATAATATAAAAGATACCAATGAATCTCCCTTAACCCCCCTTACTACAATAGAACCTATTTATCAAACTAACCTAAATGAGGGTGGTAGCTCATTTCCATCTAACTAGGTCCCAAATATCACACCTCCAAAGGTTAAAAAGAGTAAACCATCCCTCTATAGACAAGATTTACAATACAATGTACCAATGGATAAGATAAATAACAAAATTCAAGCATTAAATGAACCACTTGATGATTATAATATACTTTCACGAGTAATAATTTCTTTGATGAATGTTGTGGGTGATTTACAACAACAAGTACACCATCTCAGTTTGGAGAATAAAGCATACCAATCTCAGGCCAATGCCAATGTTATATATGGCAACCCTATCCCATGTATAATCTCAACTATGAGGTTGCCACACAACTTTCAGATATCAATGTTACCTATATTTTATGGACATGGAGATCCATACTTGCACCTTCAAGATTATAAGAAATCCATGTCCCATATTATAAATAAGTTTACTCTAATACAATTGTTTCCAAAGTCCTTATATGGGGAAGCACTAGATTGGTTCCATCATAAATTCCCTAGTGGATATCTACACACGTATGAGGAGCTAGAGATAGTATTTCTCAGGAATTACATACATTATAAGGGACCTCTAGTCACACATGAGAGGTTACCTTCATTACATTGGGGTGAGATAGAGCTAACATTTGAGACATTCTAAGGTTTAAATCTTGTTTACATCAATTGATTTATCAAATAACATATTTATAAGTATATTACATCTTTTCTAAAAGTTTAATCTATCCTCTCAAGGATAAATTACTGTATCACAAATTAAAATCATTCCAACATCTATGTAACATAGCTATATCATTAGAGACAGAGTTAGGATTCATAGTTATATAGTTAGAGGTAGATTTGGCTATAGACCCCTTAGATCCTTAATCATATAATGTGGTACAAGATCATACTCAACTTCTAGTCAAGAACTCAATATAATAGAGACCATTGATAAAGATACTCAATCAGGGCAAAGATCCACTCTACACAACACCTTCTACATTAAGTAGAACATAAGATATACATAGAAGGGTTATACAGTTTTCAAATAAGGCTGGGACTCATGAAATTTTGATTACACTATTATATATGGGGATGATCACGCTTCCTTCTACTCATCATCATCCACCACACCATTTTCACCAAGTATCACATAGCCTCATGACATTTTACTTACACTATTAGATATGGTGATGATCACACTTCCTTCTAATCATAATAATCCACCACACCATTTGCACTAAGTACCACATAAGCCATATTATCATTTTCATAAGACAAATGGACATTTAAATGATCATTATTATGCATTCTGATCTCATATTGACCAATATGCTACATGAGGCATCATAGAATTTACACAGAGGGCACTGAGATCTCATTCACCATACTCTCCTAAATCACACTCCTTTATGATGGAGCTATCCCAGGATGTTCCTTTTATGAAACCATTGGTTAATCATTTTACAAGCCCTATGACTTATAGAAAAATTATCTATGGGCATGCTTGTATACTATAGTCATAGCAATAATAACAACCAACTCATAGAGATCAAAATACAACTCTAGTGTGTACACCAATCAAGATATATGGTAAAAAATATAAAACCAAGGGCATACTTTTAATTTAAACACTAACAAATATATATAGAAATAATTACATAAATTAGAAGATAGCTCCAGTGTTGGGGATCAACCAACAAACTTGATTACTATTATGTAAGCAACTAAACACGAAATTAAACCAGAATGATAAGTAACTAGAATCAAAAATAGCAAAGAATAAGAGATACAAGAAACCACCCTGAAAACTTGTATTAAACTTTTCCAAAAGGAAATACAATGAATAAATCTCTCTTTCTTCTCACACCTCTCAGATGTATAGATCTCTTTCCCTTAAGAGTTCTCTCTCTCAATTACAATCAATTCCAACAACCTAGATTGATTCACATATACATGTATTCTATATCTACAGTATTTTTCTCCTAAGCTATGAAGATCTATCCCTATTATATAACATTAGGGATTCATGAGCATACAATATCCACCGTTAGATTTACCTCTTAATCAAAGGTCCAAAACAGTCCTACCTAAAATAAAAATGTGGACTTACAACTAATAGCTAAACTTATCATGCAAACAATATATTATGTCCACAAAAATAGACTTTCTGGATGCACAGGTGACCAACATTAGTCCCTGCCTATCTGCACATGACCGATGTCGGCTGATCCACTACCGATGTCGGTAGCCTCTGGTCCATTTCTGACCATCGTCGGTGACTGTGTGACTCCTACAACTTCTACACTCACTCATCTATTGAAGCTTTTAGCTCCACAACTTAACAATCTCCCACTTGGTGATAAACCGCTGCACCAATACCTGTACATCAACATCTTCTAGCTTATCCATCTTCAAACTCAATCTTGAAGACCAACAAAAGTTGAATGAAGATTCAACTTCTCCTTTGTTACCGACTTGGTTAACATATCAGCAGGGTTCTTATCTGTATGGATCTTTTCCAGCTTCAACTCACCATCCTCCAATACCTATCTAATGAAGTGGTACCTGAGCTATATATGTTTGGTTCTTGAATGAAAGGCTGAATTCTTAGCCAAATGAATTGCACTTTGACTATCACTATATAATTTTCAACTCTCTCGCTCCTTTCCCAACTCTTCCATGAACCGTGTCATCCATATCATCTCTTTGCTAGCCTCTGTGACTGTAATGTATTCTGCCTCTGTAGTAGACAAGGCAACAACCTTCTGCAACTTTGAAATCTAGCTAACTGACATTCCACCAATAGTGAAAACATATCATGTGGTGCTTCTCCTTCCATCCAAGTCACCTACCATATCCGAATCTACATATCCATGTAGAGAAGTATTTAACCCTCCATAACATAAATGCTTAGTGCTGGTCCCTCTCAGATATCTGAGAATCCACTGAACTGCTTTCTAGTGCTCCTTCCCTAGATTGGCCATATACTTACTGACAACTCCCATTGCTTGGGCAATATTCGGTCTAGTCCATACCATTGCATACATTAAGCTCCCAACTGTGGAAGCATATGGAACTTTTCTCATGTACTCTACCTCATCATGTGAATTAGGACACTATTCTTTACTCAACTTGAAGTGTCCAGCCATAGGTGTGCTTATCGGTTTTGCATCTTACATATTGAACCATTTCAACACCTTGTTCACATAATCCTCTTGAGACAAAATCAAACTGTGATTTTTCTTGTCTCTCTTAATACTCATGCCAAGGATTTTCTTTGTTGCTCCCAAATCCTTCATGGCAAATGTGTGAGCTAATTTCACCTTAAGCTAAGAAATATCTTGCATATGTGAATCTGTAACAAGCATATCATCTACATACAGCAACAGGATAATATATCTACCATTATCCAATCTCTTAAAATAAACACAATGGTCAGATTGACATCTATTGAAGCCATGCTCAGTCATAAACTTGTTAAATTTAAAATACCATTGTCTAGGAGCTTACTTGAGACCATACAAGCTTTTCTTCAATCTACACACTAGCTTCTCCTTACCTTTGACCTCAAATCCTTCCAGCTGATCCATATATATTTTTTCATCCAAATCTCCATGAAGAAACATTGTCTTAACATCAAGCTGCTCAAGATGCAAATCCTCAATAGCAACTAAAGACAATACAGTCTGAATAGAAGTCATTTTAACTATAGGAGAATAAACCTCACCAAAATCAATACCTGGTTTCTATGCAAAGCCTTTCACTACCAACCTGGCCTTATATCTCATCTATCCATTCTCTCCTTCCTTCAATCTGTAGATCCATCTATTTTTCAGTGTCTTCTTACCAGCTGGCAACTCAACCAAATCCCACGTTTGGTTCTCTTTCAAGGAGTCAATTTCCTCAATCATGCCTAGCTCCCACTGATTCTTGGATTCCACCTGTATTGCTTCATCAAAACTCTCTAGTTCTCCACCATAAGTGAGCAATAAATATTATAATGAAGGGGAATATCGAATTGGAGGTTTACTTACCCTTTCTAACCTCCTGATGGGCATCTGAGACTCATTCACAACATGATGTCTGCCCAAATTCTCTGACAGTGACCAACCTCGGTCACCTCCAGGCCTATAACTGATCGACATTGGTTCCACCTGACTGACATCAGTCACTGTCTAACTGACATTAGTTCTTGTATTACCGACATCGATTCCTACCTGACTGATGGTGGTCTCTGTGTTTTCCTGTCTGTGATTATTCTTTCCCGTGAGCTCATTTTGGATTGTCACCTCATCCAAATCTCCATGGCCCTACTCAAAATTCTTTAGCTTCTTGAGTTGATCACTATACATCACTTTCTCATTGAAAACAACATCATAGCTTCTAATTATTTTGTTAGTTCCTAGATTCCAAAACTAGAATTTAAAATCTCCAGAGCCATAACCAATAAATGTGCACCTCATAAATTTAGCATCTAGATTCTTTCTATTTTCCTTATCAATGTGCACAAAAGCTTCAGAACCAAAAACTCTAAGAAATGAAAGATCTACCTTTTTACCTATCCATGCCTCTTCTTGAATTCCACCATCCAGAGTTGTAGAGGGTCCTCTATTAATCAGGTAAACTACAGTGTCTACAGCATCTGCCCAAAACTATAAGGGCAAACCAGTATGCAACCTCATACACCATGCATGCTCCATTATTGTTCTATTCATCCTTTTAGCAACTCCATTTTGCTAAGGTGTCCTTGAAACCATCCTTTGCCTACGTATTCCATTCATATAACAATACTAGTTGAACTTATAGCTATAGAACTCACCACCATTGTCAGATCTAAGGCACTTCAATCTCCTACATGTTTCATTCTCAACTAAAGCTTTCCAAATCTTAAAAGTGTCAAAAAACTCAGATTTCTTCCTTATGCAATAGACCCATACCTTTCTTGTAGCATCATCAATGAAGAAAACATAATACTATGATCCTCCAATAGAAGCAACCTGAGCTAGTCCCCACACGTCTATGTGAACAAGCTCCAACTTGTGCTTCTTCTTTGTTGACCTAGTCTTGAGAAAACTCACTCTCTTCTGTTTCCCAAAAATACAATGCTCACAAAAATCTAGATCTATGCTTTTCAAATCTTAAAGCTTACCTTTTGACTTAGTAATAGACATTCCCTTCTCACTCATGTGGCCAAGCCTCTAGTGCCACAACTTTGCATTTACATCTGAACTAGATAATATAGAAGGAGAATTATCAGTAATACAATTACATAAATAGAGAGTACCTACTCTCTTACCTCTGGCCAATACAAGTGCACCCTTGAAAACCTTCCAAGATTCAACTGTGAGAGTTATTGTACAACCCTCATCCCCTAACTTTCCTATAGAAATCAAATTCCTCTTCAGGATGGGAACATGCATGACATCTCTCAACACCCATGTGTTGCCATTCTGCATTTTTAGCTGCACTTTTCCTTTGCCAACAATTTTACAAGGCTCATCATCCCCTAAATAAACTATTCCAAAATCTCCATGGACATAGTCACTGAAATATTCTCTATTTGGGGCTGCATGAAAAGAGGCACCATAATCTAAAACCCAAGATTCTATATTATTATGCAAAGAGAATATAAGAGCATCTTTTGCAACAATACCTGCAACTTTTTCTTCTTCTTTACCTTCATGTTGATTGTCTTCTTTAGGTTTTGACCAATAATCTTTCCTTGCATGCCTTATCTTTCCACAATTCCAGCCGGTTATCTTCCTGCCATTTCTAGATTTGGATCTACCTCTCATCTTTGACTTAGACCTTGATCTCCCATGCTTGCTCTTCTCTTTTTGCCTTCCCCTGCTTTCAAAACTTAAAGCATTCCCTGATGTTTCCTCTGTGCTTTTCCTATGAATTTCTTCATTCAAGATTACACTAACAACATCATATACTTTTAAAATATTTGAAGCAGATGCAGTATTACTAACTACCATTACCAAGCTATGCCAGCTTTCAGGTAAAGAGCATAAGATTAATAGAGCTTTAATTTCATCATCAAAAACTATTTTGACTAAATTTAATTGATTTACAATTCCATGGAAATCATTTAGATGATTAGATACAGATCCACCTTCCTGCATTTGCAAATTAAATAACTGCTTCATAAGATATACCTTATTTGAAGCTGAGGGTTTTTCATATAAATTTGCTAAAGTAGTCATTAACTCTACCATTGACTTTGCCTGTGATAAATTATATATCACAGTAGATGCCAGACTCAATCTTATAGATCCAAGAGCCTTTTTATCAAGAACTTCCCATTCTTCATCTTCCATGTCTGTGGGCTTCTTTGAAACCCTACCTAATGGTAAGTATAGATCTTTCTGATACAGATAATCTTCTATCTACATTCTCCATAATTCATAATTCTTGCCATTAAACTTCTCCATTCTCAGTTTACTTTATTCTTCCATTACTTCTCCCACTCAAACAGAAACCCCTGTGAGTAACCTGTAATCAACAAACACTAACCAAATTTGAAACACCTATTAGTCAACCTGGCTCTGATACCACTTGCTGGGGATCAACCAACAAACTTGATTACTATTATGTAAGCAACTAAACACAGAATTAACCCAGAATGATAAGTAACTAGAATCAGAAACAACAAAGAATAAGAGATACAAGAAACCACCCTAAAAACTTGTATTAAACTCTTCCAGAAGGAATACAATGAAGAAATCTCTCTTTCTTCTCACACCTCTTAGATGTACAGATCTCTTTCCCTCAAGAGTTCTCTCTCTCAATTACAATCAATTCCAACAAATTGAATTGATTCACATATACATGTATTCTATAATAACAGTATTGTTCTCCTAAGCTATGAGGATCTATCCCTATTATATAACATTAGGGATTCATGAGCATATAATACAACTAACAGCTAAACTTATCATGCAAACAATCTATTCTATCCATGAAAATAGACTTTCTAGATGCACAGGTGACCGACATCGGTCCCTACCTGTCTACACATGACCGACGTCGGCCGATCCACTACCAACATCAGTAGCCTCTGGTCCATTCCTAACCATCATCGGTGACTGTGTGACTCCTGTAACTTCTGCACTCACTCATCTATTGAAGCTTTTAGCTCCATAACTTAACATCCAGTGCATACACCAATCAAGATATATGGGAACAAATATAAAACTAGGGACATAGTTTTAATTTAAACACTAGTAAAAATATATGTGAATAATTCTAGAGATCATAATGAAATTCTAGTTCATACACCAATCAAGATATTTTCCAAAAATTAGACAACTTAGAGTGAATTTTAAACAAGTCAACCAATCATACTTTTTGCACTATATTCTACACATATACACACTAGTAGTGTATCACATGCAGTTCCAATTTCAACGTCTCCTTCTACATCACCACAACATGAGTAGTATAGTCATTGGTTCTCCATGACATCTAGATTCAATTAGGGCATACTTCCATCACATGTTATACAAGCAAAAATCTTATGGAATATAGCAAAAAAACCCTATACCAATAAATACAAAATCCTAAT
This sequence comes from Torreya grandis, assembly GCA_037957365.1. NCBI lineage: Eukaryota > Viridiplantae > Streptophyta > Pinopsida > Cupressales > Taxaceae > Torreya > Torreya grandis. The sequence continues at coordinate 1,492,354 of JARHVA010000531.1, forward strand.
CCACTACACATATGTCTCAACATTTAAAAAAATGGATACAAATTCATTAATTATAATTTAATAAAACCACTATACAAACATCATCATTTCAAACAATCATACCAATTCAACACATACAAATATATGCAAACTAATAATATCTAATTACCAATACACATAGAGTCAATTTAAACAACAAACATCCATATATATAACTTAGAATATAGTTTCAATACAATTATAGTCCATCACTCAATGATGTAAACATGACTACTAGAACAATCTCCCTCACTCTCACTCTTAGATATATCAAATGTAGAACTAGAGGCCCTGCTATCTCTACGTGACCTAGATTGATGACTCTATCTACTCTATCTCTCATGATACATTCCCAACTCATTCATATACTCATCATGCTCTCATTGAAGACATATGTAGTCATCTAATATATGACTACTAGCCCCACCTAGAGAAGCAAGTGTATGCATGGTATGCCTATGCAAATCAGCATGTGTCTCATCTCTATTTACCATCATTCATTTGTATGCCATGGTAGCTATTGATTATTAATTAAACAAATGGGTGTGTAACCCAAAAACATTGGTGGCCCTCTCCACCAATCCATCCTCCACAAAATCATTAGGAATATGTTTTGTCAACTTGTGAAGCATAGCCTCAATAGTGACCTCCTTATACTCATCATCCACTAAACTTGAAATATCCACATAGTTCATAAGATTACTCATTACATAAATACATAATAAATTTTACATAGAACATACAAACACATTATATTAATTTACCATCAACAACCCTCAAGGGATCTACATCTAATACATCCTCTATAACCATCCCACCTCTTAAAAATAAAGTTGCCCATCTATGGTCACTCCACTAAGATGTGTAGGCCTTGGTCACTCCCACATCATCTATATCTAGTATGTCAATATTAGGGTCTTGATATATAAATGAAATAGGAGATAACTCATAAATAGATGGCCTAGGCATACTACCTGGCTTTACAAGAGCCTAAAAACTCCTTAAGCATATCACAGGGGCTAGGGGCACATCCTACATCACATCAAATTATCATGTGACTTGCTCATACTAAAATTTCTTATAGACATTGTCCCAGTGGTCATGTAGCCAACAACTCACCCAAATCCACCTTAGATGAATACTATCCTTAGGCCACCCCTCGTATCCCCTATAGGGTCTCTAGATAATATCCCCTAATGTTAATCTATCTAATAACTACCAACATTGCATCATGCTCATTATAGGCACATGACCTATACATGTTCATCTCTTTACAAATAACTATGGATGAGCCCATCCATCTTGTGCATGTTTCACTACCCTAATCATAGATAATTGATTATATACTCAATAATGTATCAACATCAATGATTTGATACTTCCACCATACATATCCTATGTAAAACAATATAGATCCCTATATAGGTGAGATAATGTTATACAACCTCCAGAGTACATAGTACCATGATCTTTGATATTTTGCACTATCTCATACATCCTATAAGAAATCAAAAAACCATTCCCATATACATCCATAAATGAAGACAATAAAATAACTAAGAACTTTTTTAATTGTGGAACCTCAACAGTCACAATCAAGGTCAATACTATATTATTGAGACTCCCTACATTATGGGTCCCCACCACCATGGCAGAGAAATATATAGAAACCCATTATATGGCCCTAGGACTTATGGCCTCCTATAATATGGCTCACTTCATAGAGATCAATAATCATAGAATTTGGTACACATCCTCTAGTGTAATAGTCATATCCCTAGTGGGTAACTATAATGTGTGTGTATCTGCATCTTATCTCTCATATAGTGCAATCATCATATGCTTATCCCAAGGCATAGGCTCTAATAATGTAACATATCTTAAACTAATCTCTCCAACACCTCCATATCAACATCCACCAAGGGAAAAACCCATAATGTCTCCATCATCCATCACGTGTGAAACTCCCTCATGTAGGCATCGACCTACAAAAATGCAACCAAATCAGACATCAACAAAGCCAAATTTAAACCAAGAAATAATAATACACAATAAAAACTAGTAAATAATATTCAACATCACATCTCAAGATATTTAGACACTAGCATTATGTGTAGGATAGTAGCACCACCCCCTGGGCACTAACATAAGTTCTTAGACAATAGCATCTAGAATTGGACACTAGCACCATTATTTGTAAAATAGGTTTTAAATTGGTTCATTTTTAGTAAAAATAATAAATAATACAACATAAATAATAAAAATAGGAAATAATTTAGGTTCCTTACCAAGCAAACCTCCTCCCTGGCCTAAATCCATGCCTCAACCTCCTCATGGCATGATAAACTAGCTACTAGTATCCTTGACATATTTATCTCACTTAGACACAAAATGCTTTCAACTCAAATGCTCTAAATAAACTATCAAATAAATCAAATGGCCTATTTAATTCATACTTACCCAATGCCACCTTATTAAGGTTACCCTTGCACCCTAATTTCATTGACTAATATAAATCCCTTACTATCACCATATCTTGAGAACTATAGATCTAGTTTATGAACTATTTCTTGCATATGGGACTTGACATTGATACATAATGTCCCATATTAGTTAAACCAATATTTTTGTCCTTGTCAAATATATAAAATGACAAAGACAATATCACTATAGTGAATGTAATAATTGACAAAACATCTATCTAAGTACACATTCAATTATCAACTCTATCACAATAAATACACTGTTAAAACTTAAAAAACATTACACTTACTAATTAACACTAATACAACCACTCATTACCACTTTTGGTTACATATCCTCACCACAATCTTGGATCTCTCATTAAAGGGGGGAAAATATGCATATATTACTTTAGACATACAAATTTTTATGTAGATATATAAACACATAGATCTACATAAATACATAGGTTTACATAGGTATTTGAATTCACAAGTTTTTAGATATATAGACACATGGGTCTACATAGGTACAAAGGTATTCAAATTCATAGGTTTTTAGATATACAGACATAGGTCTACATACATTCACAAGTTGTCAGATACATCGATATTCAAATTTACAGGTTCTCAAAAATATAGATACACAAGTTTACACAGGTATTTAGATTCATAAGTTATCAGATACATAGACATTTAGATTTATAGGTTCTCAAATATACAGACACATAGGTTCACACAAATATTTAGATACATAGTACATATAGATATAGATATATAGATATTCAATTTTGACTCATGTATACTAATTTACTCAGATATTCAAATGCACAACTACATTATTCAGATATTAGGATTAGTGGGCATGATGCAGAGCACACATCCTTGGTCCTCATTTTTAGATTATTAGGCTACACTTAACATCATCACCAATATTGTCACTACGTTTTCACTAGTTTGGGTCACAGAACCGTCTATAGTATTTTATCCATAGCATTCCACTAGATCCAATTCACATACTCAGATTTAATCTAGTTATCAGAGTTGGGGCAAGTGAGCCTTGCTCCTCCACATATTCAGTTCACATACTTAGATCCACTCTAGATATCAAAGTGGGGTGAGCCTTATTCCTCCACACATTTAGTTTACATACTTAGATTCCATCCAGATATCAAAGTGGGGACAAGTGAGCCTTGTTCTTCCATACATTTAGTTTACATACTCAGATTCAGTATAGATATTAGAGTGAGGGCAAGTGAGCCTTGAATGAGATTACCCTCTATAAAATTGATAGGTAATAGAAGTATTAGGGAATATTTAATCATATAATTACCCTTGATTCTTCATCCTTCATAAGCTTCTAGATAGCCAATTTATTGATTTTTGAGTGTATGTGTTTGTTTTCATTTCTTCAAGCTTTGACAAATTTTGAGTTTCCATGAATTTCAATTTCTTCACAACTTTTATGTGTGCTTGAATTTATTTGAATATGTTTATCATGTTCCTATTTTGCATAAGTAATATTCATGAAATTGTATCTATTTCATCCTTTACACTTGTAGATTTCCTTAAATAAATAGTTATTGCTTTTTTAAGTGAAGAAAAAAATTTACCAATATGAATCTTGCATCCATTTTAAATCTTTTTGAAATCCATTTATTTACTTATTTTCATTATAGATAGTTTATTACTTTGTATTTAGCTTCCTAAAAGCATAAATATATAATATTTTTTATTCTCACACATAAAATATCTACCTATAGAAGCCCATACCTACATGTTAGTTTTTAAAAATAGTATTTTTTTTATATGTTCACCCATAGAATTAAATTTTACATCTTCTCTTCATTTTTGGTAGCATATTGAAATATTTGTGTTAAAAATTTGATCTAATTTTATATCATGCCAACCACAACAAAGGTTTGCATCAATTCAGAGTATCATGATATCCATAGATTCATTTTCTTTTAATATTCACATATGCATGTCTAGTTAAATAATTCATTTTTAGCTTTGCATTTCACATCCATTTAGAAATATGAAAATACATAAAGACAAATGCATTTAAGTAATTTCATCTTCAATTTTAAATTCATTAATGAATATGAAAATAAAAAAGCATTTAGTTAATTTAATTTTAGCATTACATTCGTTATTAAAAAAAATACCAAAAATATCAATTCTTTTTTTACATTTCTAACATTGCATTTTAAATCACGTATGTATAATAATATTGAGAAAATAAAAATAAAAATAGTTTTGCTTGCATTTATTTTGGATATGATTTAGGTAATTAAAGGTGAAAATTATTTTAATTGGAAGGAAAAAATAATTTATTTGTGTTTAGTTACATATAAAATTATTTGTTTACTTTCATATAAATATGTTTAGTTTATTTATTTTCTTTAATTTTCTATTTCACAAAACTTTAGCTAGAAACCTGCACATACATTAAAACATCAAAAATCAACTTTTAATTTTAACCAACAAATCCATTCCCACATATTTAGATGAGGCTTCCATAACAAGTGCATTCACATAAGATAGGATATTTCATATGATTGTTCTTCCCCATTTAGGAAGAAAAAACACAAAGATATTGACATGGAGCTTTGGATAGAATTATTTCACTCAACCTCATTAACCCATCTAATAATTAATCAATTTGAGACACTGGATGAATAAAATATATTATTAGAAGATAAAATAGCTTGGTAAATCTATTTATTAGCTCATAAATTATCTAACCATTGTAGTTGATTCAAATTTACATCCTCACATCTAACCTTGTCTCAGTTATTTACCTATGCTAGATGAGACCACCCCAATTGAGTCAGATAGATCTTAAGGGTAATTGAACTCAACTTTTACCTATTCAAATCAATATTGAACAAGATTTTTTCTATATAGTTCTCCTAGAATCCAACCATTCTAGAGCTCTCATCACTAGACATTTTTCTCCATTAAATGAACATTATGATGCAATATAAGAATATTGTTATAAAATAGTGAACACTTTACTATGTATATTATATAATATTTCAAGGGTGACCCAATCTATCAAAAAATATTTTATATTTTAATTAGCCCAACCTATTTAACTCATTTGACCAATTCAGTTAGATCATTAGTTACATTGACCCATCTTTCCTTTGGTTGTCTCAGCCTAAGTAATGTCATCATGTTAATTTTCATATGTACAATAATCATTAAGTTTCTATAGATATACTTCAAGTATGAATGTATCAAGGAAGGTATTTCATGTATCTTATGTATTGATGGGTGTCCTGATCTCATGTCAATTTCTCAATATTGGGAAAAATTAAGAACTAAGTAGTAATGGTTGTAATCCCTATATACCCTAGTATTTTTCATCTTTATATTTTACTGGTGATCTCTCTTGTTAGACACATCAATTCATCAATATCCCTAAGTGAATGTCCTAATAAGTCCATCAAAAAAGAAGTGGGCATAGTAATTGTCAAGATATGTTTTATACTATATAATCATACCTTCATTATTATTAGTCTAGCCTCCCCTGAGCCTTTTTTCCTTATTCATTCTCTTTATTTAGTATAGTTTAAAGCCTTCTTATGTTTATTAATGGAACATAACTATTGATAAATTTTATTCCTACATGTTTACCCATATGTCGTATACACATTATCATTATAGTTATGATATTTTTGTGGTTTCTATATTATAACTTGACATATGACACAATATTTTATTGGTCGATAATATTATACTACGTTAATCAAGATAGATATCAACAAATTATAGTTATATTTGATTTATAGGTTTATATTCATATATATAAGGGTCATAAATATAATTTCTAATGGACACAAAAACTATCTAGTCTTCTTGGGATTGCATTTCTAAATGTAAATAGAAAAAATAAGAGTTATAACATAGAGGCTTATTCTTTTGGAAATCAAGTCTTTCTCAAGGTCATTGAAACCTAATAGATGGAGTTGAATAAAGGAGGTTACCCATAGTCTTTGGAGTCATAAAATAAGGACATTTAAGTCTTAATCCTTTCCATTTTAGATCCCCACTTATAACATCTCTTGTAAAGTCCCACTAGAGCCAAGGGAGAGATCGATGCACCCACAACTCAACCCAAGATAAGTATTTCTCTCCTTATTCTCTTTTATTTTATTTATATAGTAAATAGATAGGTTCTACTTATTATTCAATTAATATATATGTTTTTATCCTTACCTAGGTTACATTTATGCCAAAAATTACCATACTATAGGGTATTTAGTGTTGTCATACAATTATAGTTTAGGACATTGTCTAGATCACATTTTATTAGACTATAACTAAAATTAGCCTTTGGAAAATTATATTTTATTTATCTTAGTTCTTTTTTTATCTTATTTTTTATTATATGAATCTCATAATATTAAAAAAAGAACTAATTCATATTATATGATGCATAAAATTATACATGAGTTTAAATATAAAATGAAGAATAAATTTTAACATTTCACTTGCTATTTATGGAAAGTACAAAGAGGATTAAGATACTTAAAATTTTACTATATTGATTATAGAAACCAAGAAATATAGGAAAGTGGATTGTGAGTCACTCAGATCAGGATCTGAGTCTCTAAGTACACCTAGATGAGTTTATAAGCCTCTAGATGGTACCATATGATTCTATGTTCTACATATTGGTAGTGCCATTTGAGTTTTAATTTTTTTCTACAAGTTGCACCACCTACATATAAAATATCTCCATGTGTAATCTTTAGAAGTTTATTATGATCATAATTCTAAATTTGTCTCCTCCTTGAAACCCTAGATCCACTTTTGACACTAGGTTTGGTTCTAATAGATAAAAAAATAATGTGGATTGAGTTGACCCCAACCACTCCCAATTTATGGTTAAACACTCCCTACATATCTAATACTTTGAAGATGAAATTCAAACCATGTATTTAATTCTACCCATTATGTGTATGTGTGTAATAATGCTCCTTTTATGAATGCAAACTATGATCTAGCTTTTGATATTTATAAGCTAAAAATTTTGGGTTAGCTTTGAGGTGATTTAGAGTTGGATATGATCTGGTCCTTATGACTAATGGCTGAATTGGAAAGAATAGGGAAATGCCTTTGAATGCATAAGTGTTTGAGTATGCTTTATAAGTTCTTTATAGATAGAAAATAGGCTTAGACATATTGTTTATTTATATGAGACTCTTTGGGTACTTTGTCATACCATCAACATGAAAAATGTATGTGTTAACCCATAAAAAGGATTTAAATTTAAAATTTAATTATTACTTGGCACAAGATGAGTCCATTATGGTTATATGAGTCTAGAATTTTTAAATAATTTAAATTTGACAATTATTCCCAATAGGAAGGAAAACTGATATGATGATATAGATATAGTATGACTATGGTTTTTAATAGGTTATACACATAATGTATGCATGAGATAAGATAACATGTAACAATATTTTTATTTCAATAGAATAGGATACAAAAGAGTGTTTAAAAATAGAGCTTGGGTATACTTGAAATAGTGGGTAAGGACCTAGAATAATCATAGACCTATCATATGGTAATCCACACTCAGATGTCAAGATAAAATATTGAAATCCTAAGCCTATGACATGGGGTATAACTCTCACTAGATCTCAATATAGATAAGTGGTAGTAATAATGATTATAAAGAGATGTATTATAGATATAATAATGATACCACATGCAAGGAACTAATGAATAAGGGTAACATATATTCAAGATAGTTATAAGTATTAGTCTAATAAGAAGATAAATGGTGCAATGGCTAACCAATGGATGGCCTATGAAACCTAACATGATAAATGGTAATATTAAGCAACCATATAGATATATTAGCTTATTAAGTATAATAAAGAGCATAAATAAGGATAAACATCAAATATACAATATAAATGAGCAAATAAATATCCAATATACTAAGTAAATAAAGGAAAGAGAGTAGGGATAGAGATAATTTCATTTGGGTGGACTTGTCAGCATGTCAATCTTCCTCTTTGGCTCAGGTGGAATTTTACAAGAGATGTTTTAGGTTGAAGACATAAAATATAAAGAAGAATACCTATACATCCTTAGTTAGGGAGTCTAAATATTAGGACACATTATTAGCATGAATCTTCCTATTGATAAAAGACCATAAGCAAGATAGACCTCTGAGATAAGATTCTAAACCCATAACTCCTCATTTTAAAACCTAATAGAATAAATGTGAGTGCAAGTAGAGAAGATGAGTATGAACTATATGGTTTGGTAATGAAATGTGAACACTATAGATACAAATTCAATACCCATACCTAACCCTTAATTTTAAGCTGATCATATCATCTTGATAAATATAATTGGAAATATTTAAACTAATAAAGTATTATATTAGCTAGGTATATACAACAAAATTTATAAAATATAGACTCAAAACTATATCAACCAAGTTGATACACTTCAAGGAGAGAAAAGTAAGAAATAGACTATATCAACATAGCCTATACAATATAGATATAGGGTGGATAACAATATTGAATAGAAATTAGATGGAGTGGTAATGTGTTAAGAGACTCAAAGGAGGCTAAACTGATAATAATAAACATATGATTGAATAGTATGCAAGCAACTCTTATAAAGTACCATGAGCCTATCCCAATCCATTATTGGTCCACCATTTATGGTGTAAACTTGGGAAAATAGATGTGTTGACAAGACCATGCAAGATAAATTGTTAGTAAAGTGATAAAGTGAAAAATATTAGGTGTATACATATGCCCCACCTAAAGCTCATCACATGTCATAAGCGTGTAACATGGGATGGTGTTTTAGGATAGATACATAACAACACAAAAGAGCATAACTAAAAACAAAAATGATAAATGAATAAATTAAATTAACATATACATGCCATGACTTATCTTTATACATAAATGATGCATGAAAATGTCATAGTATTTATCATGGAGGGTGCAATAAATTCATTTGAGAAACCCTAAGGATACAAAGATAAAAAATGATAAAATCCAAGCACATGTATGAAAAATGGTCAACAAATGGGGAAGGTTTTTATGTGCAGAGTGAGTAAAAATAAACTTTAATTTAATCTAAAATTTAAGATATATATTAACCAATCTATCCCATAATTACTAGTTGTTAATCTAGTAGTGTTGTAGGTGTGATTATTGACAAAAATTACACTGAATATCTTGAAATTAGAATACATATGCTTGTTGGTTTTCCTTTGTGAGTACATGAAATAAAAATTAGAGATAAAAATATGCAAAAAAAAATTCAATAAAAACTATGGTGCCACACTATTGCACTATTTCTTATTAACAGGAAGGCTAAAACTAAATTAACTAAATTGCACTATTTCTTATTGACAAGTTAATGATAAATTAAGAATTTAATTAATAACTAAATTAACGAAAAATAAAATAATAAAAATAGAACCTCAAATAACTAAAGTTTTACTCAAGAATATAATTTTGACTCAATGATAAGATAAGGTCAACATGCAATATGCCTTTATCAATAAGTAGACACAAACATGCATACTAGACAAGTTAGGCTAACTAAATCCTTATAAAGTAGAAAATTGATTAAATTTTTTTTGAATTAAATTAACTCAACTCTTAAAATATTTCCCCATATCTTTAAAATTAATGGATAAATATTTCAACTTAATTAAGTACACATTTAATAAAATAGACTCTAACTAACACTTCTATCTATTTTTTAAGAAGTTCCTAGGAAGTGTCTAAAATTGACCAAACAATTAATATAGGACATAAATAAATTAAATAAAATTTATAAACTAATAAAAAATTAAATAAACTAATTTTAACATTAATAATTAAGTGCTCTCATTAGCATCATACTCAACATTCTCCCATTTGATGCAAATAGGCGAGATGTTTATCATTTCCTTGAGTCTTCCATGAATCTTATTTAGTAATACCTTGGTAAAATTATTATAAAATTGATCTTAAATTCTCACATACTCAATTAAAAAATGTTTATCATTAACCAAGTCTCTAACAAAATGATGTTTAAGTTCAATATGCTTGGTTCTAACATGGAAAATTGGATTCTTGTACAATTGTATTACTCCATTGTTATCACAAAAAATACATGTTAGCTCAAGTTGAGAATCTATAAAATCAGCTAAGATTATTCTCAATCATAATTATTTTGTAAAATTTGATGTACGAGATGTATATTCAGCTTCAATAGAGGATAATATAATTATAGCCTATTTCTTTGACAACCATGAAACTAACCCACTTCCCAATGTGAAGCAATAACCTAAAGTTGACTTCATGTCATTAAGGTATCCTCTCCAATATGAATTTGTGTATTCAATAAAATATAATTAATTTTTTGGTCTAGAATTAATACCATGATTATAAGTACCTTTTTCATATCTAAAAATTCTTTTCACTGCTTACAAATATTTGAGTGATGGTTTGCCCATAAATCTAGAAAGTAGTGAAACCCTATAACTAATATTGTGTCTTATCATAGTGAGATACTAAAAAACTAAAATCATGATTATAAAATTATTTTTATCAGTTGAAGGACTTTCATCCTCTCTCATTATATTTTATCCATTTATAATTGGAGTGTCCATTGGTTTAGAATCATGAAGATTATATTTCTTTAACATGTTTTGGGAATATTTGGCTTGAAAAATGAATACTTCCTCTTTATTTTAATGGAACTCCATAACAATAAATTAATTAACAATTCCAATATAATTCATCTCAAATTATTATTTCATATTTGCCTTGAATCTATTCAACATCTCCATAGAGCTAGCTATAAAGACGAAGTCATCTACATAGAGATAAACATATAAAACATTATAACCCAATGCTTGTATATAAAGATTTGGTTCATTTTGAATTACTAAAAATCCTTGATACAATAACTAGTTATAATTTCTTGAGTACCTATCTCTTGGATCTTGCTTTAGCCCATAAAGAGTTATTTTTAACTTATATACCCAAAAATCTTTATCTTTTGCCTCAAAACCTTGTGGCTACCTTACATATATTTATTCTTCAATAAATCATTTTAAAAATGAAATTTTCACATCAATTTGATATATTTTCCATTTTTTATGATTATATTCATCAATAATTAGTCTTATAGTATCTTGATGTGCCACGGGTGCATATGTGTCTTCATAGTCAACCCCATATGTTTGTGAATTTTTTTTAAACCTAGTCTAGTTTTTAGCTTGTCAATAATACCATCACTCTTTAATTTAGTATTTTATAATCATTTGGTTCCAATTACATTTATTTAATTGGGGACAAAAAATATTCCATGTATCATTCCTCTTAATTGAATCCATCTCTAATTGCATAACATCAACCCATTATTTTTTTAGACTAGTTTCTACATTACTTTTAGGTTCATTAGCTAAAAATGACAATGAAAACATAGTATTTTCATCATAAGAATCATAAAAAAAATTAATTTATTGATGGTTAATACTTTTTATCCTCATATCATAATTATGATCTAACATTTGATTGGCTGGATATGAATTCAACAAACTCTTATTCTTGCTTGGAGTTGATGAAGATGGATGACTAGTCTCTTGTGAAGAACTAATATTTTTTCCTATTTAACTAGAAACACATGTAGGAAATTTTAAGCCATAAAAATCAAATTTAATAATTTTAATCCCTTCACTTATGAACTATGTATCCACATGATAAAAATCAACATAGACCTCATTTTCAAAAAAATTACAATCTTTAGGAACAATTATGGATTTATTAGTAGGATTATAAAACTTGCATGCTTTAATTTCATCATTATAAACTATGATAATATGAATAACACTCTTTGGTTATAATCTTTTTCCTCTTCTCATATATATTATATACAAAATCTAAATAACCAAATACCTTTATATGAGAAACAACTAGTTTTTTACCATGCAAATTTCATAAGTTGTCTTATCTTTGACTGTTATTATAGGACTTATGTTATTGATGTAAACTATTATTTTTACTAATTCAGCCAAAAAAACTTTCCAAATATTTATTTTCCAACATATTTTCTAAAAAATCCATGATTGATCTATTCTTTCTTTGAGATACATCATTTTTTTGTGGTGTGTAAGGAGTTGTTAGCTCCTTTTTAATTCCTTGTGAAGCTCAAAACTCATGAAATTCATTCAAAAAAATTCATCTCCTCTTTATATTTTTAGGGACTTTATGGGATTTCCAAATTATTTTTTGGCCAAAGATTAAAAATATATATATATATATAGAAAAACTTCAATTTTTTATTTCAATAAAAAAACCCACATAAACTTTGTAACATAATCAATGAAGGAAATGAAATACAAATAGTTACTAATACTTATGCAAGACATTGGTCCACATAAATTTAAATGAACTAGATTAAAATGTGTGATTTCTCTCCATATTATGTTTTATAACAATACATGACTTGCATGCATCATATTTATTGAAATATAGCTTGAAAATAACTCTTATTGTAGCTTTTGTGTCAATAATATATAAGATCTTAAAAGTGATATGACAATACCTTGAATGCCATAATGTGATAACATCCTCAATGGTGGAATTAAATTCATAATGTTGAACCTTAATGGAAACATCTTACTATTTTCTATATATGATTTTCCAATCAATCTATTTTTAGACCTGTCATCAAAGATATAACAAACACCATCTTCAAACAGTACTTTAAAACCATTTTCTACTAATTGACCAAGAATAATAACATTTTGAATTATATTTAGATAAAAATAAACATTCATTATTTCACCCTTATCTTGAATTATGTTTATTTTCTAACTTGATGAAACCTTCTTCATGACTTGTCATGTTATTTGATCAACTTGAATCAATAGACAATAAATTGTTTCCATCATCTATTCCCCCAATACATGTGAGACAATAATTTGAGTGCACTTGTTCCTCACTTTGTTTAGCTTGGAATTCATTCTTTTCACCCACTTTATTAGCTTGATTCTTAGTTTTTAGTGTCTTATAATCTTTTATAAAGTGTCATATTTTTATGTTGTAATGACAAGTAATGTATTTTTTTTATTTTACCTATGAATTTAGCTTCAAATTTTCCCTTTAAATTTTAAATTCTTTTAACTCTCTTGATTTTTAATTTTATTTTTCTCTTTGGTCTTTAAAACTTTTACCTTGGTTTTAAGTACATGTTCTTGATCTCCCTCATAGTATCATCTTATCCTCATGGGACAAGAGAGAAACCACTAACTAATTGACATTTAAATTTTTCATGTCCTTATATTCATCAAGAGTGATCATAATATGTATCCTTTTTTGAGATAAAGATCTCAAAATTTTCATTAATATAGCATTATCTTGTATAATTTCTTCACAAACTCTCATTTTATGCATTAAGTCATTTATCCTTATGTAATATTATCCAACTCCTTTATTTTTAATTCTCTTACCTTAATGTATCTTTGGTATGAATTTTTCAAGGTATTCAATGCTTCATGATAATTTTTGCAACCAAAATTTATTGGATAAATGCTTAGGTCTATAGCACTCTGAAGATAAAATAAATCTTGTGCATCTATATTTTATCATCCTTTTTTATTACTTTAATATATTGAGTCAAAGTATTCTAATATATAGGTGGTGTGAACTCATGGAGAACATTCTCCCAAACTCCCCTCTAAACAAGTATTCTCTTCAACTAATCTCTCTAATATTCAAAGTTGTCACTTTTGAAGATGAGAATATTCATAAAAATAGAATTCAAGAAGCCATGATACTCTTGATAATGACTTAAAACCCTTATAAACCCTTCTTGAATAAGGATATGATACCAAATGAAAGTTTTTATGTATGGAGAGAGTGAAAATCAGCTTTGATTTACTCTAAAATTAAAGTTATATATCAACCAACATGTTCCATAAATACTAGTTATTAATCGAATAGTGTTGTAAGTCTAATTGTTGATAAAATTTACACTAAATAACTTCAAAGTAAAATATATATGATTTTTAGTTTTCCTTTTTAAATACTTGAAATAAAAATTATAAATTAAAATATGCATTTTTTCCTAATAATAACTATAGTGCCACACTATTGCACCATTTTGTATTAATAAGAAAGACTAAAACTAACCAATTATAAGTAACTTACAAGATAAGTTAATACTAAGTTAAGTACTTAATTAAAAAATAAATTAAAATAGACTCCTATAAATATAATCTAAGATAACTTAAATCTTACTCAATAAAACATGTTTGACTCAATGATAAGATAAAGTCAACATGTAAGATGCCTTCATCAATAAGTAAACACAAACATGCACACTAGACAAGCTATGTGCCCTAAATTCTTATAATAAACTTTGATGGTGCCTTCAAAGGAAACCCATGACCTGTAAGTGGGTGAGGATTCATAAAGAACTCAAAAGGAGAGCTAATAGTTGATTATGTAGGACCACTAAGAAACCAAACAAACCATCTTGTTGAAGCCAAGTTAGACCTTTGGGGTATCGAACTAGCTTTTAGAATCAAATTAGAAAGAATCATCATGAAGGGTGATTTTCAAAAAAAATTAAATGCCCTAGATGGTAAAATTATCCCTTATCACACTATAAAATACATCATGGATGATGCTAAACTACTTTTAAGGGGCATGGCACAAGTCCAAATTATGCACAATTATCATGAAAGCAATGGGGTGGTAGATCTGCTTGCTAAAATCATATTAGAATTCCACATTTTAACAAGATGTAACAAAAGAGGCTAGTCCCCAATAATGTCTTAATGACTATATGAGACAAAATCATAATAGGTTAAATGGGTTATCATGCCATTGCATGAACAAAATCTTCCTATCAAGAGATAGAATTTAAAAATGATGATCTACCATTATGAACAAATGAAGTGGTTTAATTTCTATAGTCTAGAGATGGTTGGTATCCCAATATTAATTTGTATAGTTCAAACCTATCCTCTTTGGAACCATCTATCCATTTGTCTCAGCTTTGTTATCACTGTGCCAATAGGGGGAGATAGAGAATGGCTAAAATCTATCTCATGTTCTAAGGTGTAAGGACAAAAGAAGGTATGGAAAAACCTAAGGTAGGGGGTCTCATATAATTATGGTCTAAATTATTGAGCATGATGTCGATGTGACGTGGGACTTTATCACTACATGGAACAAGCACAGAGTGGTGATATGGGGCATAAAGATCATAGTCATGGAAGACTTCATAGGGGAGGCCATTGGCATGTCTTATGAAGGGACAAAGGCCTTAAAGGATCAGACCAAGAAGTAGGATCTCCTTCAATGCTTTGTTTCATTAATGAGTTCATGAAAACTGATAAGGTTTTCCCTTAGGCAAACCTTCTATGACATTGGTCAGAGATATGCTTCTAGGTAATGAGATACATGACCTTAGAGGTTAAATATACCCTAATATTTTCTCATCATTTTATGTCATTAAACCACTTTTTGGGTTATAATATCATCCTACTATTATACCTAATAAATTCACTACCTTGGCCCACCAAGTTAATGATTTTAACCCCATTATGCATTAGGGGCTTATTATACTACTTGTTAAGCATGGTCAAACTCTACAAGGGAGGGAGGTCCCTTGGGGGGATCCTCTATCAAGGACTCTCTAGAGGAGGACCCCACATTAGGGTCCTACCACCCATCTATTATCACTCTCCAAGGTAGTTTGTCTAAAACCTCTACTTAAGACCTTCCACTTAAGCATTTTGTTCCCAAACCCAAGTTGGTCTTTCTAGATGAGGGAACTTCCATGGAGGCTATCAGGAAGGGCAAATTCCTTTTATCTGATGAGCTAACAAATAACAAGGAACAATTTGACAACTTTAAAATCTAGGTGCAAGATGCCATTCTAAACTTAGCTAGCCTTATACAATATTAGAACATCCTACATAAGTAGGCTGACTCGACTATTCAGTCCTTCATCTAGTCCACTAAGCTAAATTGGACCCCTGTCAAGTAGTTGCCAAAGGTTATAAAAACTACCCCACCTAGTTACCCTAATTTTTACCCTATCAATAAGACACCCCTACAAGTTCAAGGCTAGAGAAATCCATGCATGATTCTCCCAGGCAATGGTGCAAAAGGTCTTGACAATCATACAAGAGCAAAGGTCTCTAAGATCAAGAAGGGAATTCCAAAGAAGACATCTGAGGAAGAGAAGGAAATGCTGGAGGGTCCCCCCTCTTGATCTTATTTTATGTTATTTTATTTATTTTCTCTTGGTACTCTTTATTTAGTTTTTGTTGTTTTTGCTATTTGGCCATGGTTTGGCATGTTACTCTTTTTATATAATACTTTTATGGTTCTTGGGTCCCTATAAAACCAAGAATATTTATCCAATTAAATAAAAAACTAAAATAATATTAAATTTAGTTAAAACATCTCTTAAAAGTGTACCCTACCTCTTAGGGATGAATGGATAAATATTTAAACTTAGTTAAGTACACATTTAGTGAATTGGACTCTAAATGGCACTTAAAGTTATTTTTTAGGAAAATCCTGAAATGTGTTCAAATTTGACCAAATAATTAATCTAGGACATGGATAAATTAAATAAAATTCCTAAATTAATAAAACACCAAATAAACTAATTCTAACATTAAAAATTAAGTGACCTCATTTGAATCATACTCAACAAATGAAAGTAAATAAAAAATATAAAAAATAATTGAAAAACTTGGAAAAATTGGCAAGCTAAGATTGATAATGATAGGTTAGAAAAAATATCCAAGGAAGAAAATAAGAAATAAGGGGAAATTGGTGATCCATCAATATAGGGCTACTACTAGACTGAAAACTTAAGAAATGCATCCAAAGTAACATAAGTGAAAACTCAAATTAGAAAATAACACAAAAAACTATAGAATGTTAGTAGCAATATCATTATAAGAGAAATAAAACTTAGCCAAAGATATGAAAAAGTAAAAAATGGAATCAAATGTTCTATTCAAACATAATTAAGATAAATACTACAAAGATAATTTGATGACCAAGAGAGCATTTCAAAATAATCGAAAGATGTAATTTCTATTTTAAAGATGGAAAATATAAAACTATCATGGTGTTAACATGTCTAAAAGCAAATGAATAATATGAAGTAAGAATATGGGTAAGATTTAGAAACAAACCTAAATGTCAATAGAGGGAAATGTAGGAAGGGAAAAAAGGGTGTCACCAAGGAAAAAACATGGTATTTACCAAAAATAAGACACTCAAATCAAGTTGGAAAGACTAAGATTTTTAAACATCAATGGCCTTAGATAACCATACCTAACAAACATAATTTTAGGTAAAATAATGACATATAAATATCATCATATGAAGGCTAGAATATATGAAAAATAAAATGATCTTACTATCCCACAATGTGTTCCCTACTCCTTAGGACCTCTTGTAGAGTGTTTGATTAACTGTGATGATTGGGTACTTATGTGAGAAAGTATGTGACACCAAAATATAATATGTAGATGTGTAATTATATAATTAGACCTCCTACCCTAGTCTATTATACTAACACACTCTAATATACCTTAGATTTATCATGAGGCCAATTGTTAAGTTCAAGCTTCAACTGGAATATGAGATATGCCAACAAGATTATATCTTTTAATGTTATCCAAAATTTAAGATATTAGTTTCCTTTTAACATTATCTTTTATTATGATATGGATTTTAAATCTTAGATATTTTTATATATTCCTCCTCCATATATATTTGGAAGAACCAATAATGGGTGCTAAATATGAATATCACAAGAGAGCTTACACTTAGACATGAAAGAGGAGAACCTAAAGACGATGGTACCTCAATACTCATAGACTTGCACCTTATAAAATATATAAATATTAAAACCAAACTTGGTGAGCCCAAAATGAAACTAAAAATAGGGATATCATGAGAGTGAGTTGAGAATGATTGGGTTTCCCCAATCACAAAAAATTATAAAAGTAAATGGGTCAATGACAAGTAAGTTGAGACATCATCATAAGAAAGGGTAAAATATGGATAAAGACATGTATATATACTACTATAGTTTAACCACAAGATAATATGATTGATTATAAGTGAGAAAACACTATTCTCTATCTAAGAAGACACATAACCTAAGGTTGGGATAAAAATCAATGTGTGTGTGTGTGTGTGTGTGTGTGTGTGTGTGTGTGCGCGCGTGTGTGAATAATGACAGGCATTTATGAGGAGGACCTGATTGATTACCTAATATTATTATGTGAATAACAAACTAAAAGGCCAAGAGGCACATGTAAGATAAATATATGAAGCATATAAATGTTAAAGCTATAAAGTGTAGAAAAGATGGAAAAAACCCAAAGGGTGTACATAATGATAAAATATAATGAATGATTGTAAATGAAATAATGATTGATGAAAGAAATTAATTGATTATAGAAACAAAGATAAAGAGGATGAGCATTTATGTAAACTTAATGGTTGTTTCCCCGTGTCTCACCATGCAATTTAAAAACTAAAAAACTAAGAGGTTTAAAATTACCAAAGACGTAAGGACCAAACATAGGTAGAAGGTATAATTTAGAATAAACCCAAAGGTATGTATATAAATAAAATCTTAATCATAATACAAAATATTAAAAGTATAACCTACAATAAATGTTAGCTCAACAAAAACATAAAATAATTATAATCATGTAAGTAATATGTACATGAAATGGAAAAACATAAATAAAAGGAAACTAAGAATAACATAGGACAAACATAATAATTATTCAATAACTGAACTTTGGTTGGTTCCTTGAAGATATGTCATTTATTTTCATATAATCTATAAGTGACTAGTCCAAGGATGTCCTTGCCAAGGTAAGGACCCCCACCACTTTTGGGTGTAGTCTAGTTTCAAAATTAAGTATTTGTCATCAAAAATAGAAATTTAAAATTTATTATTATGTTTATTAAAAATGAAATTTTTGTATTGATGATTGTTATGAAGAACATTCATACATCATTTTTTGAGTAAGTCTAAACCATGAAATCATGCTTTATGAACTCTTCATCAATGATGATGACTTGAATATAAATGTAAAAATAAATTAATTCCACATATAGTGGAAAGATGGTATTGGAGGTGTAGATTAGCAATAATAGATATGCCCCAATGGCAATATGAACATTGGTATGATAGGCCCAAAGTGTAGGATAAATTTGAAGATGCTAGTTTGAATGAGAATCCATAATAGTCTATTGGAATATATTGTTATAGTTTTTGTTAGTGGATTTAGCTTGGCCATTACACTAAGAAATATAAGGTGTGAAAATTTTTTACATGATTTTGAATTTTTCACAAACTTGCTTCATATCCTTATTTTTGAAATTCTTACCATTATTAGATATAATGGTGTGAGGAATACAAAAATTACATGTGATCTAATTAAGAATGAATTCAGAAATAGTTATTCTAGTAAGATTAATAAAGTAAATAGCTTATACCCACTTGGTAAAGTACTCGATGGTGTTAATAATGAAGATACGACCATCATGTGATCAAGTTATCTTATCAATGAGATATAATCCCCACATAAATAATGTCCAAGGAGATTCAAGGGTCTAAAGCTTAGCCAAAGGAGAATAAATAAGATCATCATGGATCTAGCAGGGATTACACTTAGAAAAAGTGATGGCATAATTTTAAAGAGTAATCCAACAATAACCATAAGTATGAATTTACATTACGTAGCATGTCCACTAAAATAACCACCATACATGTCCCAATGGACTTAATTATGAGAGTAATGGATATTATGTCCAAAGATGAATTTGAAGGTGTGCTTATAAAATATATTATTTTCATGGGAATCATCCTTAGGAGGATAAGTATGATGTTGTATAAATTAGATGATATTTTTATACTAAGATCTATGTCAAGTATTGAAAGTTTCAATGTGAAAAATAAGAGAATCATCCTTAGGTGATAAGGTACATGAATACTTCCTCATGTGAATGAGTATGAAAGAGTGAAGATGATGATTCAATAGAGTCATAGATAGTGTTTTTATCTCATGAGATTACCTCAATGGTAAAATATGCAAGTATCAAGCTCACGATATGTTATAAGGTTTTCGATTTTGTATCGATAAGCACCACTAATTTGGTAACATATAAGTTGTGAATCATGTAAATCATGTATGTAATAAATGCCTTAATTCATGGTTTATTTCATCCCAAGGATGAAATATTCATATTCAACCATATTGTTAGTAACATCTATAGTTAATAAAAAATACCAAAGGAATTATTTTTCCATATGGATTGGAAATAAAACATTATATCCCAACTCCTTGAAATCACTTGGCTCCATAAAAATGGGGTGTCCAAGTATCCTTGTGAAAATTAATGGTGACTAAGATGGTAATTTTAATGTAGTTTTCATAGATGTTTTAGACTTAAAGGCTAAATTTTTTGGTTATTTAAGGGCCCAAGCCTTGAAATCAATTATGAAATTATGTAAGTAGTATTTAAGAGAAATAGATTGATTTATGCCATTGATCAAGAGGACATACTTGTCAATAAGAGTATATTGAAGGTGTATTTAAGTTCAGATAGGTGTGATAACAAGTTGATTAGTGATAACTTGAAATTTGACCAATTTTTGAGTAATAATCCAAAGATAAAATTCCATCAAAAGTACCATCCAGTTGCCAATATGATCTCCAAGAAAGAAAGCCTTAGAGAATAAATGGTAAAGAGGGTCTAAATGGAATATGAAATAGGTTTTCTAATAAATCATGTAATATGAAATAGTTTTGATGGAAAATTATATTGTGAGGCAATATTGATCCACCTTAGAGTATCAAATCTCATAATCTATCAAAGCATAACAATTGTAGTAAATAACATGTTCCTTATTAGACTCATTTTGTTGTGAAACCATTTATCAACTAAGATATGGGTAGATGATGTGTACAATATTAAATGGTGGTTTCTATAAGGTGGTCATAAATTAGGAGGTCCAAGTAAAAATTTATTCATGTTATCAATGAATAATTTAAAAAATTCAGTCCACTAAATATTAAAAACTTGCTTGAGAATTGATTTTATCAAATGTGTACAATAATCTAACTTAAGAACAAAAATAAATATTGTTCCAAGTATCCCCAAATAAGTCAATACATCAATAATGGAACAAGGTATAGGTATTTAAAGAATAAATTTGATTTTACAAGGATACACATCAATCCCTTGTCACGAGATTAAGAATCCTAAAAAATTTCTAGACGTAAAACTAAAGGCACACTTATTAAGATTAAGCTTAACTTTATATTTAATAATGTGGTCAAATATGATGGCTAATTCATAAAGATGATTATGATTACACTTAAATTTAGATATAATGTCATCCACATAGGTTTCAACTATTTTTTGGATGAGATCATGAAAGATGTAGGTAATTTCATGTTGGTAAGTAACTTAACATTTTAAAGGCCAAAATTCATCTTGACATAGTAATATGTTACCCACTCAGTAGTGAACATAGTAATAAATTGATCTGTGAATTTGATTATACCCCAAAATATCATCCATGTAGAAAATCATCTTGTAACCACCTATGGAATCAATAATGACATCTATAGAAGGTAGAGGAAAAGTCTCCTTAGGGTACTTTTAGTTAAGAGAGTCAATACAAATGTGAATGACTTATGAAAAATTTACTATGTTTGAGACCCATTCAGAGTAATCTATGGGTTTGATAAAATTAGCATCTAAAATTTTAATGAATTTCTTGTGAAAAAGGGTATAAAATAAATATAAAACTTATTTTTCCTTTGAAGAATGGGTTTCATCTCTTAATAAGTAACTATGTTATGGAAAACAATTATAGGATCAATACCAGGTATATGAAAAGGATTGATTAAGGATTTGAAAATGTATCAGAGTTGATTACTTGAGTTTTTTTATAATCATTGTATTTACATATTTGAAATGATATTTTGTGTTAGGAATATTTTAAAGGGGATCAGGATTAGGATCAACACTAGAAAAAGAAATTACTAAAGCAAAGGGGAGTGTTATGAAAGTGGATAAGAGTGTGATGGTGGCATGAAAATGTAGATACTAAAATATGACTTTATATGACATACTCATCTTGTTCACTTAATAAATGTTAATTATGGCTCAACCCTTAAGTTCATGACCTTTACGTTGTCTAAGGCTCGCATTCACCATATCATTGTACCTAATTGACTATCTTATAGTTTAAACCTAACATTTTAATTATCTATATCACTTGTAGCCTATAATGTGTGTAAAACTTGATTTATATTTTACACAAATAGTTATATATCCTTAGTATATTTTTACCCTATAGGACACTAGTGTTAATACTAGTGTCTTAAATCTGACACTAGTGCCCTTACCTTCTAAACAATCAAATTATAAATCTCTCAATATCATGGGTCAAAGTATTTTTAATATTTAACCATCCCATGAGATTCTTTCAAAATGGTGTGGTATAAATACAAAATAAATGTAATTCATTAGAAATTGAATAATATCTAGAAAGCACCTCTCAAGCTCACACTACACTACTGAAAATCATTTATGCAATTGAATTATACTTCCCTATTATTCCCTATTTCCAAATCAATCATAGGTAGTATTTTTACAAGTTTGAAACATTCAAAGAGAAACCCAAGAGCATAATTTGTCAAGTTACAAGTTATATCACTACATACACTCGTATATAGCATATTATAAATTGTTCACACACAACCCCACACATTGGGGGAAATAGATCAGTCTGTGGCCCTCTTTAGAATATATGTTTATGTAGGTATCATTAATTAATATAGGGGTATTTTAGTTAGCCTGATTTCACTTGAGCTGCATAACCCCTATTTTTTAAGGTGACATAGCCAAAGTAGAGGTCCTAGGTTTTTGATAAAAATAATGATCTTGAGAACATATGTGTGTGATACAAACTGATAACCTGAAAGGTGATAGTGAACTCTAATAAGAAAAAGTGGCTATTCTAGAAAAGTGTCTCTATATTGAGTTGGACATAAACATTCAAACTATAATAGAACCATTGATGTTAGTGTGCATAGTTTGACACTAGTGTCTTAGATGATAGAGAGCTAACTTCTAGAATTTGAAAATTCAAGGCAGAACATCAAACTATCTTCTTTTGCACTTGTAATTATTATAACTGCCTACACATCACTACATAAACTAAGTATTGTTTCTCATTTATAGTTTAAATTTTATAATATTATTTAGAATTGTACTTTTATATATTTGATATATGCTAAGATTCAACATATTTATCAGAATATTACAAATTTGAATTCATATAATTAAGCCTAATTTAGAATAACTTATTCTGATTTGAATAGGCTATTCCCCATAAACCTTAATAACCTTCAAAAAATGGTTAAATATTTGGTGAACTTGACCTTTAAGCCTTATATCACAACCCTAACTTGCCTTAGGGGTTTTCAACTTTATAGAGTTGCAGATTGTTGTGATTATTTTTCCTATCTAAATTTTTCCCATTAGTAATAGCATATTTTTTCATTTAAAATGGAAAATGTTAGTAAAAAATATATTTTTAAAACTGAATATAATGAGGCATTAATTAATCATATAAATAAAAATCAAGAATTGATTGTTGAATTTTTATATGTTAGAGATGAAATTAGTAAACATGCTAAGGCCAATGCATCCATATCTAGTGATGATGAATCCTTAGGTGGTAATACTAAATATTAAATTCCATTACCCTTCCCCTTGAGTACACCATTGATTCCTACATATAGTGGGGGCACAAGATATCTTTTCAATTTATTTTTCTCCAAGGATCAAACACATTACTACATCTTCCATGAGAATAATCAATACTTCAAATCAATTACTAGTATCAATGCCTACATCAACATAATAAATGTTTACATTCCATTTGGTGACTTCTCAAATATAAAATCTTAATCCTAATAGTTTTGATATGCAAAATCTTCTCCAAGTTATTTAAACTTTGGATGATAAAGTTAATAATATTGAGCAAAATTATTTGAAATCAACTCATGTTATTGATTCATAAGATGTATAACATAATCCTCTTGCATCTAAGATATCTTTATACCCTTTACGAATCAGTTTTGTAGCACCCAAGTTCACACTTTATGATAGAAAGGGTGAGCCTGAGCAATATCTCCCATATTTATATGCATCATTCCTTGATTATGCTTCCAATGATAAACTCTTGACAAAATTATTTCTAATAAGCCTAAAGGAATATTTTTTGATATGGTTCTATGATATGCAAACACAATCAATGAAATCATTCAAACCTCTAAAAGATCAATTTATAACACGTGTTTAAATTCAAACATCATTAGGAAGATGGCATGTTCACAAATTTATAAGATTAAGAAAGGAAACATTGAGCCTATCAATGAATATGTTTTGAGGTTCAAGACAATGTTAGCCAAAATTACAAATCTAATGGCAAATAAAGGGCTTCAAAATATATTTAAGCAAAGTTTGCTTGCCCCACTACATGAGTTTATTGTCTTCAAGAAATTTAAATATTTTAATGAGTTATGACATACTTTTTATGATTGAGAAATGAAAATTATTGCACTAAACAATTTTAATTATGTAGTAAACACACTAAATACTCATAATACCAAGTTTCATATCGAACCTAGTTATAAGGTTAAACCTATAAAGGCTAAAAAAGAAGTAATAATAATAGTTAATATAATGTCACAACAACCTAATCAACTCATCTTATCCAATGCACTATAGAGATAATTTATACAATTACTTGAGTTTCTAACTTATCTCCTTTAGAAGCTTGTAGAGTGTCATCTCATATCTCTCCATCTTCCTTTAGAGGTTTCTATGAGTCAAACTCTACTAAAAGGATATGATACAAATGTTTATTATGACTATCACCAATGTGCTAGGCATTTTATAAATATATGTTACAAGTTGAAACATAAGATATAATACCTCATTTATAGAGAACATATCGCCTTTGATAATCTTCCAAAATATTCAAGATCGTAACCTAATGATCATCAAAATTAGAATACATTCAAAAATCCATTACAAGATCATTTTAAGGAAACACCAAAAGTGAAAGTGATGTATAATGCACATATTCCTCACCAAATTATGGACACCTATACTATGGTATTATTTTCACACTTTCACACATAATACCTTATATGATTTAGATGCATTCTATTACATTTGATGACAACAAAATATTGGATGACGACTTAGATCTTCACTCCTTGTTTATTAGAGAATTTATTAATCATCAAATTATACACAGTGTTATTTTTTATGATGGTTCTAGTGAGAATGTATTTACCATGAAATTAATCACACATTTTTGATACATAAATGATTATTTATACCCTTAAAATAAGATATTCAGAGCATTTGATGGGAAAGAACAATAGGTTCTTAGTGAGATTGATCTACCTTTATAAGTTGGTCTAGCACATATGGCCACAACATTTTTAGTTATACCACATACAAGAGTATTTTATATGTTAGGATGACCTTAGATTCATAATATTTTTTTAGTACCCTCCATGGTGCATAGATGTCCCAAGTATATTCATGCCAACATGGTAATCCTAGTTTTAGGGATTCAATATGAGCATCCATTACAAAAAGAGAAGTTTATTCCAAGATAAATAATTATACAGCCTATTAAGGTTAATAATGAGTGAAATGGTAATAAAAAGGCAATCCCATTTCCTAGGTAACCAATAATTGAGAGGTTGTTTCATTAGAGATATAAGTCATACTCCACAAAGACCTCATATACACCTACTTAACCTAGCTAGTTGACAAGAACAAATAAAAATGTTTCAAAGAAGGTAAAAATACCCTTAATTAAATTTGCATCAAAGAATTCATAAATTAGTAATCAGTGGGTTCCACAAGCCACTAAAAATTCTACTACTACTTCATGACCACAAAGTCATATGAGGCATAGGCAAAGTATCACAAATTCTATAGATTGTGATTTGGCACATATACAGGATCCTTCAAGGTATTACCAATTTTTTGTACCCCATTTTGAGCATATGTCACCCTATAATAACCCATTAAATAGGATCATCAGATATCCCTCTCTTCCCTAAATATTAAACTATGCAAAAATACAAAAAAAACACAAACACACAAAAAGCATTCAAATGAAGCAAAAATACAAAAAAATATTTATCATTAACATGTTTCATAGTTTTTGAATATATTTTGTTTACTTTATGTTAGTATATAGCATGAAATTTTATTTATATACACACATATATTTCATGGGTACTTGAGTGTGATACAAGCATATACTAGACACATGATACATGAGTATACAAATATTAAACCTTTACATGATACACTATGTTGGGGTCATCTGTTACATTCAATTGATACATATTCTATTATTTTATGATCAATTTACATTATCATGTTGAGTTATATAATAAACCTTAGACATGTATATACTCATTCTTACATCTTACACAGTGTGCTAGATATGTGATGCTATAGGACATTTTGCTAACACATGTATGTAAGAACTAGTATGATATGCTTATGTCATTGCATACATATTTCACTTATTAATATTATCACATAGCTTACTTGAGTGTACTAATTATTTGATTCCTTATTTTGACTATGGATTATTTGAACATGTTCCTTATTTTTTGGCCATGGTGTCCCTGAGTGTTATTTATTTGGTGTGTGGACTTTTGAACATGTCCTCATCTTGAGTGTGTGGTATTTGAACATGCCCTTTGTTGTTGGTCTCCTTAGGATTATTTTGCATGACATTGAGTGATCTTATATGTGTGTTTTCTTATTTTCTAACATTGTTCTTGTTACTCCTAGATGTTTCTATGGTCCATATCATGCATCTTATGGCTTGTTGAGATTGGATACTACAAGCATAATTAATACATAAAATTATAAATGATACCAATATATGCTTGATGAATACATGAATAAACACATGTAGTTGGTATAATTGGCATAATTTTATATAGTTTACATGATTTAGATATATACTTGGTACATAATTTTATGCATTTGGCACTAATTTTCATAGATTTGGGATAGAGTTTTTCAAATTTGTCATAGATATTATGCATAGTTTATAGAGTAGAGGTTATATTTTCATAATACTTAAGCTTGAAACACATTAGATGTGTATGTACCATGAAAATTCACCAAAACATAATTAAAATTTTAAATTATACATCACTTATAATAGATTTGATGAGGGGACATGAACATGGTTCATTCCTTTCTCACCACACATTGATGTACCAACCTTTCCAAGACACACTGATTGTTCCTTTATTTATTTTTAGTATTTGGTTCCTTTGACTAGTGAAATTGAGACTCAGTGACCTTGATGGCCTTGGAATTACTCATATATTTTTAGGTTCATATGGTTACACCACTTGACCTTGGATGGATTGGCTAGATTATGTATGCATTTGGGGTTATGCAATTGAGATTCAGTGCTCTTAATGACATTGGCATAAATTACCCTTGCACTATATTTAGGGCATAATAACCCTCTATTTATCCTCTTCATGTCTCCAAGGTTTAGGTTTGAACCTATTTATCCAATGATTCAACAAGGAAGCATCATCACTAAAGAAATTTACCAAGGGGTAACATGGTTGCATCGACACACATGTGTATTCATTCCTTGCTCTCTTTAATTTTAATCATTACAATTATTAATTTTAAGATTATATGTAATAATTACACTATAAAATTATCTTGATTACATGTAATGCATAAACAATAAATTTAAATGGGGCTCAAGCAAAGGTAAGGTGTGTTGTACACACCAAGGTACACATTTCTTTCCTTTAACTTAGTATTTTTTTTAATTTAATCATGTAAAAAGTATAGGTTTTACAATAATTACATAATCAAGTTAAACAATTAGAAAACTAAGTCAACATATAGATTAAAAAATAATAAATTTAATCATCTAAACTATATGGTGAAATAGAGAGTCTTCTAGAAATCTTCCCTAAAAATACCCAAAAACTTATGTCAAACTTCTACTAAAAACTAGCCAAAACATAAAATAGATAGGGATTAAGTTTAAGCACAAGACTCTTAATTTTCTGAGTAATTAACTAATGTGGTCATTATAGTGATCTCTTTATCTTCCTTAATTTTTTATTTCTTCATCTATCCACGAGTTGACCTATTTGGGCATTCTTCCTTATATTGTTATTTCTTCTTTTTGCCTATGAGTTTGGGTGAGGGTTTGATGGCATAATATTAGGGCATTCCATATTTATTACCCTTCAAACTACCTAATCCAATTTTCATTTTCTTTGTGCTCTTAGTAGGGGTAGTGGTAAGCACAAGTGTTCCTATCACTCCTTTTTCCTTCTTGGGAGAGCAAATTTTTGCCTCATCAATTTGAGGGTTGACCCCCATTTATTATTAGTCTCCCACTCCTTTTATATTTCTCTATCTCTCCCTTAAAATAATTCCATTCATATATCATTTTAATTATAAGCCTTTCCTAGTTATCTAACTCATCCTCAAGATCCATCAGTTTTAGGTTAAAAGTTAAGTGAAGGCCAAAGGTGTCTTTCCTTTCACTTTTCTCCCTTGAGTCCTTCAAAGGATATATATAATTCCTCCTCATGTATTCCTCCATTTTATTAACCCTCTTCTCATTTAAGATATTTAGGACTTGGGTTTTGTGTTTTCCAAATTTTAACTCAGATATAATCTCCACTAAGTGGGAACTCTCAGACTGGTCCACATTCTAGGAATGTTCAAAAGATTCCTAATATTCCTTCATCAAATCCTAAAACTTTTCAAGGTCATCCTTAGAGTCCTCCAGCATCTCATTTTCCCTTGAATACACTTATTTTCCTCTCAGAGCATTCCCTCTCATTACAATGAGGAGGATTAAGCCCTAGTCGATGAGGTTACTATAGGGATTTGCTTTGAATCAAGTCACCATTATTTCAATAGATTTAAATAGGTAGTATTGAAGGCTAATTTTATCTCCTTTGAAGTGATTAAAAAGTATAAAATTATGAGAGAATATGACATAATTTAACTTCCATCATTATATATTTCATAATTTGTAGGCATATGTCTAGCCAATACTTTGGCAGGTTTGTCCTTAGGAATCCCTTCTTGTCAATGATGATATCCACATCCAATTTGAATAATTTATTCATAACTACCCACTTCTTGCATTTATCCTTTAAATCTTTGGTCTCCTCATAAATCATGTCGGTAACATCTTATTGGCTGAAAATTTTGTCAGGGAGACAAAATGTGGACTTTTAGTCAGTAATGTGGGGACAAAGTCCCTCTTCTATTAGTATGTAGAGTTACCTTTATTGAAATCAAAATAAATGTGGGAAATGAAGATATTTATAACTATTTATAGTAAAAATATTTTCTATGGGGGTTTTACTTTTAACCAAAAGTATGAAAAGGTGATGGAAATGAGAAATGAAGAGGAATAATAGAAAGGAGGAAAATGAAGGAGAATGGGAAAATTCTATCCATTTAAGCATAGAAAACTAATATAATACTCACAATAAAAAAAATGATAACTCTAGGTGGCTAAACACATAAACTCACTAGAATAACCTAAGAATTAAGATTTTAACATAGGAAACTTTTATCATGAAAATGAGATGGGAAAGACATATTATAAACATACGAACATGATGTATACACCAAAGAGATTGAATAGAATTAAAAATAAATATATACAACCTTTTTGTTGATGATCAAGAACCCCCCATTCTCAGAATGGGGACCCTTTTTTCTTAATTTTTCAAAATGACCAAGATGCTAAGAGTCTTAGCTCATTTGACTGCATATAGACTCAATTTAGTTTACCAATGCTTGTGATTCTATAATTTTTGGTTAATAATTCATTTTTAAATAAGGATTAGTACTTATAAATATTCAAATTATTGCAAGGCTTCTTCCAATGTCATTTAGCAATGAATTATTAACCATTAGTAGTTTAATGATGCACAAAGAGGCTTTTACTAAGGAAGTGCAACCTGGATTTCTAAAAAGACATGAATGCAATAATATTTTTTGGGTATTAATAAACTAATATTAATTTTTTTTTAAGGCATTTACTTACACAATGTTAACTTTAAACTTGTTTAAATTTGCTTAATATGGGCAATGACATCTTTGGGAAGATAACTTAGTTTCTTGTTTGATCTCACAGGATGTCAAATTAAAGTTTTGGTTTATGACACCTCACCATATTTTAAAGTTTGGAATACAACCTAAAAGTGACTAGTGTCCACCTCATCAGGATTTGTAACACCTTAAGGATTCATCATATCTTGTGCAAGAAACCTAAAGCAAATCTACCAAGTCTATGAGCTATGTGACCTCATCTGGAAAATTGGTGAGAGAACTAGCCATTGGATTTCAAATCTTAGGGCTATATGTTAGGATCTTAGACCCCAAAAGTGAGCCCATTAAATTTTAGCTTCCACACATCCTATGCACATTCTACCATAATGAAAAATCTCGTGAGATGCCATCACATGTCTCAATGGTAACTAGCCAGATTTGAGAAACCTTTTGAGGTGATGTGTGTTACCTTTGGGTTCATCTATTCTCACCATGTGTCTAATCCATGTTACATCCATATAAATCCTTATGATAACTCATAATTTAAACATTTAGGTTACCCTAAGCCATCCAATTAAGGATTGATGACATACATCTATCTAAGATTCCTTCTGAGAATGACACTTGGTACAAGAACAAATAATGGATAATGAGAATGATGTGTGTCCCCTTTGGGCCCACATGATGATGCCACATGTCATTCTTTCACTTTTTATATCTGATATCTATGAGATCACCTCCAAAAGGGACACATGTCTCCACTCAAGCCATATGATTAATGTCAAGTTACCGATAGTTATCTAAGAGTCTTTTGAAGGAGACACTTGGAAAAGTAAATTTGTAATTGACTTTTGAGAGATCAACTTGGAAAATAAAATATTTGATACCCATGAGAGCAATGCATGGCACTCCTGTGACCAATCAAAACTAAAATGCACCACCCAAGATCTCACTACAAATGAAAAGATGTCACGTGGTAGGACACAGATGGGTCACCAAGTGAATTTGCATTTTGAGAGTCTACAAGGAAATAAAAAGGTGCCATGTATTAAGACCTCAAGTTGACTAAACAACTTAGTCATATTCAAGCCCTGTGAGTGCCTATTTGGATTTGAAGTGGTAGCCACATGTCAAAAGGTGTCAATTTTTAGCTTTAAAGCTAAAATTGATGTAAAATCAAAGGTAGATTAAAGATAAATTTGAATTATGGTGCAATTAATTATCAAAATTAATAGTTTAAATTTATTTCAAATATATTTAAGGTTGACAAGCTTGCCATTAATATGACATGAACCATGATCACCATCAACCTTGTATTAATCAGGGTGATGTTTCAAAAGGCTACTCAGCTAGGCTATTTCTATTTATATTTTGAAGCTATATGTGTTTGTTTTATTTGTTGTCTGCACTCTCATAATTTTAAAAAATCTTAAGATGTTAACATATTACACTCCTAAATACCATCATTGAATCTTAAAATTGTAAAAGGATACCAAAGGGATGTTGATTGTTACCTAGATTAGCAAAGATGAAATAAATACGTCACTCTACTTCAGGTAAGAACATCTCCTTTCAAAATGATGACTTCATGTTTCAATATGATAATTCCATCATCTTCAAAGATATTGAATTTGTTCTTGAGGCCATTGCATCTAGCGACATAGACTACAGTAGCATCTATTTAAATTTAGAAGTAGTTAGGGCCATTGACAAGGATGAGACCATGCCTCATATAATTTAACTAGATTTATACATCATTATCATCAATATAACTAGTCTCCACAATGTTTTAGCCAAGCCAGAGGTCATACCATGCACTAACCTAGTTTATGGTATCTTTGGGAAGTCCATATGTGAGGATGGGCTGCTCAAATCAATGTCCCAAGGGCTCTAAATCACTTCCATAGAAAGGCCAATATTTAAGAAGTATTATGACCTTCCCTCCCCATAAATAGAGTATAACTAGGTCATCCTCAATAGCTAGTATGAGGTGCACTCCCTGGATAAGGTCTTAGCATCATGGGTGACTGACTCAACAAGAGCTATTCTCATGGATGACTAAGGAAAATTTCCCATCCATGAATTCAAATAAGGAGTTACAATTATATTGGCCCTCTTGAATATATTATTTGTAAACCCACACATTACCTAAATAGACATAAAGACTATTCCATTACTACAAATCATCCTGGAGGACCAGTAGATTCCCCCACTTGGGGAAATTATCAGTAACAATCTAGTGTATGCAAATCAAGACACCTACAAGAATGGTGCCCCTTTTTCACGATGAGCTACTTTATGGATGAAATATGTGCACTGCACAATGGGCCAAAATTTACGGTCTCTTGAGCATCAAAATTTTATGCCTCAACTCTTCTTTGTGATGCACATTCATCAATTTAGACACAACATAAGTGTAATCACAGAAGAATTCTACCTAGTAGTTAATAAGTTAATCACCAAATGTGAGATGTAGAGGGTTCACATAAAAGTTAGGAAAACTCTAAAGGACATGGCTAACTAGTGGTTTTACCCAAACTACATAGTCATTAGGATAGAAGGAGTGATGGTATCCCCTCTTAGGGTACCAAGGTATGAGATAATTAATTTGGAAGAATAAGTGATGGCTTATCAACTACTACATAGAGTTGATGGAGTATTCAAAATCAAGAAGAAGACATCCTCCCACAAGGTTCCCTACAAATTGGGGAGGACTAATATCACTAAGTGGCATGACATTATTGTAGCTACTAGGCATAGGGATTCATACCTATTTCCTAAGAATGAATTCAAGGAATGGGATCCTAATAGTGTCATTGCCAAGAATCTTTTTAGTTTAATAAGGATATGGAAATGGATTAAAATCATCAAGAAGTTCATGAATGGATGTGTGTGTGTGTGTGTTTGTGTGTGTGTGTGTGTGTGTGTGTGTGTGTGTGTGTGTGTGTGTGTGTCTGTGTGTGTGTGTGTGTGTGTGTGTGTGTGTGTGTGTGTGTGTGTGTGTGTGTGTGTGTGTGTGTGTGTGTGTGTGTGTGTGTGTGTGTGTGTGTGTGTGTGTTATGAATGATGAGGTGGTACTCAAGAATACTGCAAGGAAGAACATAGAGCTAGAAATGAGACTATATAAATAGAATAAGAAGGAAGATATTGTTAGGCCTTAACCACCACAAACCCATGGTATAATTTTTGATGTTGATTATGAGGAAGGTTAGGATGAATAATAAGAATACAACATTCATCTTGTTAGGAATAGGCCATGTAGACCTCCACTAGTTTCCACTTCAAGCAGTCAGGACCTACCTCCAAGCTTTAAGCAAGGAGGATCTAGTAGTCAGCCTAACCCCTCCCAAGGACCCACATTAATATTTTCATTTACCATGGGAGATACTCTCCAAATATTGGATGAACCTCACCCTATTTCCATTGACATTGGTGAATTATAACAAGGCATTGAGCTCTCCATAGAAGAGTTACAAGCACTATTTAGGAGAAACATTGAGAAGGTTTATCAGGGGAAAAGGTAACCTAAGAATACTATGAGAGGAAAAATAACCCCTCCATCAACTCCTCAATATTCTAATGTAAGTATGACACCATTGCCTTCTTTCCTAATTTATAGTACATCTTCTCCTCCCACTTCTATATTTGTTCCTCCCACTATTATTCCCCCATTGGCTCCAATGTCATCAACCTCTACAACTACCACTACCCAACCTTTAATTGGCACTAGTATGAGACATTCTAATATTTCCTTAGGATTTACCATCCCCTAATTCATTTCCCATGCCACTATTGATATGGCATCTTCATCAAGATCTCAAGGAACTATTGCTAGCTAGGTTGTGGGTTCTACTCCCTCTTAATAAGCCATAATAAGTGCATCACTTACTATTAGTTCCCTCGTATCAGCTAGGAAATTAAGGCCCATTTCAAATATTTTCACCATCCCAAATCCACCTTTTCCTACATCCCCATTTAATATTACCATGGCTATAAAGGTGAGTGTGCCTCCCAAATTACCTTCATTTATCCTAAACATGAGCCCTATAAGATCTCTATTTGGCACACTTGATCAAATAGACCCAATGATCTTGCCTCACATTACTTATATATCTTTGGACTTTTCCTCAACTCAAGCACCTCAATTACATCCACCTCTAATAAATATAACACCTATGACTACCCTAAATTGGGTCAGAGACATTAAACAGGCAACAAGACAAGAGAGGCCTCAGGTGGTCCTCTCTACACCACAAATTAGGTTGAGATTTGATGTTATCAAAAGCATAATGAGGATGGTAGTGAGGAGGGAGGTTGAATAACCCTAGTCTAGCTCAGTTATGGCCCATGAAAGTGAAGAGTCCCTCTTCACTTTGACAAAGAAGAGGAAGGTTGGTCCTAGTGAGGTGGATGAATATGCAAAGGACCTTATGTCCACCATCAAATCCAATATAGAGTCTATCATGGCCTTGATGAAATACATTTAGTGGGAGATGAAGAGACTAAGAGAATAAGCATTACCTATAGTGCCAAACAACACCATAGTCTAAGTCATTAATGTAGTTATTAATGTCTTCAATTTGTACAAATTCATGAAGAGGAGGTAGGTATATGGGAATCTAAAATATAATATGGTCATTAAATTTGACCACAAGCTTGCATTCTATGATGCCAAGTTGGCAAACTTGGCTAGATTTATAAGAAGCAACAAGTTCTCAAACTACAAGGTGTTACCATTTTAGGATATCATCCCCACATAGACCATCTTGATGAACATGAGAAGGATACTAAAAAGATGGATGAAACAAGTTAACGATGTGACTGCATCCTAGGAGAAGATTGATTTTAAGATTAACCTCTTATTGAAGGATGCCATGGTCACTAGGGTGACCAAAGATGATGGCACCTTCATGGATGACCAAAAATTTAGGGCTCAAATGAAGATATTTTTTGCCAAATTTTAGTAGGACATTTCCAAGGACAAGACTACCATCAAGGTGATGAATATTGTGGCTTTTTCTAGCTAGAGGCTAGAAAGGACTGAGGCCATTAAATAAGTATTAAGGCCTTTACTTGTAAAACACAGTAGACTCATTCAAAAAGTACCTAATTTATTTCATCCCATGATCTTAGATTTCAATCAAATTAACCAAGATTACCTACCTACATAGAATTTTGGATGAAGGAAGAGGCAAAAAAATAAAGGCAACAACAACGAGCATCTCAACAACCTCCTCCAAGACCTTGAAGAATTTTCATTTTCATTTTGTAGATTTAAATTTAGAATATTCTATTGTAATATCTAGCATTTTATCCACTTGGCTATATTTGGGTGCCTTTTAATGGGCCCACTTGAACTTGTGTAATCAATTTTGAAGCCTATATATAGGGGTATTCCCCCTCATTATAAATCAAGAACATCTATTATAGAACTAATACAAGAGAGCTAAGAATTCAAGAGATTTCCTATATGCTTTACAATGTATTATGTGGATTTTACTCCTCATGCTTTTAGATAACTAATGGTTTCTTTTATGGTGACTAAATTGGCAATAACATTCAATATATGCATATTTTAGTTTGAGTTTAACACTAGGATAATGAATCTTCTAGTATATGTGCTCTATTTTCATCTTATTTACAATTGAATGTGCTTATGCAATTTACTATGAATGAGTAATTTTTGTGCAACATATGCTTTTAGATATATACATTTCTTTTCCTTTGAAGATTCAACTATGTTTATTTAGCTTTGAGTAATACACTAGATTTGGTGAATGCTAGTTTTATATGTTATTGTCATAGAAGTTAGAAGAATTGACATCTTTGATCATCAAAAGCAAACCTTCTTTTTTGTCTTACCTTGCCTAATCTTAGATCTATCCATGAATCACTTTAGATTAGCTTATTTTTTAAATATTCATTGTTTGATTGGGTAATAATAATAAAAAATTAGTATAATTTCATAAATATTAGCATGAAATAAAGTGT
The DNA here is from genome assembly GCA_037957365.1 of Torreya grandis. Taxonomy (NCBI): domain Eukaryota; kingdom Viridiplantae; phylum Streptophyta; class Pinopsida; order Cupressales; family Taxaceae; genus Torreya; species Torreya grandis. The sequence continues at coordinate 1,529,081 of JARHVA010000531.1, forward strand.
CATTATGTACTATATTTTGTCCATACAGCAAGGTCTACTTGTAGACTTACTAGTGGTGACCATATATCTATTATTTTTTCTATTTATAGTAGTATTTTTGTAAACAAGTCAAGCCCTGAGTCTTCTAGGACTTAAAATTGAGTTTATCACTTTCCCCTTGTTCCCTAGTGACATAGGGAGCACATTAAGTGCATCAACAAGAAGGGAAACATTAACACTAAAACAAGGGCCCTTATGCAATTACTTCCATGCATCTTAGTGAAATTGTATTTTACTTCATTAAATATATGCAAAATTATTTCAAAGTACACAAATATTGTTAAATAAAACTAAAGATCTGCATTCTTTTTATGAATATTTGCATTCTTATAGGGATCTTTGTATTCTTTGAAGGATTTCATCAAAGTTAGTGTTCATTTGTATAAATTTAGTAAATAACCTAGATATTTGTCTAAATTTATGCAAAGAGAGGTGAAATACCCTGTTCTTTAGGCATATTGAAGGTTATTTTGATCATCTTTGTAAAGTTCAACATAAATTTAGTAAATAATCTAGATATTTATGAGAATTTATGCAAAGGTCGATCATTGAGACCTCACTTTTATTGAATCTAGGCATTTGAGATCATAATTATTCTAAGTCATATAGGATCGAGTATACCTTTATGTAGATTTATGATAAAATATATTTTAAAGTACTCAAATGCTCTTAGATTGTTAAATTAGGCATAAAAATGCTTTGATATACTGGTCTAACACTGATATTTATAGGTTAACATGCAAAACTAATAGTATTTATGCAGCTGCTAAGAATGTTAAGGTTTCAAAGGCTTGGATCCTCAAGGATCAAGGTAAAGCCATTAGATCTAGCTTGTAAAGGCTTTCTCTATAAGAGTTTAATTGATCTTTATGATATTTAACACGTGAATTTACATTTGAAGTTCCCCTACTCTTAATATCCATTAGGCATCTCAGAGTTGCCTATGATTAAAACTAGATATTGATCTGAACATAAGGTCCCTTTAGTATCCCTAGAAACCCATAAAAAGGCTAGAATAGAAAAAGTTAAATGTAGGAAGTCCAAGACCCAACCAAATTACCCATATAACTAAAACTTTCAACCCCTATTTCCAATCATGGCATGGTTAGCTATCTCATACATCAATGTGCCTAGATCTATGCATCATCTACCATGGAATCCAAAAAAATATTTGCCTCTCTTTACCCCCATTGGTAGAGTAATTGCTAAAGAGCATATAAAGTCATTTAAGGCATCTTTGATACTACTTAATGTAATCCATGAGGACATGGTTTATTGCCTCTTTCCATTTACATTTTAGGATGTGGCTTATTATTGGTTACTCGACTTTATAGAATATTTCATCATGGGATGGGGTTAGTTCAATGATACCTTTATTACCCAATTTGGTAGGGTAGTAAGCCTAGGAGCTCTGTACCAATAGTTTACCACCCTCAAAAGAGACACAAAGGAACAAATTAGACATTCAACATAATTTTTCAAAAAAAATATACCCTAACATCCCCACCCTATAATTTGGTAGATGATTTGGCTTCATAAATATACAAAAATGCCTTGGAACCAATGATAACTATCTTCATAAGAAGATCCTTGAATATTGACATGTTGCATTTGACATATGTTGTGGCCATATATATTGATGATAGAATAAACTACAGGGGTATCCTACCTTTTCTATACCAAACATTGACCTAATGATGCCTACTTTAAATGTCATACCCAACATGAATCATAACATGTCCATATTGAACCAACTACTAGTAATCAACCAACAACTAGGATTCTTTAACCAAGCGAATGCTAGAACACATCCCCAGAACAATATCAATCAAGCATTAGTACCTGTAAATAACACCAACATTCAAACTATGACCCAAAATAAGAAATTAGAGCCTCTAAAGGGAAAACTATATTCAATACAAAAAACTATTCATAAACTTGCTAATGATTTCTTGGATCTCAAGAAACAAATGGGAAATACTAGTGAGAGTTCCAATAAAAATTACAATTTTTAGAGATATAACATACCTTTCAATAGGTCCAAAAATAATAATTATCCCCCTTTGAGAAATTTTACTGAGATTAACATTTACAAGTTAGCCTTGCCCAACTGGTGCCGAGAACACAATACAACCAAACATGAAGAACTAGATTGCATTGAGTTCTATCATGCATTCAAAGTCATCTAGAGAAAAATGGAGGAGATGAATCCCATTGATAAAATTAATTCTAAAGGCTCTCAAAATAAAAATGATGCCTCTATAACATTAGAAATAGTCCTCTTGGTTGAGACCTATGAATTTCCCAATCAAGATGAAAATGAGCCTAAAGACAATATCAAGGAAATACATGCTTTCCAACAATACTAGAGGATAAACTATGCCTTAAAAAGTAAAGGTTAGAACCTACATCTAACAACTTCCATCCCACCTAATAAAATAAATACACCTCCTGACGGTAGGATAAACAATAATCCTCCACCCCCTAAAGGTAAGGAGAGTTAGCCAACAATAGAAGTTCCCTGCACAACATCAAAGGTGGATACAACATAGTGGAAGCTATGAAAAATATCAAGGCAAACATAACATTGCATGAACTTACTCAAATCACTGAACATGTGATTTTTTATTGAAATCATTGAATGAAAACCTAACTCCATCAAAGCTAAATTGGCTCATGTAAATGTGGTAATGTATAATAGTAAGCATGAAGTTCCACTATTTTTATTGACTATAAAGATTTTTGGTAAGAATATTCATAATTACTTACTTAATTTTGGTGCTTCAACTAATATTATGCCTTTAGGAATATGTGAAAATTTGGTATTAAACCCAGTCAAATTAGATAATGTAGCGGTGAAACTAGACAAATCAAGAATGAAAGTGGTGGGTGAATTATTAGATATCCACTTGCAGTTCACCCATGAACCCAAATCTAGTAATTCATCAACATTCAAGTCATTGACATTCCTGAGGCTTATGGTTTGTTATTGAGTCATGATTATACTAAATCCCTAAATGGATATATTTCCACTGATTATTCCCACATGTGGCTACCTTGGCATGGGATTCCCAATCAGATCAAGATTGATTGGGAACCCAAAATGAAAAACATGATCACTAAATATAATGCCAAGAATGAAAAAGTAAATTACCAATCCTCTAAATTAGGTGTTTACATTTTGGAAAAAACTAATGTTATTTTAGATGAAAAGGTTGTGAACTAGTAATTCTACTCAAGAGAGGTGTTAGTATTTTGTTTGTGACAAAATGAAATCAAATTTAAAAACCAACACACTAGCTAGCATACATCTCTAGGCCTAGTTACTAGGGAGAGATTAGTGAGGGAAAGCCATTTGAGAACACAACTAAAAGTGTAAATAAATAATAAATATGAACACAAAACACCAATTTCTTACTAAATCCTTGATTTCTCCAAAAGGCTCATTTTTTGGCTTACTCGACTTGTGCTTTAAGAGATCTTCTTCAATGGAGTGTGGCTACCTTCATCTCCTCTTGGCACCTTTAGCTTTGGCTTGGCTTGAATCAATAATTTGGCATTATAAAACTAAGATGCAATTATTTTTTAATGCATTTGGGCATTATAAATTTGGCATAAAATAGCTTAAAATTCAATAGGTAAGGCCTCATATTTATAGATTTTTGGAATGGTTTGAGTATCAACCATGGCCATCCATCTCAAGATTGAGATGTGTAGCCATGAATAAATCCAAATATGAAATTAATTATACAAATATATCCATTAATATTTGGGATAGATGGTTATTGAATAGGCATGGAGGGTCTTAATGAGGCATGGGAGACCCATAATCTTGATATTTTATGTATTTATGGCTTATGGATGTCACCTCATGTGATGATGTCACCTGATGATGTAGTTAATAAAAATTAATTTCCAATAAATAGTTATTCAATAAGTTCTATGTAAAATTAACCTAAGGCCCTAATTTATTTTAATTAGCCTAAAACATGAATAGTCAACTTTAGTGCAAATTTTGGCTCTTGGTGCACAAATTAATCAAATTGGTCAAAATATCTTATTATTGGTCCAAAACTTGATTGGATTGGAATTGAAAGTCAATGTTAGATGTGTTTGATATATTATCCCATTTAGGATGTTACCAATACCAAATAACAAAGGCACATGTCTCATGTAAGACATTTGATAGAAAAGAACAATCTAGAGCACCCAAGTGTAAAACTGGCATTTTGACTCGAAATGATCTGATCAAAGTTAGCTGGACCATAAATTATATTTTCCCATTTAGTGATACTCTAGCCAAAATTGGCACTTTAATATATCAATTTCAACTCATTTAATGCATTTTAGTGTTTTTAGGCCAAATTATGCACTTTAGGTAGAAATTGGTCAAATGATTGGTTGGAGGTCATTGGTGGCTAGATTTAGGTGTCTATAGTTTGCCCCTATTTGGGAAGGCATTACAAGATATAAGGACAATAACACCTTCTAAAATAATTAAAAGGTCATGTGTGCCTACAACTGTAATGATGATAAATTAGCTATATGATGCCCCCTCAAGGGAATGGTTGGCATAAGTAGAGCAACAAATAGTCCCTTGATAAGAAGCAAAATAAGGGGACCAAAGAAAGGAAAGATGATGGGGTGAAAACACAATGATTTTTAAAAAGTAGTCAAAATCACTGAGAATGCAATTGGGATGGTGTATAATGATTTGCTCAAAGGTGGTTATAAGCATTGTACCCTAATAGTGGGAACATGGTATGATAACACAATGACTTGCCCAAAGGTAGTTATAATCATTAAGAAGATGGAGTTGCCCTAGTTAGGATAGATAAACAAGATAACAATGTGCCCCTATATGGGTAGAAAAAGTAAAGTGGTGAGAACACAATGATTTTCCCAAAGGTGGTTATAATCATTGAGAAATATAGGTGGGATGGTGTATAATGATTTTCCCATAGGCTGTTATAATTATTGGACCCAGATTATGGAAAACATGATCAAATTAGTTGAGGATGTTGATAACTTCACACAGAGGGTAATGATGAATTGAAACAACCTACTATTAGGGAGATGCTCATTTAAACTAATAAAGGTTGAAATTCTTTCATGGTTAATTAATCTATTTGGGATATGATTAGGATTGAATCAAGATGTCGATACCAAAGAGATGTTGATGCTTCTATTGCTAAATAGAATTTTTGAAGCTGAGGTTTGTTATAGCACATGTCTATAGGCATCATATTATAACATCATGAGGACTGGGTTGAAATATGCATGAGGATTGACTCTCATAATCTAATACTCAATAAAAAATAATGCACTAATGATAGAAACCATGATGACAATGTAAACATATGAATATGGATGGATTTGAGTATAAGTGTTGAGAAGGATTCACCCAATGAACACACATAAACCAAATCAAGGTAATAGTGCTGAAAGTAAAAAAATAAACAAAATAAGTAGAGATAAACAAATAAATAATGCATTAGAAACCATATGAATATTGCCCCTAGAAAATAGGTGACAACTTAATCAATGAAAAAAATGGAGGAATAGAAGAAAAGGAAGGGGGTGGCCAAGTTGTCTCCATATCCACTAGGAAAGTGGGAGCTACCTACATAGTTCTATGGGCGTAATATCCAGTAAAAAATTTTAGTCCAAATTTAGTTCTCCTAGGGAATGGAAAGAATGTGATAACTAATGAAAAAAAACACAATGGATGTGATAGAAGAATAGGAATGGTCTTACAAAATGGCAAGTGCATAAGAGCCAAAGGCCAAAAAGGATGAGGAAACTAAAAAATAAGTGATTTTATTACAACTTAGTAAGATTTCCTAGAATCCTTAAGGCAAAGAAGTGGTCAATGTTTTTGTTATTTTCTACCATTTTTAAAAATGTTTTTGGAATTTTTGAAGTATCTCAACTCAATCAAGAATGATGAGATACTAAATGGTTCAAGCTCAAAAAATGGTGAGAGCATTAAAAATTAGGTTACTCACAAAATGGTGAGAGAATTCAAACTTAGGTTGCTCATAAAACTGTAAGAGCATTCAAATTTAAGTTGCTTGTAAAATGATGAGAGCATTCAAACATAGGTTACTCACAAAATGGTGAGAGTATGAAAACTTAGGGTGCTCACAAAATGGTGAGATAATTTAAAATTAGGTTTCTCACAAAATGGTGAGAGTATGGTGGAAAGAGTGATTGAGCTGACCTCAATAAGTATCGAGTGTTACATACATAGTCTTAGAGTAGGACCTCAAGTCACTATACTTTTGCCCTATAGCAGAGGAATTTGACTAGTGTAGCAGTCAATTCAAACAAAATAGGCATAATATGGCATAGGAAGTGGCAAGTTGGTATGTCATGGCTCAATAAACAAATGTTTCCCTTAGTTTTCCCATAGGTGATTATAACTAGGACACAATGACATGGATCAATGGTACTAATTTGCCCAAAGATAGTTATAATTAGTAGTAAGACTAGTGATAAGAAAACAATAACAAATGAAGGATGCAACTACTAAAACTTTTGTCATACTACTCCAAAATATGATCTCTATCTAAATTATTTGAAATAACTGATGAAACTGATCATATTCCTTGGTGCTAAAAATGTGTAATGAATAGCAAAAACCAAAGTGAAATGGGCTAGGCTTTAGAACACATTTGGTCAATAGATTAGAAATGTAAAAAAGTTATGGCTAAGAGGATAGATAAGAATGATATTTGTATAAAGAAGAATAGAGATAAAATGGCACCACTGAAATGATCCTTGTAGATAATACACCTTAGTGCTCAAGCATAGTACTGCTTGAGGTGAATAATATTTATCAGCTCAAGAAGTTTATCTCCATCTAGTGTGGCAAGCTTGTATACTCCTGATCCATAATCTACAGTAATGATGAAAGGTCCTAACTAGTTTGGTTTGAATTTACCTTTATGTTTCTTCTTAGCCACAATATTATTTTGGTTTTCTTTAACAACAAGATCATCAAGTTTAAATGTTCTATACTTGACATGTTATTTGTAGTGGCCTTTGAGTCAATTTTGATATGCTTAAAGATTACTGAGCATAGATATGTTTTTTTTCATCAAGTAGGTCTAGCTCTTATAGGTGGGATACTCGATAGTCATGATCATCTAGGGCATGCTTTAAATATATGCATAGTGAAGGTAATTTGACCTCAATGGGAAGGATGACTTCAGTACCATAAACAAGTGAGTATGGAGTGGCTCATGTAGGGGTATGATTATTGGTATGGTATGCCCAAAGGGCAAAGAATATCTATAGGTGCCAATCATGACTGACATCATTGACAATATTTTTTAGAATATTAACAATGGTTTTGTTGAATGTTTTGGCTTGGCCATTACCTTGAGGGTAATATACCATAGAAAAATGATGTGTGATGTTGTATTCAGTACATAGCATGTTAACATCCTTATTCTTTAATGATCCTCTATTATTAGATATAATATCAGAGGGGATACCATAGTGTCAAATGAGATGGTTGAAGATGAACTTGGAAATTTGCTTTCTAGTCACATAAGTGAGAGATATAGCTTCAACCCACTTAGTAAAATATTCAATTATGGTAAGGATATGTTTATGGCCATCAGATGAAGTGGGGTTGATTTTCCTAATGAGGTTGAGTCTCCATGTATCAAATTGCCATGGTGTCAACATCTATTTTAGAGTTTGTGCTAGGGCATGAATTAGATTAGCATATCATTGACATTTGTCACACTTATTTACATATGCAGTTGAATCTACGTCCATCATGGGAAAATAATAATGAATACCCAAGATCTTTTTGGATAGGACTACCCCAATAGAATGAGTTCCACATACTCTTTCATGAAGTTCTCTTAATGCTAGTGTAGACTCTGTCAAAACTAAATAATGAAGTAGAGTTCTATCAAAACTATGGTGGTAAAGGGTGGATTCAAGTAGAGTATAATGAGTGGAATGATGAATAAAGGATTTGGTTTGATTTTGAGATAGGTTAGGTGGTATAACTTGGTCATGAAAGTATTTTTAAAGGTTTGAGTACCAAATATAATTATGACCAATAATATCATAAATCATTGTAATGGTTGAAGGTTCATGAGCTGGTGTGAATAAATTCTCAACAAGAAACTAATATTCTCTAGCTTTGTCTATTTGTCAAATTAGAGAGCCGATAGTATCCATGGCATCTGCATTTCTATTAATAGCCCTTGGTATATGCTCAAATTGGATATTTACATTTTTTTGTTTTAGGGTATCAACCATAGCCTTATATAGAACTAACTTATCATCTTTAGTTTGGAAATGGTCTGTGACCTGATTGATGATTAACTGAGAATCACCATAAATTTGAAGATGAGATATGTTCTAGTGTACTACCTATCAAAGTCCTACGACAAGTGCTTCATACTCAGCCATATTGTTTGTATAAGGAAAACTGATTCTAAATGATTTAGATATTAGATCCCCCTATGGTGTAATAAATAAGAGGCATGAACCTGATCCATGTGTAGTAAATGAACTATCAAAATATAGCTTCTAGTGCTACTCCTCAAGAGGTGTGTCAATGATGGTCATTATGGATTCATCAATAAAATGAAATGTGAGTGGCTTTGTGTCTATAAGGGGTGCTTCAGCAAATTGATCTATAAGGACCTATCCTTTGATTGCCTTTTGATTGACATACTCTATGTCAAACTCACTAAGAAGCATGATACATTTGGCCATTATATTTTAGATAGTAGATACTTGAGTGGATCTACTTTTTAAATGACCATGGTTTTATTGTTCAACATGTGATGGTGTAATTTTTAAGCTATGAAGACCATGGCTAGGCAATATTTTTCAATAGGTGTATAGTTGTGTTCATATGTGACCAAGGTATGGCTTAAGTAGTATACCGCATGCTCTTTTTCATTGTTATCATGTTGAGCCAAAAGTGCCCCCAAGGCATTTTTAGTAGCTGATAGATACAACAAGAATGGCTTTCCTAGCATAGGAGTAACAAAATAGGTGGATTAGCTAGATAGTCCTTGAGTTGTTAAAAAATTGTTTGACAATGATCATCCTAGTGAAACAAAACTCCCTTCTTTAGAAGATGTGTAAATAGATGACACTTGTCTGCTAACTGAGAGATGAAATGTTGGATTGACTAGATCTTACCCTGCAAACTATGATGTTACTTCAAATTAGTTGGTAGTGGCATCTTAGTTATCATATGGACTTTGGCTAGATCAACTTCAATGCCTCTATGAGACATGATGAAGCTAAGTAATTTGCCTGAGGTTACACCAAACACACATTTATTTGGATTGATTTTGACTTTATACTCCCATAATCTTTTAAATATCTTATGTAGCACTACTAGATGGTTGGCCCTATTTTAGATTTTCTTAATATGTCATCGACATAGTTTTCAATAATATCATGCATCATATTATAGAATATAATAGTCATAGACTTTTGATATATAGATCTAACATTCTTAAGACCAAATGGATTTACCTGATAATAAAATGTTCCCCATGAAGTGGTGAATGTTTTTTATGTTAGTCTTTAGGGGCTATTCTAATCTGGTTGTATCCTAAAAATCCATCCATGAGTGAAAACATTTCATAACCTACCATGGAGTCAATGATCATGTCAATATTAGGCAATGGAAAGTCATCCTTAAGAAAAGCTTTGTTTATGTCTTGGAAATTAGTATAGATTTAGATTCCTTTAGGATTTTTGCTAATAGATACAACACTAGATATCCATTATGAGTAGTCAATATACTATATACATCTTGCTTCTAAGAGTTTTTCCAACTCTTTCTTTACCAAGATAGCAATATGAGGATGCATCTTACGTAGCTTTTATTTACTAGTTTGGAATTAGGATTGACCACAAGGTGGTATAGAACCAAGGCAGGGTCCAAACTTGGCATGCCAAAATAAGCCCATATAAATATATCTACAAATTCTCTCAACAAAGCTATAAATAATTCATGTTCCTCCTCAATGAGGGGCATGCCTAGTCTTATACATTGTAGGTATGATGAAGTCTCGATGTTTACATCTATTATATCTTTGATTAGAAGGGTCGAACCATCTTCTAGGATAGTAGGCAAAGACTTGAACTATTGGACTATATTAGGGTCCTCTATTAGGACTTGATCTTCAACATCTGCTAGGCATGATGAATCTCAGTCCCCCAATGGGAGATCTAGCCATGTGATAAAAATAGTAAAAAATTCTTGAAGAATTTGATCAAATACTTGTTTTTGTGCAAAATTGAACTCAAATCCATAGGCAAGGTCATCATTGGTAGTCTCTTGGTCTGAATTTGAAGAAGAATGAACACCCCCATCTAATGGCATCTAAAATAGGTTTTTACCACTAGAATGACCTCTATATTTACTTTTCCCTAGTCAAAAAGTGCTTCAAAGAGGTTTTCACTTTAGGACCTCAATGTTTTATTTATTTTCTTTTGGCTAAGGGTGTTCACCCACTCTCCAAAATAGGCTTCAAGATCTAATGTAGTTGAGAATCCTAATTTATGATCTCTGAATGGAATGTTGTCTTAAGGCCTAGAAAATCATAGAATGCCTCATTGGTTTGAAACTTATCAATTGGTAAACTATATTCTTGTTGGTCCCAATCTATTAGTTGGGGATAGTATAACAATAATGGGTTGTGACAAATGATTGGGGTAAGAGTACATATGGCATTATTATCAAACAAGTTAGTCTTAGTTGGTTCATCAAAGGTGAGGCTATGATTAGACTATGATTCACTATCAGCATCATCATCACTAGCCACCGATGATAAAACTTGAATAAGATATGTGGGGTCACCTCCAAGTGGTTTAAATCTAAGTCCATAGGGTCTTTTGTACTTAGTCATGGAAATTGAATCAATGGTTCCTTATTGATTTAGTCTGAGGCATCTTCCTTCATAATCTTGATGCTCCATGATCCTATTGAGAATAGGATATTTTGCACTATTATAATAATTAGCTTGGTTTTCATTATACAACCATGATTCATCCCCTTCAAGAGGGTCTGGTTCTAGGCCAGATGCTAGTACAAACATGGCAAGTCCCTTATCTATATTCTTTTATTTCTAATACATGTGTGGGGTATTTTTAGGTCACCTCAAGGTCTTTGGATTCTAAGAAAGATTGGCAATATGGAAGGTATCATAGGTCACATACTCCCTTGGGCCATTATCTAAAATGGTGAAATGATTGGAAGCTTTTAAGAGGTAGTATGTGGGAAAGGGAATCTAAGGCATTAGGATCTATGCAATTATCCTCTAAAGAATCAATAAGTATGGCCTTTCCTTTATCCTGCTTTGAACTTGGATTCATGTTGTATTGGTAATTGTAGCTTTGAAACTCAACCTCAAGATGTTTTCAATGCTCATATGGGTGTAAATCTCCTAGAATATTTACTTCCATCCCTGAGTGGGAGAACTTGATACATTGGTGCGATGTTGATGGGACTACATGAATCTCATGTAACCAAGGCCAACCTAGAAGCATATTATATGATAACTCAAGATCAAGCACATGGTAAAGTGTATCATGGGTCAAAGGCCCAATGATAACTAGTAAGCTAATGGTGCATTGTGATTCTCTCCCCTGATTATCATAGGCTTTGATAGTTATCATTTCTACTTAGAGATTTACCATTGTGTACCTAAGAATCTTGATGAGCTTTAGAGACACTATGTTGAGGCCTGATCCATTGTCTATAAGGACCCATTTCAATTTATGCTACTTTATATAAACTTCTATGTATAATGGATTATTATGGAGTGGGCCAAGGAAGACATATCACTTTCATTGAATGTGACTTGTTGGGTTGGAGCTAGGTGTCTAACCAAAGCTTGAAATTTATCAGGGGATATGTCACTGGCAATAGTGGATTGGGTTAAAAACTCATTCAAAATGTTCTTATGGATTTTTGATGTTCATAGCAAATCTAAAATAGAAATTTGTGCTAGTGTCTTCTGTAATTTTTCCACAATATCAAACTTCTTGTCTTGGTCAATGATGAATGCTTTATTTTGAGGCTAAAGGTTGGTTGGATAATAGACAAAGTGGTAGATGGTTGTGGACCTAGGATAATAATATTTGACCTTTGATTTATGATTACACAATCAAAATTAGATGTTGAACCATAATTACTAACAAATGTTGGGAATGGTGTGGGACCAAATATGACAAGTCTCGGTTGTCAGTGTACTTGTATGTGGTCACATGGCAAGGGTGAGTTAATTATATATGGTCTAAAAGTGGGAGTCCTAATTTGTTGATTTACTTATATGCAGTCCCAAGTCAAAGAAGGATTATCTATGTAATTTGGTTGAGTGGTATTGTTTAGTAATGGTCTAGATTGATTAGTGCTCAGTCTAGGATTAATGGAGATGGTATTAATGCTACCCCTTACAATATGACCTACAACCCTATTATAGTCATGTGAAACTACATGGTAGGTTTGTTGGTTATTACCATTTTGACCTTGGTTTTGTCTATTATTCTAACATTGTAGGTTTTGTTGTTGATTTTACTGATTCTGCTAGTTTGGCCTTTGATTTTGATACTATTGATTTTGTTGTTGCATTGATCAGTGTTGTTTTTATTTATATTGATTGTTATGTTATTGTTGTATGTTATATTAGGAAAAGGGGTTTTGATAAATCCTAAGAGTTTGATTGGATATGGAATCACCATTATCCAATGTTATCTCCCCATTATCCAACATATTCTCAATCAAATGCTTGATTTGCACACATCTTCATAGATTATGCTTGTTGACCTAATAATATTCATAAAATTCATTTTCATGGTACCAATCAGGATAAAGAATGCCTTGTGGATAATGCTTTGATATAGGCCAACTAATCAAGTTATCAGTAAAAAGTTTACAAAATACAGACTCAATAGGTTCTCTTAGGTCACTAAAGACATGACACATAGGCATAGTTCTCCTTAGAAGAGGGATTTTTAATGGTAAAGGTTGTTGTATTTGTTGCACAAATCTTGGTTTTTGTATTTATTGCAAAAGTCTTAGTTTTTATGCTTGTAGTATTGGTTAGAGAGGTTTTTGGGTAGGATTAAGATGTAAAGGTGGTACAGATGATGTTTTCACTATTTGGACATGATGTGACTTGGTTACTCGATTACCCATAACATTATTATTATGTTTGAATTGCTTTGGTCTATCTTGGTTATTGGCCTATGCTGGTTGTGATGTTTGTGCTTAGATTAGATGTTAGTTTTGGCCACTTCCCTAATTGGTGCCTTGATTCTGATTAGTTGAAATAAGCTTGATGATCCCTTTATTAATAAGGGTTTGCTCAATCAACAAACCTTTGTCGATGATCTCCTTGAAATTATGTGCACATTATAGTTTCAGATGATAAGCTATCTCACTATGAAATTTTTTAGTAAACATGGTGGCTAATTATTTATCTAGTAAACTATGGGTGAATTAACTTGTAAGGGCTCTCCATCACTATAGATAACTTGCAAAACTCTCACCAGCCTTTTGTTTTTCTTATGTTAAGTCAACCAATGAAATCTCATGTTTGAGATTATAGGAAAAGTGTTGCACAAAATTATCAAAAAGAACATCAAAATATGTTATTGAATTCTTGGGAAATTTTAAAAACCACTCCAAGGTTTGTCGAACCAAGCTCCTTGGAAACAAAAATAAAAGGTATATATCATTATATGCCACTGGTTAACATGGGACAAAGAACTCAGTAAAATGGGCCTTAGGGTCACTTTTCCCTTTATATTTGTTTAATTTTGGTGGTTTGTATCTTGGAGGAAATGGTATCTACAAGTAATCCATGTTGAATGGATAATAACACACATCATCCAACTTAAACTTTTTAGTCTATTTTCTACCCTGAATGGCAGCAATTGCATCCTTCATTTATTGTAATTCTTGGGATAGAAAACTGGAAGGAGCATTGGTTTGAGGGAGAATATTGGTTTGGATAGATGGTTGGAAAGTCACAAGTGGGACACTTTAACTAGGGTATGATGGAGATATCTATTTAGGTACATTAGTTTGGTTGGGAAATGGACCAAGAATATGCATACACAGATTAGGATGTACTTTGAATTACACATTCGGTTATGCAATATTCTGGTTTGGGTTGGCTATAAAGATTTAAATTGGAATATTTTGTGGTTGGTATGGAGGGATATAACTATATTATGCATATTGTTGTTGAAAAGGGACATGCTATCGACTAATAAAACTTTGCTATTGAGTGGAAACTTGTGAACCAAGACCCTGTCTCTAAACTTGTGGCACATTTTGAACTGAGGTACTTGAGAAACATGAGATCCTCCTTGTTGTACAAATCCTTATTGGGAATCAAAATCATGTTGAAGATTTGACATCTATCACTGATAAATATTTACATGTTGTTGGATAGTCATCATTTGCTTTTGGATTGGTACACTGATCTATGACTGAGGTGTATTTACCACTACCTAAAGAGATGGAACATTAATTTCCCCTTTTTGAGGTGGTAATTTATTCAACCTCTATTATGTTGGTATATTAGATTGTGCTTTATATTTTGTAATACTACTCATCCCTTGTTTAGGATGAGTAAGATTCATCACATTATGTTGTTAAGGTGTGACATTGGGTGTTATTTGACTACCTAATCCTATTGGTTGCATGGTTGATGAAACACCTATTTGAGGTTGGGATGTAAAAAATCCTACTCCCTAGTATGATGGTATACTCATGGTATTAACTATAGGCACATGTTTTTGACTAGTTGTTTGTGCATTAGTACCACTTTGATTTGGATTCAACGTTTCTTACACATTGTCCACTATATTTTGCTCATAATTCTATGTATAAGCATAAGACACTTCTTCAATAATGGGAATATGTAGCAAGTTATCTACCAAAGTGTTCTGCATGAATGGGTCTAAACTCTAATTGTATTGACTAGTTAACTCTATCAAAACTCATGTTGAAAGAAATAAGTCAATAAGAGGTTTTATCACCATGGTCATCTGATTGAAATTGTGTGCTACATTCAAGTAAGGTGGATATGCCATTTGCATTTGGTTAAAGTGGTCTTCCATAAAAAAATTTCCTCTATTAGGAATATTAGGGTCCTGATATGATTTTTCGACTAGAGCTCAAGGATTACTAGAAGAATCATGTTGATCATAAATTATGTTGTGGAGCATTCTTACTAGGCTTGGTAAATTCTCATGAGGGAAGTTTAATGGAAACTTGGCCCCTAACTCTATGGCTCTAACCAAAATCTCATCTTTTTTCTCTAATAAATGACTCTCAAACAAAAATGGGTCATATATGGAAGGTGTATTAATAGAGCATGACTGTTGAAGAACTGGTTCTTCAGTTATGGGTATGTAGCTAGGTATTATGCAATTTATTCTTGGTCTTATTCTGAATAAGGTGGTGTATTAACCAAATAGTTAGTCAATGGATCTTGTATTTTTTCCCTTAATTGAGTATTATAAGAGGGATAAGGATCTATCTCATAAGCAATATTATCTACATAGGGGTCTTACACCATTTTTTCTTACACAACCACATTACTAATCCCTAGATCATATATGAGTCCACTATGAGTGTAAGAATACATGTTGGGATCCATAGTCAATGCTTTGTGATAAAAAGGGAAGAGATTTATACAAAATATAAAAGGACAATGTCTAAAAAGATGATGTTCAAACTTGGTCTAGTTTTGTCAAAAGTATCAAAAGGTTTATGCAAAGATTTGTGATAACACAAGCTAACGTTAAGTGTCTAACATTACATGTCTTACATAAAAATATTAATTAAATGAACCAAAAATATATATGTCAAACACTAAGGTAAAGTGTTTCAAATTAGTCTAATCTAGGAAATTAAAAGTTTCTAGGTCTTTTGCCCAAATGTGGCCTCAAAAGCTAGGCTCAAACAAGGCATGTGCTAGGACTCTTGGCCAAATGGTATAAAAAACTAGACTTTGAAAACAGATGAAATTTTTAATCTAACAGATTTAAAACACTTCTAACAAACATTAGGCATTTTATTCTTTGACATGGACTTGATAAAATAGGTATAAGGTATGAAACAAAAGGCACTTTAGAGATAGTTTATTTTCTCACAAATAATGGTATAAAACTTGGTTCTTTTGACAAATAAGCTAGAAAAAAATGAAAAACGTAACTATGTTAGACAAAGGTTCACAAAAGTATACTCAGATTGGTTTGAAAATATAGGAACAAATTTGAACTCTATGCAAGAGGGCCTATGAAACATCTAAAATGTTTTGGGTAGTATAACAGTGCTAGACTACCCAAAAGATGTGATAAAATGTTTGTTTCAAAAACTCTCTAAGGAAAAGATAATTTCTCATAAATTTGATAGCATAACATTACCTTTTTTGACTCAAAATATCATGGTGCATAGACTCAAAGTGAAATTATTTAGCACAAAATGACTTAAGTCTATCAAGTAGTGATAATGATCATGAATCTTAAATGGCCTTCAACCCAAATTAGAAATTGAATCTAAGTTCCCTCAAGTTGAGTGAAAATGGTGAACCCACTTAACACATCAACCCTATGAACTTATAAAGGTGCAATTTTTAATTTAGATTATAAATGAAGGACTTAAACAACTTTGACAAAGGTCTAGACTCAATTGGGCATCATAATTGTGCCAAAGTGGATGATATGACTCTAAGTTTTGATGAACTTTAAACAAGGAAAATTGATGATTTCACATGGGCAACATAATGCCTCTTTGTTTAAAGGAAAATAAGGACCATGTGTTTTGGTTTGCATCATTTGTTTACACCAAGTTTTGAATCCAAAAAAGACTTTAATCTAAGACAAAACCAACTAATTAATCACTCTTAGATCCTAAATTGACAAGGTTGCTTGGTATTATTGGAATCCATCAATATACGTCATTTGAGAGGATTTTAAGAGTTCATCCAAAAGTAAATGTGTATTATATAGTAGGGTTTTTACACCCCCCTTCTCTCAAATGACATTAATATGGCATGGACCTTGAGGTGCACCTTACACCAACAATACTTCCACATAAAGTGGGGATTTGTCTCAGATATATAAGTTTTCAAACGTTCTAGGGGAATCAATTGCACAATGAATTTCATGTCAAAAATGCAAAAGAATGGATTTTGGGTCTATATCACTTATCTTGTTGTAAAAAGGTCTAGTCCTTTTTTCATCCACTACATCTTAATGTTCGCTCAGTGTAGTGCGATTTCCAAAGTACCACTACATCCATTGTGTAACTCCAATATGGGGCTAAATGAAGTCAGTGTTAGGAGGTGAAACCCTAGGTCAAAGGTTTCCTAAAGAACTCATGGGAGGTAATGACATCTTCTTCATAATCCAAGTTTACATTAAATAAATAAATCATAAATTAGAAAGACTTTAGGGTCATTGTCAAGGTCACCTAATACTTTTGTGATTTTTTAGGGAGTGTTTTAGAGATGTTCTTTCTATGCCTTGAACTAGGAAATTTGCAAATAAGGAAAGTTAATTTGATTCCAAGGGTTCCATAAAGGGGGAAATGGAAGAGCATACATGCAATATCCTTGTATTTTATGAAAACAAAGTGCTAATTGAAATAAGTAGTGAACACAAAAGCTTTGAAAGATGAGTTCATTTTTAAGCCCTAAATCAAAAGGTGTGGTGGCATTCTTTTGAAGACTTGATCTTAAGTTGAAACTTTGAAAGAATAAATTATCAAACAATTCACTTAATCACCTGATTGTTTTATTAATCACCAAAAAAATATTCCTAATTCATTTTAAAATCATGCCAAAGATGTCTTAATAGCATACTTTAACGAATTCCAGGTCCACTGATTACCTGTCTACCCTTAAGGCATCACCCCAAAAACAAATATGTTAGGTTATAAAATGTGAAAAAAATATAAATAAAGTATTAAATATATGAACACTTGCAAGCAACAAATTAGAAGGCTAAAAATAAAATATAACACAACACATAAAACCCTGCATATAAAATATAAAAACCTACAGTTAGTATTTTCAACATAACTTTTAAAATATAGATCAGTTTTCCACAATATATATATATATTTTAAATAACTCCAATTTTAACATCCATTAAAAATTTAAAGTCCAAAAAATCAATAAAAAAAAGCTATCAACTCTATTCTAACCATTTTTACCAGAAAAATAAAAAATAGAAAGTGATAGTTAGTAAAATAGCTATAAATTATAAAATATAAATAATGTTTTTGTAAAAAAATTCCAATGACATATTTATATATATTAATAAAAAAAAAATTAAATATTAAGTAAATAAAAATTTATGACTTATATATTGGCCATTTTTACTCAAAGAAAAAACAAAAAAAAAGAATCAAAACTATGAAACGACAAAAAGTTTATGGATTTCACTCTCATGAAGATCATCCCACCGGGAATGCCATTATTTGAAATAGGAATTTGAATCAAGAGAGATTTTATTATCTTTTTAGTGACAAAATGAAATCAATTGAAAAATCAACACACTAGCTAGCATACATCTCTAGGCTTAGTTACTAGGGAGAGCTTAGTGAGGGAAAGCCATTTGAGAACACAACTAAAAATGGAAAGAAATAATAAAGATGAAAACAAAACACCAATTTTTTACCAAATCTTTGATTTCTCCAAAAGGCTCCTTCTTTGGCTTGCTTAGCTTGTGCTTCAAAAGATTTTCTTCAATAGAGTGTGGCTACCTTCATCTCCTTTTGGCACCTTTGGCTTTGGCTTGGCTCAAAAAATTTACATTATAAAACTAAGATGAAATTATTTTTGAATGCATTTGGTTATTATAATTTTGGTATAAAATATCTTAAAATTCAATAGGCAAGGCCTCTTATTTATATATTTTTGGAATGGTTTAAGGATCAACCATGACCATCCATCTCAAGATTGAGATGTGTGGCCATGACTAAATCCAAATATGAAATTTAGTCTATAAATATCACCATTAATATTTGGGATATATGGGTATTTAATAGGTATGGAAGGTCTTAATGAGCCATGGGAGACCTATAATCTTGATATTTTATGCATTTATGGCTTATGGATGCCACCCCATATGATGGTGTCACCTGATGATGTAGTTAATAAAAATTAATTTTCAAAAAATATTTATTAAATAAGTTCCATGGAAAATTAACTTACGGCCCTAATTTGGTTTAATTATCCTAAAACATGATTAGTCAACTTTAGAGAAAATTTTGGCTCTTGGTGCACAAATTAATCAAATTATTCAAAATGTCTTATTATCGGTCTAAAATTTGACTGGATTGGAATTGGAAGTTAATATCAGATGCGTTGGATCCATTATTCCATTTAGGATGTTACCAACACCAAATAACAAAGGCACATGTCTTGTACAAGATATTTGATGAAAAAGAGCAATCCAGAGCACCCAAGTGCAAAATTGGTATTTTGAATTGAAATGATCTGATCAAAATTAGTTAGCCCATAAATTACATTATCCCATTTAGTGATACTCTAGCTAAAATTGGCACTTGAATATATCAATTTCAACTCATTTAATGCATTTTAGTGTTTTTAGGCCAAATTGTGCACTTTAGGTGTAAATTGGTCAAAAGCCTAGTTGGAGGTCATTGGTGGCCAGATTTTTGTGTCTACAAAGGTGAAATAAGAAATCAAAGGTCTCTAGACATTACACTTTGATGGTGTGCAAGCTAAACAAGGTTTTGGCATTGGAATTGTTCTGACAAATCCCAAAGGAAAATAGTGTCTAGATTCTTATAGATTATAGTTTGCTCGTACTAATAATTTAGTATAATATGAAGCTCTTATTTTAGGACTTCAATTTACAATCAAACATAAAGTAAAAGAACTATTAGCTTATGGTGATTTAGAATTAGTATTTAACTAGGTCAGGAGTAGATATCACTGTAAGATTTCTTTTTTAAGAAAGTATGAATTTATAGCTTGAGATTTGATTGAGTATTTTGACTCATTTAATATTATTTCCTTTCCTAGGGAGTAGAACCAATTGGTATATACTCTAGCTTTAGTAGCATCAAACCTAGTTCTTCTAGAGCCTTTGAACCTGTAGGAGTTTACTATGGAAATAATTCCATGCCCCTCTATTTGAGACAATATCAATCACTTCTAAGTTTTTGATGATGATAAGTAAATAATTGACTTCATGTATAATGCTGGCATATTCAAATCTCACATTATTGATGAACAAGATGAAAGTTTTGTACAAAACTCAAAAGATAATGAAGATGGAGTAATCCAACTTAAGGAGAACCAAATACCCAAGGGCATGATCTCCTTAGAAAGGATGTTTGATAGGGATAAACAAAGGATTGAAGCTAGATAACCCAAGTTGAGTGAAAAGGGTTATAATCAAGTTAACTTGGGAAATCTTGGGAATAAGCAAAGTGTTAACATTGGTTTAGTTTACACCAATGAAGAGCTAAAGGAAGTTGCTTCCATTTTAACCAAGTTTAAATATGTCATTGCCTGTTCATATGATGATCTTTAGATATTTGATACTAGTGTGATTACTCGTACTATCCCCTTAAAAGAGGCCTATAAACCCTTTAGGCAAAGATAGAGGCTAGTAAATGTAGTGCTGGAACCATTGATTTATAAGGAAGTAAATAAATTTATATATGCAAGGATAATATTTCCCATATAACACTCAACATAGGTTATCAATCTTGTACCAAGCTGAAATAAGAGTGGATAAATTAGACTCTATGTCAATTTTAAAAACTTGAATAGATCTGTTGGATACAACATAGTGGAAGATATGAAAAATATTAAGGCAAACATAACATTTCATGAACTTACTCAAATCACTTAACAATGTGATTTGCTACTGAAATCATTGAATGAAAAGCCTAGCTCTAATAAAGCTAAATCGGCTCATGCAAATGTGGTAATGTATAAGAGTAAGCATGAAGTTCCACCATTTATGTTGATTATAAGAATTTTTGGTAGGAATCTTAATAATTATGTACTTAATTCTGGTGCTTTAGCTAATATTATTCCTTTAGGAATATGTGAAAATTTGGGATTGAAATCAGTCAAATTAGATAATGTATTGGTGTAACTTGATAAATCAAGAGTGAAAGTGGTGGGAAAATTGTTAGATATCCACATGCAACTCACCCATGAACCTGAATCTAGTAATTCATTGACAACAACTTCCACCCCACCTAATAAAAAAAATTCACCTCCTAATGGTAGGACAAATAATAATCCTCCAACCCCTAAAGGTAAGGAAAGTTAGGCAACAACATAAGTTCCCTATACAACATCAAAGGGTGGATACAACATAGTGGGAGATATAAAAATGATCAAGGCAAACATAACATTACATGAACTTACTCAAAGAACTAAACAATGTGATTTTCTACTAAAACCATTGAATGAAAAGCTTATCTCCAGCAAAGCTAAACTGACTCATGCAAATGTGGTAATATATAAGAGTAAGCATGAAGTTCCACCATTTTTGTTGACTGTAAGGATTTTTGGTAAGAATCTTCATAATTACTTACTTGATTTTGGTGCTTTAGCTAATATTATGCCTTTAATAATATGTGAAAATTTGGGATTAGACCCTATCAAATTAGATAATGTAGTGGTAAAACTAGACAAATAAAGAGTGAAAGTGGTGGGTGAATTATTAGATATCCACATGTAGCTCACCCATGAACCCACATCTAGCAATTCATTGACATTCAAGTCATTAACATACCTGAGGATTATGGTTTGTTATTGATTCATGATTGGACTAAATCCTTAAATGGATATATGTCCATTGATTGTTCCCACATTTGTCTACCTTAGCATGGGATTCCCAATCAGATTAGGATTAACCAAAAACCCAAAATGAAATACACAATCACTAAATATAATGCCAATAATGAAAAACTAAATTACCAATCCTTTGAATTAGGTGCTTACACTTTGGAAACCACTAATTTTATTCTAGATGATAAGGTGAAATAAGAAAGCAAAGGTCCTTAGACATTGTATTTTGATGGTGTGTGATATAAGCAAGGTTAT
Source organism: Torreya grandis (assembly GCA_037957365.1). Classification (NCBI taxonomy): domain Eukaryota; kingdom Viridiplantae; phylum Streptophyta; class Pinopsida; order Cupressales; family Taxaceae; genus Torreya; species Torreya grandis. The sequence continues at coordinate 1,551,241 of JARHVA010000531.1, forward strand.
GGTGTTGGAATTGTTCTGACAAATCCCAAAGGAAAATAGTATCTAGATTCTTATAGGTTATAGTTTACTTGTAATAATAATTTATTAGAATATTAATCTCTTGTTTTAGGACTTTAATTTTCAATCAAGCATAAGTTAAAATAACTATTAGCTTATGGTGATTCAAAAATTAGTATTTAACTAGGTCAAGATAAGATACCAGTGTAAGCTTTCTTGTTCAAGAAATTATAAATTTAGAACTAGGGATTTGATTGAGTATTTTGATTCATTTAATATTATTTCCTTACCCAGGGAGTATAACCAATTAGTAGATGTTCTAGCTTTAGTAGTATAAAACCTGGTTTCTCTAGAGCCTTTTAACCTATAGGAGTTTACTATGGAAATAATTGCATGCACCTCCATGATAGACAATATCAATCACTTATAATTTTTTGATGATGATAAGTAGATAATTGACATCATGTATAATTTTGGCATGTTCAAATCCCACATTATTGATGAACATGATGAAAGTTCTATATAAAACTCAAAGGACAATGAAGATGGAGTAATCTAACTTAAGGAAAACCTAATACCCAAGGGCATGATCTCCTTGGAAAGGATTTTTGACTAGGATAAACAAAGGACTAAAGCTAAATAACCCAAGGTGAGTGGAAAGGATTATAAGCAAGTTAACATGGGAAATATTGGGAATGAGCAATGTGTTAACATTGGTTTAGTTTCCATAGATGAAGAGCTGAAGGAAGCCACTACCATTTTAACTAAGTTTAAAGATGTCATTGCCTATTCATATGATGATCTTAAGATATTTGATACTAGTTTGATTACTTATACTATCCCCTTAAAATAGGCCTATAAACCCTTCATGAAAAGACAAAGGCCAGTAAATGTAGTGTTAGAACCATTGATTTATAAGGAAGTAAATAAATTTCTATATGCAAGGATAATCTTTCCCATATGGCACTTGACATGGATTTTCAATCTTGTACCATTCCAAAATAAGAATGGATAAATTAGACTCTGTGTCAATTTTAGAAACTTGAATAGATCCAATGGATACAACATAGTGGAAGATATGAAAAAGCTCAAGTCAAACATAACATTACATGAACTTACTCAAATAATTGAATAATGTGATTTACTACTAAAATCATTAAATAAAAATCTTAGCCCTATAAAAGCTAAATCGGCTCATGAAAATGTGGTAATGTATAAGAGTAAGAATGAAGTTCCATCATTTATATTGACTATAAGGATTTTTGGTAAGAATCTTCATAATTACTGACTTGATTCTAGTGCTTCAGCTAATATTATGCCTTTAGGAATATGTGAAAATTTGGGATTGAACCCAATAAAATCATATAATGTAGTGGTGCAACTAGACAAATCAAGAGTGAAAGTGGTGGGTAGATTATTAGATATCCACATGCATCTCACCTATGAACTTGAATCTAGCAATTCATTGACAACAACTTCCACCCCACCTAATAAAAAAATACACCTCCTGATGGTAGGATAAACAATAATCCTCCACCCCCTAAAGGTAATGGAGGAGATGAATCCCATTGATCAAAGTAATGATAAATGATCTAATAATACAATTGATGCCTCTATAACTTTAGAAATAGTCCTCATGGTTGAGACCTATAACTTTCCTAGTCAAGATTAAAATGACCCTGAAGACAATGTTAAGGAAATACATGATTTCCAACAATACTAGAGGAACAAATATGCCTTGAGAAGTAAATGTTAGAACCCACATATAATAAATTCCACCCCACCTAATAAAAAAAATACACCTCCTAATAGTAGGATAAATAATAATCCTCCACCCCCTAAAGATAAGGAAAGTCAGCCAACAACATAATTTCCTTTTAAAACATCAAAGGTTGGATACAACATAGTGGAAGATATGAAAAAAAATCAAGGCAAACATAACATTGCATGAACTTACTTAAATAATTAAACATTTTGATTTGCTAATAAAATCATTGAATGAAAAGCCTAGTTCCAACAAAGCTAAACTGGCTCATGCAAATGTGGAAATGTATAAGAGTAAGCATGAAGTTCCACCATTTTTGTTGACTATAAGGATTTTTGGTAAGAATATTCATAATTACTTACTTGATTTTGGTGATTTAACTAATATTATGCCTTTAGGAATATGTGAAAATTGGGATTGAACCCAGTCAAATTAGATAATGTAGTGGTGCAACTAGAAAAATCAAGAGTGAAAATGGTGGGTAAATTGTCAGATATCCACATGTAGCTCACCCATGAACTTGAATCTAGCAATTTATTGACATTCAAGACATTAACATACTTGAGGCTTATGGTTTTTTATTGATTCATAATTGTACTAAATCCCTAAATGGATATATGTCAACTAATTATTCCCACATGTGTCTACCTTGGTGTGGGATTTTTAATCAGATTGGGATTGACTGGGAACCCAAAATGAAATACACGATCACTAAATATAATTCCATGAATGAAAAAGTAAATTACCAATCCTTTGACTTATGTGTTTACACTTTGGAAACCACTAATTTTATTACAGATGATAAGGTGAGAGAAGAAAGCAAAGGTCCCTATATGTTACACTTCGATGGTGTGTAAGCTAAGTAAGGTTATGGCATTGAAATTTTTCTAAAAAAATCCCAAAGGAAAATAGTATCTACCTTCTTATATATTATAGTTCACCTGTACTAATAATTTATAAGAATATGAAGCTCTTATTTGAGGACTTCAATTTGAAATCAAACATAAGGTAAAATAACTATTAGCTTATGGTGATTCAAAATTAGTCTTTAACTTGGTTAAGAGTGGATATCTATGTAAGCTTTCTTGTTTAAGAAAGTATAAATTTGCAGCTTGGGATTTGAATAAGTATTTTGACTCATTTAATATTATTTCATTGTCCAGGTAGTAGAACGAATTGGTAGATTCTCTAGCTTCAACAGTAGCAATCCTAGTCCTTCTAGAGCCTTTAAACCTACAAGAATTTATTATGGAAATAATTGCATGCCCCTCTATGCTAGATAATATCAATCAATTATAAGTTTTTGATGATGATAAGAATATACTTAAATTCATGTATAATGTTGGCATATTCGAATCCCACATTATTGATGAACATGATGAAAGTTCTATACAAAACTCAAAGGATAGTGAAGATGGATTAACTATTATGCCTTTAAGAATATGTGAAAAATTGGGATTGAACCCAATCAAATCAAATGATGTAGTGGTGAAACTAGATAAATCAAGAGTAAAAGTGGTGGGAAAATTATTATATATCCACATGCAACTTGCCCATGAACTCGAATCTATAAATTCATTGAAATTCAAGTCATTGACATACCCAAGGTTTATGGTTTGTTATTGAGTCATGATTGGACTAAATCCCTGAATGGATATATGTCCACTGATTGTTTCCACATGTGGCTATCTTGGCATGGGATTCCCAATCAAATTAAGATTGACCAAGAACCCAAAATGAAATACATGATCACTGAATATAATACCAAGAATGAAAAATTAAATTATCAATCTTTTGACTTAGGTGTTTACACTTTGGAAACCGCTAATGTTGTTGCATATGATAAGGTAAAATAAGAAAGCAAAGCTCCCTAGACATTGCACTTTAATGGTGTGTGATCTAAGTAAGGTTCTAGTGTTGGAATTATTCTAACAAATCCAAAAGGAAAATAATATCTAACTTCTTATATATTATAGTTCACTTGTACTAAAAATCTAGTAGAATATGCAGATCTTATTTTAGGACTTTAATTTGCAATCAAACATAATGTAAAATAACTATTAGCTTATGGTGATTAAAAATTAGTCTTTACCCAAGCTAGGAGCAGATATTAGTGTAAGTTTTCTTGTTTAAGAAGGTATAAATTTAGAGCTTGGGATATGAATGAGTATTTTGATGTTTAATATTATTTCCTTACCTAGGGAGTAAAACCAATTGGTAGATGCTCTATCTTTAGTATTAGTAAACCTGGTTCCTCTAGAGCCTTTGAACTTGTAGGAGTTTACTATGGAAATAATTTCATGCCCCTCTATGCCATATAATACAAATCACTTCTAAGTTTTTGATGATGATAAGCATATAATTGACTTCATGTATAATGTTGGCATATTCGAATCCCACATTATTGATGAATAGGATGAAAGTTATGTATAAAAATCAAAGGATGATGAAGATGGAGTAATCCAACTTAAAGAGGACCAAATACCCAAGGGCATGATCTCCTTGGAAAGGATGTTTGACCAGGATAAATAAAGGACTGAAGCTCGATAACTCAAGGTGAGTGAAAAGGATTATACGTAAGTTAACTTGGGAAATCCTAAGAATGAGTAAAGTGTTAACATTAGTTTAGTTTACACTGATGAAGAGCTAAAATAAGCCACTGTCATTTTAACCAAGTTCAAAGATGTCATTGCCTATTCATATGATGATATTAAGATATTTGATACTAGTGTGATCACTCACACTATCCCCTTAAAAGAGGCCTACAAACCCTTCAATCAAAGACAAAGGACAATAAATGGAGTGCTAAAACCATTGATTTATAAGGAATTAAATAAATTTCTAGATGCAAAGATAATCTTTCCCATACGACACTTGACATGGGTTGCCAATCCCTTGTCATTCTAAAAGAGTGGAAAAATTAGACTCTATGTCAATTTCAAAAACTTGAATAGATCAAGTGGATACAACATAGTGGAAGATGTGAAAAATCTCAAGGAAAACATAACATTAGATGAGCTTACTCAAATCATTTAACAATGTGATTTGCTATTAAAATCATTGAATGAAAAACCTAGCTCTAGCAAAGCTAAACCGGCTCATGCAAATGTGGTAATGTATAAGAGTAAGCATGAAGTTCCACCATTTATGTTGACTGTAAGGATTTTTTTAAGAATGTTCATAATTAATTACTTGATTATGGTGATTTAGCTAATATTATGCCTTTAATAATATGTGAAAATTTGGGATTAAACCTAATCAAATCATATAATGTAGACGTGAAACTAGAAAAATCAAGAGTGAAAGTGGTTGGTGAATTTTTAGATATCCACATGTAACTTGCCCATGAACTTGAATCTATCTATTCATTTACAATACATTCCACCCCACCTAATAAAAAAAATACACCTCCTGATGGCAGGACAAACAATAATCCTCCACCCCCTAAAGGTAAGGAAAGTCACCCAACAACATAAGTTCCCTATACAACATCAAAGGGTGGATACAACATAGTGGAAGATATGAAAAAAGATCAAGGAAAACATAGCATTACATTAACTTTCTCAAATAACTAAACATTATGATTTTCTACTGAAATCATTGAATGATAATCCTAGCTCTAGCAAAGATAAAATGGCTCAAGCAAATGTGGTAATGTATAAAATTAAGCATGAAGTTCCACCATTTTTGTTAATTTTTAAGGATTTTTGGTAAGAATCTTCATAATTAATTACTTAATTTTGGTGCTTCAACCAATATCATGCCTTTAGGAATATGTGAAAATTAGGATTAAACCCAGTCAAATTAGATAATGTGGTGGTGCAACTGGACAAATCAAGAGTGAAAATGGTGGGTGAATTGTTAGATATCCACATGCAGCTCACCCATGAACTTGAATCTAGAAATTCAGTAACATTTGAGTCATTGACAAACCTAAGGCTTATGTTTTTTTATTGAGTCATGATTGGACTAAATCCCTAAATGGATATATGTCCATTGATTATTCCCATATGTGGCTTCCTTGGCGTGGGATTCTCAATTAGATCAAGATTAACCAGGAACCCAAAATGAAATACATGATCACTGAATATAATGCCAAGAATGAAAAAGTAAATTACAAATCTTCTAACTTAGGTGTTTGCACTTTGGAAACCATTAATGTTATTATAGCTGACAAGGTGAAAGAAGAAAGTAAAGGTCCCTAGAAGGACTGAAGCTAGATAACCCAAGGTGAGTGGAAAGGATTATAAGAAAGTTAACATTGGTTTAGTTTACATTGATGATGAGCTAAAAGAAGCCATTACCATTTTAAACAAGTTAAAATATGTCATTTCCTATTCATATGATGATCTTAAGATATTTGATAATAATATGATTACTCACACCATCCCCTTAAAAGAGGCCTGTAAACCCTTCAAGCAAAGATAGAGGCCAATAAATGCAATGCTAGAACCATTGATTTATAAGGAAGTAAATAAAGTTCTAGATGTAAGGATAATCTTTCCCATATATCACTCGACATGGGTTGCCAATATTGTATCAGTTCAAAATAAGAATGGACAAATTAGACTCTATGTCCATTTTAAAAACTTGAATAGATCCTCAAAGAAGGATAATTACCCTAGCCATCTATGGATGAGGTTATTCAGTTGGTGAGTGGGTCTAGAATGATGTCATTCCTTAATGGGTTTTTAGGCTATAACCTATCCTAGTGAATAAAAATGACAAAATGAAAATTACCTTCACCACCAAGTGGGGAATGTTTGCATACAAATGAATGCCATTCGAATTTATCAACATGGGAGCAAATTTATAAAGAGAAATGAACCATTCATTCCATAGATTAATTGGTAAGTTCATAATTATTTACAAGGATGATCTATTTTTTTTAAAAATAATAGAGGAGATCACATGATACATTTGGAGCAAGTGTTGGAGAAGTGTAGGAGGTATGGCATTTTTTGAACCCCAAGAAAAGTATCTTATGTGTAACTAAAGGCAAACTTCTAGGACATGTAATCACCCAATAAGAGATTTTAAGACCACTCAATGTGATGTTGAAGAAAGATGCTAAGATATAATGGACTACTAAAGTAAATAAGGCATTTTAATACATCAAGGATGCTATTGTTTAAGCTCCTATTCTGATAAGAGATAATTTTAGTAAAGACTTTTTCTATACTCATTTGCTTCTGATCACATTATTACCATTGTCTTGACATAGAAAGAGGATGAAAAAGAGAATACTATATCATTCATGAGAACTAAATTAAAGAATGTGGAACTTAATTATCCTATTTTGGATAAACAAGCCTATGCACTAGTAAAATCCATCAAGAAGTTCAGACACTATATCCTGAGGAACAAGACATATGCCATAGTGTCAAATCTGACTATCAAGTTGATGCTGGGAAAAAATGAACTTGGAGAATGAAGAGGGAAGTGGATGACCAAACTCCAATAGTATGATTTATAAATAAAAAATGATAAGTTAGTTAGAGGCTAAGGCCTATCTAGCTTATTGCAAATATTGATCCATGTATTGATGTTTTATAGGTTGAAGCAAGTCAAGTGTGTGGTGGTGATTGGTATAAGGATATTTTCCACTATTTTCTTCAAGGACTGTGAGCACTCACACCTTAAAAAGGAGTATAAAATATTCCTTAGGTTGAGATCATCTCATTTTATAAATAAAAGAGCCCTTAGGTTGAGATCATCTCATTTTATGATCAAAAGAGGAGTCTTTTATAGAAAAATTATGAGGGAATCTATCTAAGATGTGTTTCTAGAGTTGAATCCATAAAAATCATGGATAATTTCCATGAAAAACTAGGAATTTGTCACCCTTCAGGGCATCCCATAACACACAAGATATTAAGAGCAGGCTACTATTGGCTAACCATATTCAAAGAGCCCATGCTCATGTGTGAATTTCTCATCAATATCAAATGTTTTATCAAAAATAAACAAAGGAAACCATGCCTTTATAACCAATGATTAAATCAAACCCATTTGCATAATGGGGCTTCAACTTTATAGGATTGATCAGTCCTAACTCCTCAACTAGGCATAAATTTGTAGTCACTGCCACATATTATTTCACTAGGTAGACTAGAGTATTAGCCACAAAGAATAGTAGAGAAATTGGCATCATCAAATTCCTAGAATAAAATATCATCACTCAATTTGGGACACCCCTATATTTAGTATGCGATAATTTCCCAATCTTTGCATTAGTAAAATTTATTGAGTGGGCATATGATAATCAAATAGTCATCAAGATTACTTCAAACTACTACTCTTAGGGTAATAGAGTTATAGAGTTCACCAATAAAAACTTGATGAATGCCATCAAAAAATCTATAGAGAAGAAACCTAGAGAATGGAAATCCCTACTAAAGTATGCTTTATGGGTAGACATAACAAGATACAAATAGGCACTCAAGGTGTCCCTGTTCTTATTGATCTATGGGCAGTAACCTATTTTTCCTATCATACTGAAGCTACCCACCTATGAGTTTATGTTTGAATATATGGAATATGATGAAATATTACAATATAAAATACTAAACATCATCCAAATGGAGGATGACAAAGATGAAGCATTGAGGAATTTTAGTAAGCATCAAGATGTTGTTAAGAGATGGTTGGATAAATGAGCCAAATTTAAAGTGTTTTGCATATCATACTTGGCCTTACTATGGGATAAGGCCCACAATAATAAATGACAACATGACAAGTTCAATTGGCATAAATATTGGATAAAAATTCATTTAGGATCAAAGAACTACAAGGGAATGACTTAACCTTGCTAGTCAATGGGATGTACATGAAACATTATTTCTCTACCACTCTATCATAAACTCTAGAAGGATAGTAAGCTTATTTAGAATTAGAGTAGGTAGGAGTATATTAGTTTTATTTCTTTCTTTGATTTCTTGTTGTGTTCTTACTTGCTTTCCTGTTGTGTGCTTTCTTGCTTTCTAATTTCTATTTATTTTCTATTGTGTGTTGTAGCTTAGTAATAAGTCCTCTAGATAAGAATTATTTAGCTCAATTTATGTTAATTTTGGTCCTTAAAATAGGTATAAGGGACTAATATTTTTAAGCATTGGTCATCCAAAGTTTAGAAACCTCTAGTAGTGTTTCAATTTTAAAAAGTTGGGTAGGGTTAATTAGAAGTTAGTTTTCTCATGAAAATCCTAATTCATTTTAAGGTTATAATATAGTTAAGATGAATGAACATTTTATTGAACTAGAGTTTGAATCTATGTGGACCATCATACTGACACTTAAATTCACTAAATAAATTGCTATGGGAGGACTTGATATCTGAATGTGAATTACATCCAAACTATGTCTTGGAAAAACTTTACATTAGACTAATTTTGGTTCCTAACCATTATGGTTTATAAATGCAAGAATTAAAAAAAATGATACACCAATGAATTGAAATCATAAACTACTTTCAAATTCCATAAATGGTTATTTAGGAAATCTCTACCAGGGCTATGGATGCCTGGCTGGTAGTAGAGTAAGGCCCGAAGTGGAGCCAAATGTATCTCTATCAAGGCTATGGATGTATAGCTGGCAACAAATCAATGCCTAAGCCATCCTTAAATGAATAAAACATAACTATATAAAATATAAAGAATGCTTAAGTCATTTCATGTTTGATGTCTTGAAACTTGAAATTTATCACTTATGAACCAAAAGGAAATGGTTAATGAACCTCAAATCACACACATAGTATGATTACCTACAAGGTTTAAACTCTACTTCAAGCCTGTGGGCTTTCATTATTTATAAAAAATAGTTTTGGTACTGATAAAAGACCAAAATGAGATATCTAATTTTTTTATTCATCTTTGAATAGAATAGAATATATAGATTCTGAAATTTTGTAATGTTTCCCCATAGAGGTCACCATTTTTTGATGATCAACAACCCCTTATTCTCAGAATGGGGACCCTTCTTTCTTAATTTTTCAAAATTCCCAAGACACTAAGGGTCTTAGCTTATTTGACTACATATGGACTCAATTTAATTTATTAATGCTTGTGCTTATTCATATTTTGGTTAATCATTCATTTTGAAATAAGGATTAGTACTTAGAAATATTCAAATTATTTTAAGGCTTCTTCAAATTTCATTCAGTAATGAATTATAAACCATAGACATTTCAATGATGCACAAATAGGGTTTCGCTAAGGAAGTGTGACCTAGCTTTCAAAAAAGACATGAACATAGCAAGCTTCATTGGGTCTTATTAAACTAATATTATGTTTTGTTTAAGACATTTTATTGAAAACATTTTTCTTTAAACTTGTTTAAATTTGATTAATATGAGCAATGACATCTTCGAGAAGCTAACTTAGTTTCTCGCTTGATCTCATAGGATGTCAAATTAAAGTTATAATTTATGATTCCTTATGGGATGACAAATTTTGGACTATATCCTAAAATGGATAGGTGTCCACCTCATCAACATTCATAATTCCTTAAGGATTCATTGTTAGGGAATGGAGCTAAAAGCTTCATCCAAGAGTTACAGACATCACACAGTCGCCGACGACGGTCTGAAGGAGACCAAAGGCGACCGACGCCGGTCAAAAGAAGACCAGGGTCGGCCGACGTCAGCAGGTTCGAGCCAGCAGGAATCGACGTCGGTCACCTGTGTAGGCAGAACCTATTTCCGTGAGCGAACAGAATGTTTGCATGTTAAGAGAACGAAGTGTTAGTTGAAAGCATGCGTTTCTAATTTGAGTATGATAGAAATTAGAGATCTTGTTTAGAGGTGCATCTATCAGTTGTAAGTGCATGCTCATGAGTCTCTATTATTATATAATAGAGATAGATCTTCATAGTTTATTAGACAAGACAAGACAAGACAATTGTAATGTTGAAGAACAGTACAGAGAATTGAATCAATCCAGATCTGTTGGAGTTGATTGTTCTTGAGAGAGATAGCTCTTAAGGAATAGAGATCTAGTGAGAGATCTATACATCTAGGAGAGATGTGGAAGAAAGAAGTTTCTTCAATTGTATTCCTTTTGTAAATAGTTTGTTAATACAAGTTTTCAGGGTGGTTTCTTATATCTCTTGTTCCTACTATTATTTGATTCTAGCTACTTGTCTATCTGATTTATTTCTGCGTTTATTGCTTTCATAAGTGTAATCATTGTTGGTTGATCCCCAACATTCATCACATCCCATATGAGATACTTGGAGCAAATATATCAAGTCTACAAGATACATGACATCATCTAAAAAACTTATGAGAGAACTAGTCATTAGAATTCAAATCATGGGGATACATGTTAATACCTTAACACCCATAAGTAATTCCATTCAATCCAAGCTACCATGGGTCCTCCATGCATCCTACCATAATGAAAAATCTCATGAGATGCTACTGCATGTCTCAACGATAGCCAACTAGATTCGAGAAACCTTTTGAGGTGACATATGTTGCCTTTAGGTTCATCTGAGCTCACCACATGTCTAAGCCATGATGCATCCATCTAAAGCCTTGTAATAACTTTCAAGTCAGACATCTAGGTTACCCTAAGCTATTTGATCAAATCTTGATGGCCTATAATTATTTGAGACTCCTTCTGAGAATGACACTTGGTAGAAGAACAAATAATGGCCTATGAGAATAATGTGTGTCTCCTTTGGGCCCACATGATGCCACATGTTATTCCCACATTGTTACTATCCAATATCTATGAGAGCACCTCTAAAAGGGATGTATGTCTCCACCTGAGCCATGTGATTAATGTCAATTTATTGATAGTTGTCCAAAATCCTTTCAAAGGAGAAACCTGGCAAAGAAAAGCTATGAGTACCTTCTAAGAGAGCCACCTGGTAAATAAAATCTTTGATTTCCCATGAGAGTGACATGTGGTACTCCCATGACCAATCAAAAATAAAAGGCACCACTCGAGATCTCACTAAAAATAGAAAGATGCCACATGGTAGGATATAGATGGGTCATCAACTAAAGCTATATTCTAAGAGTCTAAGAGGCAATCAAAAGGTGCCACATGTCCAAACCTTGAGTTGACTAAGTAACTTAGTCATATTTAGGCCCTGTGAGTACCTAGCTAGATCTGAGGTGGTAACCACAGGTTAAAAGGTGGAAATCTTTATCTTTAAATCTAAAATTGATATCAAATCAAAGGTAAATTAAATCTAAATTTAAATTCTAGTGTAATTAATTTCCAAAACCAATATTTAATTTTTTTTTGAATATATGCAAGGTTGACAAGCTTGCCAGTAATATGACATGAACCAAGATCACCATCAATCTTGTATTAATCAGGGTGATGTTTCAAAAGGATACTCAATTAGGCTATTTATATTTGCATTTCGAATCTATATGTTTTTGATTTATTTGTTATTTTCACTCTCACAAGTTTAACAAAGCTCAAGATGTTAATAGATTGCACTCCTGACCACCATCATTGAAGCTTAAAGTTGTAGAAGGGTACCAAAGGGATATTGATTACTACCAAGAGCATTGTAGAGATGGCACAACCAAGTCTCTCTACTCCAATTAAGAGTATTTCCTTTGGTAACAATGAACTCCTATACCCATATGGTACTTATATCATCTTTAAAAACACTAAATTTCTTCTTAAGGCCATTGCATCTAGAGACATGCATTACAATAGCATCTATTTCAATGTAGAAGAAGATAGGGTTGTAACTGGTATCCACAAGGCCACATCCAACTAACTTCATACATCTTCACCATCAATGTAACTAGTTTCCACAACACCACATCCAAGCTAGATGTCATCCCATGTGTTGACCTAGTTTATGGTATCTTTGAGAGGGCAATATGTGAGGACAAGATCCTCAAATCAATGTCCCAAGGGATCTTAATTACTTCCATAGTAAGGATAATATTTAATAAGTATTATGGCCTTCCCTCCTAATATATAGAGTAGAACTATGTCATCTTCAACAATTGGTATGAAGTGCACTCCCCAGAGAAGGTCTTGGCATCATGGGTGACTGGCTTGATAAGAGACGTTCTCATAGATAACCAAGGAAAATTGCCCATCCATAAATCTAGGAAAGGAGTTAGGATTGGCTTAGACATCTTGAATAGAGTATCTGTGAATCCACACATTTCTTAAATAGACATAAGGACTATTATGTTATTGTAGATCATCTTAGAGGACCAATAGATTTCCCCACTTGGGAAAATTATCAGCAATAATCTAGTATATGTAATCTAAGACACTTGTAATCATGGTACCCCTTTTTAATGATAATCTCCTTACTGGATGAAATATTTGAAACTACACAACTAGGATATAATTCATGCTCTCTTGAGCATCAAGAGGTTGTGCCTCAGTTCTTCTCTATGATGCACATTCATCGGTTCAGATGCACTATAAAAGTAATTGTAGAAGAATTATAACCAGTAATCTATAAGTTGATCACCAAATGTGAGATACAGAGGGTTCCCCTATAATTCAATCAAACTCTAAGGTATATGGGTAGCTACTGGTTGTACCCAAACTACATAGTCATTAGGATAGGAGTGATGGTAGCCCCTCTTAGGCTACCAAGGTATGTGCCAATGAAGTTGGTAGAAGAAGAGATGGCTTATCAAATGCTACATGGAGTTGATAGAGTCTTCAAAATCAAGAGTAATATTATCCCCCACAAGGTTCCTTATAATTTGGGGAGGATTAGGATCACCAAGTGGTATGACATTATTGTAGTTACTAGGCATATGGATTCATACCTATTTCCTAAGGATGACTTCAGGATATGGGATCCCAATAATGTCATTGACAAACATATTTTTAATTTCAATAAGGATGTGGAAATGGAGAATAAGCATTAATAATAAATTCATGAATGGATATATAGATATTTTATGAATGATGAGGTGGTATGCAAGATGATGCAAGGAAGAACATAGAGCTAGAAATGAGACTAGATAGAGAGAAGAAAAAGGAATATATTCTTAGGTCTCAGACACCACCAAACCATAGGGGTATGTATCATGATTATTATGAGGAAGGGAAGGATGAATAAGAATAAGACAAATTTCCCCTTGTTAGGAACATGCCATTTAGACCTCCACTACTTGCCACTTCAAGCAATTAGGACCTACCTCCAAGCTTTGAGCAAGGAGGATCTAACAGTCAGCCTGACCCCTCTTAAAGACCCACATTGATCTCTTCATCTACCATGGGAGCTACTCTCCAAGGCCTGGATCAACCTAAACCTACTTCCATTGACCTTGGTAAATTACAACAAGGTATTAAGCTCTTTATGGAAGATTTGTAGGCACTGTCTGAGAGAAACATTGAGAAGTTCTATCAGAGGAAAAGGGAAATTGGGACTACTATGAGAGGAATAATAACCCATCCATCAACTCCTAAAGATCCCAATGTAATTTAAACACCACTACCTTGTTTCCTAATTGATAGTACATCTATTCTTGCTTCTACTTCTATATTTTCTCCTCCCACTAGTACACCACTACCTTGTTCCCCAACTAGATCTAATGTCATCAGCCTCTACAACTACCACTACCCAACCTTCAGTTGGCATTAGAATGAGTCAATCTAGTAGTTCCTCAAGATTTACCATCCCTCACTTCATTTCACATGCTACTACTAATATATAATCTTCATTAGGCTCCCAAGGCACTAGTGTTGGTTAGGGTATGGGTTCCACTCCCTAGGTAGCCACAACAAGTGCATCACTTGCTATTGGCAACCCTACATCAGTCAAGAAATTAAGGCCCATTTCAAAGATTTTCACCTTCCCAAAGCCACCTTTTCTTGCATCCACATTTAATATTACCATGGATGTAAAGGTGAGTGTGCCTCCCAAATTACCTTCATTTGTCCTAAACATGAGCCCTACAAAATCTCTATTTGGCACACTTAGGTAAATAGACCCAATAATTTTGTCTCACATTCTTGCTATAGATTTATCCTTTGCCTCAACTCAAGCACCTTTATTGCAACCACTTACAACAAAACCAACACCTAATACTACCCCAAATTAGGTCAGAGACATTATATAGGCAACAAGATAAGAGAGGCCTCAAGTGGTCCTCTATGCACCATAAATTAAGATGAGATTTGATGCTACTATAGGTACAATGAAGAGGGTAATGAGGAAGTAGGTTGATTAGACCTAGTCTAGCTTAGTTGTGGCCCATGAAAGTGAAGAGTCCCTCTTTACTTTGACAAGGAAGAGGAAGGTTGGCCTCAATAAGGTGGATGAATATGTAAAGGACCCTATGTCTATAATCCATGCTAATGTATAGTATACAATGGCTTTGATGAAAGACATGTAGTAGGAGATGAATAGACTAAGAGAATAGGCATTACCCACAATGCTAGACAACACCATAGTCCAGGTAATTAATGTAGTTATTAATGTCTTTAATCTATACAAAGTCATGAAGAGGAGGAAATAATATGGGACTCTTTAATGTAATGTGGTCATTAAATTTGACCAAAAGCTCGCACCCTATGATGCCAAGTTAGAAAACTTGGCTAGAATTGAAAGAAGCAACAAGTTATCAGACCTCAAGGTGTTTCCACTTGAGGAGATAATCTTAGCATAGACCATATTTATGAATAGGACTAGGATACTAAAAATATGGTTATAAAAAATTAAGGATGTGACTACATCCTTATAGAAGATTTAGTTCAAGATTTCCCTCTTATTAAAGGATGCCATGGTAACTAGGGTGACCAAACCTAATGGCACTTTCATGGATGACCAAGAATTCAAGGCTCAAATGAATATATTTGTTGCCAAATTTTAGCATGCCATTGCCAAGGCCAAGACCACCACTGAGGTGATGAACATTTGTTGATTTTTCAAACCAAAGGTTAGAGAGGATTGAGGCCATTGAATAAGCACTAAGGCTTGTACTTGAAAAACATGATAAGCTCATTTAAGAAACACCTAATTTATTTTTTCTCATGATCCTAGATTTTGATCAAATTGACCAAGATTACCTAGCCTATGCAAAAGTTTAGATGAAGGAAGACGTAGAAAAGAGATAAAAGAAACAACAACATACATCTCAACAACCTCCTCTAGGACCTTAATGAATATCCAATTTCATTTTATAAATTTAAATTTAGAATATTACATTATAATATGTGGCATTTTATCCACTTGGATATATTTGGTACCTTTTAATGGGCCCACTTAAACTTATGTAGGTAATTTTGAAGCCTATATATGGGTATTCCCCTTTATTATAAATCAGGAACAATTTCTATAGAACTAATACAAGAGAGCTAAGAATTTGAGAGATTATCTATAAGCTTTACTATGTATTCTATGGTTTTTGATCCTCATGTTTTTAGATAACTAATGGTTTCTTTTCTAGTGACTATTTGGAAATAACATTCAATATATGCATCTGTTAGTTTTATTTTAAAACTAGGCTAACAAATCTGCCAATATATGTGTTATGTTTTCATCTTATTTACAACTGAATGTGCTTATGCAATTTACTATGAATGAGTAATTTTTGTGTAACATATGTTTTTATATATATGCATTTCCTTTCCTTTGAAGCTTCAACTACATTTACTTAGCTTTGAGTAATACACTAGAGTTTATGAATATTAGTTTTATATGATATTGTCATAGAAGTTAGAATAATTGACATCTTTGATCATCTAAAGCAAACCTTATTTTCTATCTTACCCTACCTAACCTTGGATCTAACCATGACTCACTTTAGCTTAGCTCATTCTATAAATATTCATTTTTTGATTAGGTAATAATTAGTAAAGCTTAGGATAATTTCATAAAGATGAGAATGAAATAAAGTGTCATTGTGTAATATCTATTGTCCCTATAGTAGGGTTTGCTTGTAGATTTACTAGTGGTGACCATATCTCTTTTATTTTTTTTATCTTTATTAGTAGTTGTATAACCAAATCAAGCCATGAGTCTTCTAGGACTTAAAATTGAGTTCATTACTTTCCCCTCATTCCCTAGTGACATAGGGATCACATTAAGTGCATCAAAACTTGTATTTCCCAATAAAAAATAGATACAAATTCTATTTCAATCTCACCAAGGTTTCACAATGGAAAAAATTCCTAATGTAAAGTTAAAATAACTTCTACACTAAAATATTTACATTTACTGACTATCTAATAATAGTATTTTAATAAATTGAAAGAATAAAAATCAAAATAGATTGACATATTCATGCACATCACTCATATAGAAAAGTTCATGGCACAAAGTCATGTTAATCATTTCTATATTGATCCTTCATGGGGCTATACATACAAACTCCTTCCTTCCATCTTGTCAAATTTTATTTCTCTTGTCAAATATTCCCTTTAAAATTACCCAATAGCTACTTTTTATAACTTATCAAGGTAGTTATAAAATTTAGTTAGGGTTTTACAAGAAACTAAGACTTAGAAAGTGACTTTATGAAAACTAGAAAAAATTCATTTATTACATCACTTTTATTGGTAAAATAAATCACTTTATAAAAATAAAGTGAATTTATTAAATAAAATCAAATTTATTAAATGACCCATAATTAGACAAAGTGAGACCCTTTCACACCTACAACTTTACTCTCATGATCCATTTATCAATATAACAAGAGTAGGCTCGAGGCTTTGCTAATAATTGGTGTTCTATCCAATTTGATCTAACCAACTGATATATATTTTGCCTATCCCAATCCTATGTCAATTAACAACATTATTTAGATAGATCATATCTTTATGTGTTCATTCTTTGAGGATCAAATTTTCCTAAAACATTCGAGTGCCTTTTGATGTCTTTTACTTCCAAGAATTCTTGGGTTTTGAAATAATCTTCAAAAATCATCTGCACTTCTGAAATGAGCTTAAGGATGGGATGGTATTTAGTCAGCTTATTTTTAGTTTATTCAAATAGAACTTGATTTTTTTTTACTTAGCAATGGAGGCAGTATCAAAACTTAAAGACTTAGAAGAGTCATTCATGACTAATTTTGATAGTTATTCTTTGAGTCGCATTATAGAATTGACTTGAATATTGTCATGAAATAAATTATAAAGGATTTATTTAATGAATTCCTGGATGTTAGACAAGATTTTTTTCATCTCTCTTTAATGTTATACAGTTTTAATTTAACATTCTTAAGTATATGTCTTCATAAGTTAACAACATTGGATCACTTGACATGTAGACTGTGATGTTGACTCTTGATAATTCCATTGATAACGAGTGAATAGGAACCCAATCGGATTATGTCTTGAAATTCAAGGAAGAATTATTCAATGAATGACATCTCCCAAACAAATTCTTAATTTAATCCTTTCAATGTCTTCAATCCTATTTAAACCTTGTCAAATATCCTGATGATGTCATCGATCAGCTTCAATCCATGCACCAACATATTTTTTGACCATGTCTTCATCACTTTGTCCATGTTCCCAATTTATCTTAACACTAAAATCATGTTTTTATCTATTAACATGATTATTAGAGGTACTGAGACCAAAGATGATCCTATTATATTAACAATATGTTAAATATATACCATCAATTACTAATATTGCTCCTTGTATCATGTTTCTTGAGATTTTTACTTCTCCATGCATTGAATGATCATGTTCAATAATTTTTGTGTATTTGCTTTGTCTTCTTTTAGTATATGTCTTCCCAACATCACTATAGAAAGTTTAAAGTCTTCAATTATCATGTAGCATGTCTTATTTATTTTGTTTAGTGATGGGTGTCATAATTTTCACAAATTTAATTCCTTGTTCATTCGTGGTGGCTTTAGAAATCACTTTAGGCTTCATCATAAGAGGATGAGGAGATGACAAGGATATAAATTATTTAAAATCAATAATGATTAGTTTGACTTCTCTTTTCCTTTTCTTTATGATTTCATAGAACCATTTCAATGTGTTGGTGGTGGAAGGATCACTCTAGATTATTGAACAAAATTCAATTTGGGTTTGAACTGGAGTAGGAGATTTAAATTCAACTGGTATAGGCTAAGCTAGTCCTTCTTGCTGAGAGATTATAGGAGAATATTAGGAGATGATAATTGAGGCTTGATTATGATTAAAGGCCATGAATCTTTCCTATTTGTTATCCATGCTTGTCTAAATGTTAGTACAATGTTGAGTCACTTTGAGGATGATTTTATTAGTTATGTTTTTTGGGAAACGAATGTCGTGGCTCTTTATGTAGGGCTAGTATGATCTTCTTGAGTGGATTTATTTTAATTGAGACATTATTGGAGGATAAGTTTCATGTTTACAAAAAAATTCATATGAAATTTTTACTATTGGGATGTATGAGAAAGTTGAGAAAATTTCAACAATTAGTCAAGAAATAAAAGTAGAGTGTTCTTAATCATTTAATTTGGTTTTAACTCTTTAAAATTGAATGTGTCTTGTTTAAATATTCCAAGAAATTTTTAGAGATTAGTGGCAATGTCTAATTTTGCAGATTCAAACCAATCAAGTTCAAGTTGATGAACTCGCCCTTGAGCTACTGGAAACATCATTTCTTTACTCACAAGTTGCTTGTATATCCCTATGAGTAACTACATGAGCTATCCTTTGTTAAAAAATACTATAAAAATGTTTCAATTGATCTACCTCTTGATTAAATATAGTTAAAATTATCTAAAACTGAGCAACACTGACTTGACCACATTCCCAAAAACATTATTTAATATTAGAGGCAATGTCTAATTGTGTAAATTGTTCTTAATTTAAATCAAGTTAATGAAATAGACCTTGAGTTGATGGTAAAGTTATGTGGACTGAGGTGTTAGGTCAAAGTCTCTAGGTCCACCCTTTACAAATACACATTTTTTGTAATCAAGCAATTTTAAAAGAGAGGACCTTGCATAAAATCATTTTAGAAATTGGGTTAGGTTTTTAGAAACCACCTTTACATGTATTTTGAGATATTTAAAAATGAATATTAAAAACTCTTAAAAAACTACAAGGACATTGGCATTTTAATTTAAGTTTGGATATTTCTTGATTTTCTTGAAAACCATCTACTTTCTTTCTTGTTTCTTGAAAATCCTCTTCTTGCTTTATTTTCTTGAAAATGTTTTTGAAGACTATTTTGGAATTCTTGAAAGTTGCTTTAGAAATCAAGAAATGCATTGAACCTCTTTTTGAAACTATGATTTAACACATATTTTTTAGAAAATACTTATTGAGAAATTATTCTAAATCTCCTTGAAAAGCTTTGAACTAGTTGTTTCTTGAAAATAATTATTTTATTTTTCTTGAAAAACATTTCTTGAATTTCAAGAAAATTATTATTTTCTTGAAGATTATCTTGGAATTATTTGAAAATTGTCTTGGAGTTATTTGAGATTATCTTGGAGTTCTTTGAGATATGGATGCATGCATATTTTCTTGTGTTAAAAGATTTTGGACTAATGTTATGGTATTTAATGATCCTTTAGAAGTTTCACAAACCTTATTTTATGCTTCTTCATTATTTATTCATTGATTCTTTACAGCTTCTCTATGTATTTCTTTAAAACTTATTTACGGCTTCTCTATGTATTTATTCACTATTTTTTTATGGTTTCTCAGAAGTGTTCATGATTTCTTAATTTCTTATATATCTTCTACTTCAATTTCTTATGCTTCACTACTTCTTCACAACTTATTTATGCTTATATTGTTTCAAATTATGAAATAATATAATAACCACTTCTCCATAAAATATGTGCCTTGAGATGATGGAAGAATAAATATAGGGAATTTATAAATGGAAGTCAAGTGTCATTTTTACAACTTCTTCCATTTTTTGGAGAAGTTATTCAAATTCCTTGTATATGAGTATGTGGAAGAAATTACCACTTTTTTATTTTGGAAATTAGCTTCAAAAAGTCTATACTTTTTAGAAACTTGCATGCATTTATACACATTTGCATGTAAAAAAATTTATTTTCCCTCTTTTTTAATATTTTTTTAAAAAATAATTATTAAATGGAAAATTAATGAAAACTCTTTTATTTATTTATTTATTTTATTTTTTTAATAAATAAAAGCTTTTAATAACCTCCATGAGAGCAACCGGATGAGGGAAGTAAGAAGCTTAATAGTGGAACATGACTCAAGAAGTCAAATTTTGTAGCAGAGGAAATATTTTTTATAATAGTGAAGAAAAGAGTCATAGTAGAAATTAGGCAACCAATTGCATTCGAAATGTCTCCAAAGGGTGTTTCAAACAACCAATGTGAAATTTTCATTATAGACATGAATAATATTTAGGGTAAAACACCTCCCCAATTAGTTCTTCAAATATTTTTATCTCTATCCCCCTCATTCACACCTTCATGTGATGCCATCCTAAGGTGAAATCCTTTGACACATCTTCATCATAGCTGACAATTCTTGTCATGCATTCTACTAGACTAGCCTTAACCAATTTTTTTTAAACTTTTTTGTTATCCTTTACTTCAATGTAGGTTATTTTCTCAATTTTGTCCCTATCCCCACCCGTCACTACTTTATTCCTCATGTTCTAGATCTAAACCACCATAACTAGTGTCGTTACCTTCTTCATTCAAGTTTTCTATGATATGTAATTAATTTGGCTACCATGACACGCATTACTCCCACACTTCACCCTTGTTTCACAATGATGTCTTGGGCCTTTGCAATCTAGAATCATCATTATCAGTCTAATAATTTATAATTATACACCATGTGGGGACACCCTCTCTTTAGGTGTGATGATGGTACTGATATCATTATTAATTAGGATCATAATATAGGGTGGTAGATAATTAACCTTATGCCATGCCTCAAAATTCTTGATATAGACCCCTAAATTAGCCATTCCATCAGCCATTTGTTACCCTCCTTATACACATGGCCAATGGAGACTTATTTGTAGAGTTTTCATAGCTTACAAGTATATTCAATCTCTTATTTAATAGACCAAGAGGGTGACAAATTACTAGAGAGGGCATTGAGAATTTTTAGGGAGTCCCCTTCAACCATCAAATTTTTAATACCAAGATGCACTTCTAATTTAATGCCCTAGATAACCATTCTTGCCTTGAACAAATGATTAGTTTGAGATCCCACTAAAACTACATAAACAACAATAAATCCCCCTATTGAGTCTTGAATAAACCCCTCCAGCCCAACCTAGGTTGCCTTTGGTTTCCCCATCTAAATTCAATTTAAAATAGCTCAACTGGGGGTTGGACCATTTCAACTTAGATCTATTCATCTCAAGATCATGTTTTAAGGTCACCAATTTAATGTTCCATCCCATAAAAATAGAATCCTTAATATTGTAAGCATTAATAGATTAAGGAGGAAAATTTAGATACTAAATTGTGATTTTATATGACATACTAGTCTTGTACACTTGAAAAATACCAATTATGGCTCAACCATTTGCTTCATTACCTTTCCACTACCAAAAGGATCATGTTTGACATATCATTATACCTAATTGCTTATGATATATTATGATCCTAACCTTATGATTACTCAAATCACCTATATCTTATAGTCTACATAAAACCTTATTTATATCATACACAAACATTTGCATATATTCAACAACTTTATACCCTACAAGACACTAACTTTAATGCCAGTGTCCTTGCCTTCCAAATGGCCAAATTGAAAATATATTTACATTCATGGGTTAGTATATTTGTCTTAGTTATAACTCCCTTGAAATTATTTCAAAAGGGTGAGGTATAAATACAAAACAAAGGTCTTTCATTAGAAATCAACTAATATCTAGAAATCATCTCTCAAGCTTACACTAAACTAATGTAAATCATTTGCACAACTAATATATATTTCCCTATTCTTCCCTATTTCCAAAACAATCATAGAAGAAGTATTATTATAGGTTATAAATATTCAAGAGCATCCTATGAGTAGTATTTGTCAAGTTAAAATATATATCACTATATGCAATCACATATAACATATTCCATATTTTTTCAAACATAAGCCCACATAAGGGGGAGAAATACATTGATCTTTGGCCCTCTTCAGAGTATATGGCTATGTAGGCAATTCTCATTGACAAAGGGGTATTTTAGTCTAATTTAACTTCACTTGATCCCACTATCACCTATTTTTGAAGGTGACATATCTAAATTCGATGACCTAGGGTTTTGAGTAAAATATTGATTCTGGGAACCTATGTGTGTGATCCAAATCGATAATATACCAGGTGATAGTGAACCATAACAAGTGTAAATGGTTATTATAAAAAAGAGTATGTATATTTAAGTCAAATATAAGACTCAAAACTAAGATATAACCATCGATGCTAGTATCCATAGTCTAATTCTAGTGTCCTGACTGATAGAGAGATCATTTATAGAATCTAAAGAATTGAGGTGGAACATTAGTCTATCTTCTTCTACAAATGTACCTATCAGACCTACTTGTGCATCATTGCATACGCTAACTATTTTTTCTCCTTATTATTATAAATTTTAGAATATATTTTGGCATTATACTTTTCTATATTTGGTATGTTCTCAAATTAAACATATTTATCATAATATTACAAATCTAAATTCATTTAATTAACTTGATTTAGAATATTTTTTTCTAATTTGATTAGAATATTCCCTTATCCTTTAAAGACCTTCCAAAAAGGGTTAAATGGGAAGTTGAGGTTATATTTCATGAAGGAGTTCTAAGATGGTTTCATTATTAGAAAGCATAGGTAAAGGGCCATAATATTCAACATCATCCTCAAGATCAATAATTTTACTACCATTGCTATTAAATTTTGAGTGATTTATCTCATAGCAATGACTTTGGAATCAAGGGTAATTTTAAGATCTTGGGGAAATGTGTTTGAATTTTTTTTATGGTATTAACCTAGTTGATGTAGTCTAATATAATAAAACTAATCTAAATTGTATCAATTCATTTGATATAATTAGTAGAAATAAAGATGGATTTGACTTGATTGGTCTAACTAACATGGTTAAAATAAGGATAGATTTGAATATATTGGTCTGGCTGATATAATTTTCTAAAGGATAAGTATAAATGTTGATACAATTAAAGTCAAAATCAAGAGTAATTAACATTGTATTAACCCTACTAGGACTATGATAAATACCATTAGAAAAATTAGGGGATGATAAAAAATTGTATCAACATTGTGTATCAGATGGTTAATACAATTAGAAGATGTTGTTTTAACTTTTCACCTTTGTGTTGGTTGGCTGGTGAAATTGGAGATAAAATCTGAACTATATCGAGACTTTATAGTGAATGATGGATGGTATAGTTGAAAATATCTAGGTGATTCTAATTATATCAGTTTAGCCAATATAATCAAAATGATGGGAAATTTTTGAACTATATTAGGTTGGATGATACAGTCATAAGGATTGGAAATTTTTTGAATTATATTAGGCTAGATGATATGGTCAAAAAATGGTGGGAAACTTAGATATTTGTTGAACAACCCACAAAATGTTTTCTAATGGTGGGTTTGTATGGGGAACATAGCCTCCACATTCTAACTTATCCTCTTCATCACTAAAATCACAATGGGAAATATGGACAAAGTGGGCATCTCGATTAAAAGAATGAATCCAAGAAAGATATTTTTGGTAATAAAGCACATCAAATTACCTTTATTGAGCTTGAGAAATGGTATAATTAATGTCATAGGATGGGTAAATATCACAAACATGTTGATAATTATTTTTTGAAGTATCTTTAGTAGACATACTAATTTGATTAAAGATATATAGGGAAAATGATAAGGGTTCTTGATATATTTTGGCCACCCTAAGATAATTGCATGTGAAATAATCTTACATTTAGGAATATTTGTTAACATTGCAAGGAGGTGGGATCTATGTATCATCAAAAAAAAGGGAGGGTTCTTATCTCATGGAAGGAGATATGAAGGAATCCATTAAGCTATATAAGGAGGTAATATAGTATTATTACAAATGGTTTGAATTTCATTACGTTCAACATTATGAGTGTCAATAAGAGCTATGTGCAAATTTAGATACATGTTGATAAACATAAGAAGAGGAGAACTATTAATATGAGTAATAGTCTGGATTCGATATTTATACTTAATATTAGGTAATTTGAGAACCCATGGGTTACGATTGGCTTCATGTTCATAAAACTTACCAATATGGTTGAACTAAATTCATTGGTTACCAAAATAAGTGATAACTCTCACCTGATGATTCCAAGGATGATTTAAAAGGATATTATAATATAGTAGAATATTTAATACCATAATCTTGGTTGCACTATTTTGGTACCAATAGTAGTAGGGAACCAAATGCAACAAAGAGGATTTTATTTATTCTTTTCAAATCCAAAACATGTAAGTCTAGTTTGTTTAAGGTCATATATATAATATAATTTTTTTTAGATTAATAAAATGGAGTTAACATGTATTCCCAAACCTTCATCCATTAAGAATTACCTTATGAAATTCTCATTGATAATAATTCTAATAAAAAATGTGGATCATTGGCTCAAAAATAAACTTCATCATTGATCATGTCATCCTCTCAAAATTCTATGGAAAGTTTCATAGAATGGGGAGGATGAGATATGGTTATAATGACATCAACATTTGTATGTGTGGGACCTTTGTGAAGTTGATAAGGTGGTTCTAGCTCACTAGAATGGGATTCCTTTATGTCTTACAATTATTACATTAGAAATTTATGATGAAATGGTGATGTCCTCATGAGTTATATTAGGGGAATATTACAAGGCATGGAGTTAAGCTCATCTAGGAAGTTCTATTGTTATTTTTTATTAAAACCATAACAATACTTAGGTTGACTTGGAAGGATGAATTTAGGAGGTAAGGTATTAGGAGGACTTGACATGCTAAGTTCAAACTCTAGTGGTGGAGCAGGCTCATCACTAAGTGGAAAACTAGAATAAAAAGTAGTAGTGGTATCCTTAAGAAGCATTTCATTAGGGGAAGGCTTCTTAGGCTTGATGATAGTATCTTTGTGTGTGGGATTATGATGGTAATTAACCTTATATACAATCACATATTGATAATTAGAGTAATAGTGATCACAATTGGCATTAATAACACAAACACATTTGTTAAAATTTATGTATTTAGATTAGATGTTTGAGGGTTTTTTTTATATTTTATATTTTGGGATTTATATTGGTTCTTATAAGGATTTAGTTATTCATGAAGATTTTATTTTGTAACAATATCATAATAAAAGTTCTCCACTAACATGAGATTCATTAAAAAAATTGAAGTGTGTGAAATGTCTCATGAGAGTGACCAATGTCAAAGTGGAACCAACAAAATTTGTTGGTATCATGCTACAAGGGTGGGTAAGATGCATGAATGTAAGGTATATATGGTGATAATAAATTCTTAATTTATTACAAACTAAAGGGACCACATGTGTGAATTTGGTTATTTCAATTGGAAGCTCCCATTTTAGGTTGGGCAGGGTTATTTTGAAAGGAATTTGCATTGATTACATTGGTTAAGGTTTGAAAATATTACTTGTTAGTTTTTTTAGATGGTTCAACTCAGATTATAAGGAAGTCTTGTATTTTTACTTGATCAAAGGACTCTTATAAATTTTTGGGAGAGAAGATCCTAACTTTGTATTAAAGAGGGGATTTTAGGGTTGTAACAAAGATTTTGAAGAGATCTTTATCACTCGTGTTATGATCCATTTTATGCTTTAAATATTTCCATTGTTTGATGAAATTTTGGATAGATTATTTAGGAAATGGCTTAGTGTTAATGAATTTTCTAAGTCTATTCTCAGGAAGCTCGTTATGTTAGATTTCATTAACTAAAACATTGACTAAATCCTCTAGTTTTGTAAGGGAATGTATAGGAAGTTGTTTATACCATTCCAACACATCCCTGACAAAGGTTTTAGCTATAATATTAGTAGTAGCATACGAATTATTTTTAATCAATTCCTTATAGAGGTTTCTAAAATATTTATGATTTATATTGGTAGTACTGTATTATGCAATGGTTGGAAAAATGCTTCCAATATCCATAAACACAATGAAGGGAGCTAAAGGTTAATTTTTAAGATTTTAAGCCATATTATTTTAAATTTGAGGTTGAAGAATAATATTTCCATTGGAATATTTATGAGGATGAATATCATTTTAATTTAGTTGAATCATGATAACATGAGGAGTTTGATTAGTAAATTTTAAGATATGATTATCCATTTGAAGAAATTGACTACTACTAGAAGATTATGTAAGGGCCATTTGTTGAACTATTTGTGTAATGACTTGTGAAGTATCAAAAAAAGGATTGGAAATGTTGGTGGGATTTTGACAATAATGGGGTGGAGGATTCCAAACATTGTTGTCAAGATGAAATTTCCAACATTGGTATTGGTTTCCTCAATTGATGCATTAGGGGTAATTTATTAAGACTCTCATTTTTGTTTGCAGTATACACAATGTTATCATAAATATTCTTAATAAGTTTATTAGGATATCCTAGATATAAATTTTGGCTGATTTGAACCACGTTACATTTGATACATTTATGTTTAGATTGAGAGAAGTTAAACACATGCAAAATTTCCATCAATGGTGGATAAGGTAGGAATGATGGAGAAACCCATATAGAATTTGAATGGATTGAAATTCACTATAAAGATCCTAAGAGGAGACAACATGATGAAAAAATTAAATAGAAAGGTGTGGAAAAGAAGGGATAATACAAAAATTGATAGTGTATTGACCTGGCTATTAAAGTTAGAAGCATAAGGATGTAGAAGTAAATTGTATCAGGTTGGCCAATATAGTATTATCTAAATTTATAAAATGAAATAATTATATCGAGTTGGATGATACATTTATAATAAAAAAACAAACTCTATCAAGTTGGTTGATATAGTTGGTTAAGGCACATAATTATATCTTGATATATTAAAGAAAAGCTTGAAAATTATATCAGGTTAGCCAATATAGTTGTGGTATTATAAAAAATTTACCTAGTTTATCGATACAATGGCACAAAATTTCATTAAAATGTAATATTATGTGAGGATGATACTAGGAAGAAAAAAGGAAAAATGTGAAAATGATCCAACCAAAGGTGGGATAAGATTCATGTCAGGTTCACTAGAATGTATGCATGGGCTAGGATGGATTGTGACAATCATCTTTCTCTCAATAGAATAGGATACAAGAAACATCATAATAATAAATCCTATATATACTTGAAAGAATGGTTAAGGAACTAGAATAATTGTATATCTAACAAAAATTAATCCACAATCAAATGTCAAGAGGAAGGGATTCCAAATCATAAGCCTATGACATGGGGTATAACTCTCACTAGGACTCAATATAGATAAATGATTGTAATAATGATAATAAAGGGGTGTATTAAGAAAA
Source organism: Torreya grandis (assembly GCA_037957365.1). NCBI lineage: Eukaryota > Viridiplantae > Streptophyta > Pinopsida > Cupressales > Taxaceae > Torreya > Torreya grandis. Next base: position 1,579,435 of record JARHVA010000531.1, read on the forward strand.
TAATAAGGATATTGCATGTAAGGAATTGAGATTTAAAGGTAACCTAGATCCAAGATATTTACAAGTACTCAAATAATAAGAAGATAGGTGCTGCAATGGTCAACCAATGGGTACTCTATGAAACCTAAGGTGATAAATGGAAAGCCTAAGCAAAACTATAGCTATACTAACTTATTAAGTATTAGGAAGAGCATAAGTAAGGATAAAAATAGATATATAATAACAATGAGCAAATCAATATCTAAGCTACTAAGTAAATAATGAAAATAGAGTAGGGATATATATAATTACCTTTGGGTGGAATTTTTGATGCCTCAATCTCCCCCTTTATCTCAAGTGGAAATTTATAAGTGATGGTGAAGGTTGAAGACCTCAAATGGGAAGAAGACCTAGATATCCTTAGTTTGGGACTCCAAATATTGGGATGCCTCCCCATCATGACTCCTCCTATTGATATTCAAATACCATAATAAATACTATACCTACAATATAAGACTCTAAACCTCTAAATACTATACCTATGCCATAAATAGGAGCACAAGTAGAGCAGATGTGATGTAAGAACATCCAAGGGTTCATGGAATATTACATCAACCAAAAATAGAGTTCTTTGTGTTTGTTTTGATTTTTAAGTTTTGGATTTATTTTTGTAAGCTTATTAACCTATTAGAATGATGTTGAAAAATTATTCCTTTACCATGGGAAATGTGTGGAGATATTATGTCTAATTTTTTTATTCTACATGGACTATTAAGTCATAAACATTGGTCAAAAATGGTTCTTTAACTAAGTTAATAATTAGGTGAGGTCATGGCCCCGGACACTTTCAACCTTTGTACCAAATTTTAGATCATTTAGATTCACCATAGAAATGTATCATTTGATTCTGTCATAACACTTGGGAGGATTTTTATCATTTTTTGGTAATAATTGGATGATGAAAATTGGTGAGGTAATAGAATCTAACACTTAAAACTTATGCATCAAATTTAAACTCATTTGGAACTACATTGGAAATGTGATGTCTGATTTTGTCAGACTGCACCTATGATAGTTGGCAATAAGGTTATATTATTTCATTAATAATTAGATGATAAAATTTAGTGATATTGTGTCACCTGACACATGAAATCTACATGAAAAATACCAGAGCATTTAGAGTTACAAAAGTAATGCATCATCTATTTTTGTTAGACTATGTCACATGTCTAGTCTATAACACTTGGAAAGATTGTTCTATTATTGCATTAATATTTGGATTTAAAAATTTGGTGAGATGGTATTGCATAAAACATAAAATATACATGAAAGTTTTCAAATCATTTAGAGTTAATTTGGAAATTTGCCATCATATTTTGTTAGCCTACATCATTTATCTAGTCTACAACATTTGGCAAGATGATTCTTCACCTGCAATATGAACTACATTGCCAAATTTTTTGAAATGATATAAAATTTAGTTATCAATCCATGTTTAAAATTTTATATTAATTAGATAAACTGAGATAAATTTATGATATTTTGGGAACTATCATTCAAATAGAAATTTTCACCTAAGTATTAGGGAGCCATTACTCACAGTTTGGCATTCAATTGTGAAAACTAAAAGATGCCAAACTATTGTATGCTATGTTGAAGTCAATGAATTTTAATATAAAACCCATTAATATTTGGATTTTAATATGAATATGTGATTTATATAAGGGGTAAGTTTTAAAGAGAGAAAGATGAGTTGTAAAGGAGATAAACTCTCTAGGATTAAAACAAAGAGTTATATTAATTTAGGAGGAACTGTATGAGAGTCCAATACTCTTTCATTTAATGCAATAAGATTTTATAGGAATTTTTTAGAGTGTGAGTGTGTTTTTAATATGAATGCAATGATAATTTGTTAAATGATTCAATTTTGAGTAATGTGATAATGTGTGTCCATGAGCGAGTGTCTAGCCCAAGCAATACAAAGATAAAGGCAAACCTTAATTGGTTTCCATCTATAGTGTTTACATTAATTAGTATAAGATCAAGGTTTTCTCTTTGTGTGTTATGTGTGAAAATTTTGTATGAGTTTGTTTCAAATTATTAAAGAGAAGTTTGTAGAGTGTGATACAAGTTGTGAAAGAAAACCTTGCATAAATTTATTACAGGTGTGACAACATTCCTATAAGTTGAGAGGCAGTTTGATAGAATATATTTTGAGTATATTTAAAGTTGTGAAAGATAATATTGGTGATTATGGAGCTATGGCACATAAAGGAGGAAGAGCATGAGGAATTAAAGACTTAAATGAGATGTTAAAAAGATTTTAGGCAAGACTAGATCTGATGGAAATGACTACATAATGTGGAGATGTATTTTTAAGTGAATATGATGAAGAAGAGATGATGATGGGGTTATTTTCTCAATAATCAAGTTAGATGCCTTGTAAAAAGGACTTACTAGAAAATAAAATAGACCAATGAAAGTTAAGATGAAGAAAAGAGGTAAGTCTACATGTGATGTTGTTTTGTTTTATGGTAAAGAAATCCCTAAGAAGCTCTTAAAATAGATAGTGGAGCTATAAGTTTATTTTTAAGATGATAACATTGAATACTACATGAGGTTAAAGGATACAAGTAATAGATTATGTGGAAGTGTAGCTGTATATTGGATAAATATCCAAGTGAGGAGACAAGGAAAAGGAAATAAAAATGAGAGAAGTTGGTAACATATGGTTTCTAAGTTGATGGGTTGTATTATGCACCCAAGAATGCAAATAAAGTGGATGAATAATATTACCAAGAAAGGAAATAAGAGAGGAGAGTTTCCATGTGAGAAACTCAAGTCTAAGTAGCAAGGACAAATATGTGTATGTGGAGAAGAAGTTTGTCTTGGAAGATACAAGAAGGTGAGTTTTCCATGTGAGAATCTAAGGTAATTTTTAAAAAACAAGGAAGAATAAGTTTGTGATCATCCCTTAGGGAATAAATACTCATACAATAGGGTATAGAGGTGATAGAAGTTGAATCGTAAGAAGGAGACCCATTGTTTGATGATGGGAATAAATTTGTGGTATCCCATGAGTGGGAAGAATCAAAATAATCCTTGCTGAATGAATAAAATAATTTTGAATTATTTTTATTTTAGAGGGTAGAAGGGTTAAGGAAAACTAAGGAAAGATACATATTTTCATGAAATAAATAATAGAGAGTAGACATGAGGAGTTGCATGTTTACGTGAAGGAAACAATAGTGGTGGAATAAGTTGAAACTAATGCACATAAAGAGAGTATGGTTATATACCATCCATTTATAAAATAAGAAAACATAAAGAAGAATTAGTAGATAACATCAATATTGGTTGTTTAAAATGTGTTGTTTGGAGTCCATCATGAAAGAAAAGGTTGTAAGGAGAATGTGAACAACAAATAAGATTTGTAAAACATGTCCTTAATGTCTAATGAAGAGACACAAGAAGTGATTGTGGGAAATTTTGATTTCATTAATATGTTTTTTAAATGTGTATTTACAATAAAGTAGATGGATATAGAGATGGAGGACATGTTTCTAATAAGAGGACAACAAATGAAATTGGTGTTACATATATGGAAGAAAAGTGCATAGATGTTGGAGGATAGAATCTTATGACTCAAGGTTTGCATTGTCCTCAGATAAAGAGAGTACAATATTATTTTCACATGAGATGGAGATAAAATAAGTTTAAATCAATCAACATATATCTGATATAAAGAGTTTGAGAAGTGAAGAGGAGTTGTCACAAGAATAGTGATAGAGTGGAAGAGTCTTTGAGAATCCCATGCTTAGTGAGAATCAAGATAATAGAAGCTGAGATGAAGAGAAATAAGATTTAATTATTATATTAACCAATGAAGTTGTGAGGATGGAGGAATCATTGATGGGGATTGTTAATCTCATGTTTATAAATTGATTTGTGACTATAGCCAGTGTGCAAGTGTAGAAATGGAGAGAGAGAGAGAGAGAGAGAGAGAGAGAGAGAGAGAGAGAGAGAGAAGGAGGAGGAGGCATTAAAATAGACCTTCCAAGGTGAATAATTGAATCTAAAAGTGAAAAATTATGCACTAAAAAATGAAAGTGAGGAAGAGTATTTTATCTGCATATCAACAAAAGCATGTGGAGAATAAGATGATGTTTTTATTAGATGTGGATGAGTTTCTTGATACAATAGTGAGGATAATGAGAGATGAATAGGTGAATAATATCATGTAAGTGGTACTAGAGGATATGGGTTATCATTTAGATTCCCAAATATCTATTTAATATGCAGATATGATATTAAGAATGAAAGAGGAAATGGTAGACATAAGAGAAGAGGAGATATAAATAGTAGAGAGTGATCAAAGGAGGAATCCAACAACATATTAGATAGTGATTATCTAAAGACAAGAATTCTTTAAGAGAAGGTGGTCAGTCAGTGGTGGGTTTAAGCCCACAAGGGAGAGTATGGTGAAATAACAAGCATCTTGGTGTTGGAGGTCAAACAAAGGTGAGTTTCAACCCACAAAAAGATGGAGACTGGAAAATATGATCTTTTGGCTCAATTAGATAGACTATGGTGGGTCTTACACCATAAAATGAGGAGTGAGGAGATAATAAAAAGAGGGGGAAGCAAAGGTAAGAATATACATAAATAATTGAAACTAATAAGAAGGATCTAGAAAATGAAGAGAAAAAATGAAAAATAACTGAAGTAATTGATGTGGTGGAAGGGAATGCCATGGCTATTATAATTCATGGTAAAAGGAGTCATTTTTCCACTTATTCCATATATATGGGCAATGTATCACATTTTATAATCCTTAGGTGTCTGATGTAGGATCACCTAAGTGTTCATACAATATTACATCAACATAAAACAAAGTACAGTGTGCTTGTTTTCATTTTTGGGTTGTTGCCTTGTTGGTGTGATCTTATTAACCTCTTAGAATGATGTTACAAAAGTATTCCTTTACCATGAAAAAAATATAGATATATTTTTTCTAATTCTATTAGTATGCATGGACTGTTAATTCACAGACATTGGTTAGAAATGGATTTTTAATTTCAGTAAGATTTAGGTGATGAAATTTAGTAAGGCCATATCACCTGACAATTCCAACATTTACACCAAATTTTATAACATTTAGAGTCACCACAGAATTTTACCATCTGATTTTGTCATAATACTCAAGAGGTTTTTTCTCCTTTTATGGTAACACTTGGATGCTAAAATTTGAGTTCATATTTCTTGATACTTACAACATATACGCCAAAAATTAGGTCATTTTAAGCTATAATATATATGTATCATCTGATTGTATCATACTTTACTTATGACACTTGGGAAGAAGGTTATCCTACTATGGTAAGAACTGTATGATAAAATTTTGTGACATGGTAGTACCGGACATGTCAAATATACATGACAATTTACAAAACATTTAGAGTTACATCAGTAATGTATAGTCCATTTTTGTCATATAGTGTTATATGTCTAGTCTGTGATACTTGAAAAGATGATTATCTTATTATGGAAATATTTAGATTTAAAAATTTAATGATATAATATTAAATAACACATAAAACATACATGCCAAATTTTATATAATTTGGATCTACTATAGAAATGCACTATCAAATTATGTTAGCCTGCATCATCTGTCTAGGATATGACACTTGGTAGGATGATTCTTCACCTAAGTAAAGAGTTGGGTTTAAAAATTTGGTGGGATGATATAAAATATATTTTCCATGTTTTTTTTCAAATTTTGGATTAATTAGATTAATAATGGTAGAGTTATAATACCTTTGGTAATAGCCATTAAACCAAAAAATGTCACTTGAGTACCTAGGAGTCGACACTAGTAGTTTGGTGTTTAATCATGAAAATTGAAATATGCCAAACTCCTATATGTTATGTTTAAGTTAAGGAAGTTGAGTAGACATCCCATAAATATTATTATTTAAATAATAATAATTTATTTATATAATGGGGGAAGTTTTGAAATAGAAAGATGAGTTGTGAAGGAGCAAAACTCTCTAAAAACATAATAGAGTGTTGTATTAGTCAAGAAGAATTATATGAGAGTATATAATTATTTCATGTAATTTGATAATATTATATAGGCATGTGTGAGAGTGTGAGCGTGATTTTTTTTCCTCTATTATTTTTTTAATATGCATGCAATGAAATTATATTAAATGAGTCAAGTTTGAGTAATGTGCTAATGTGTGCCCATGAGTGTGTGTTTGACCCAAGCAACACATAGATAAAGGTAGACCTTAATTGGTTTCCCTCTCTATAATATTAATCAAAATGGTTGTGTTATATGGTTTGGGAATGAAATATGACCCATTTATATATGGCTTAGATACCCTGAACTGATCTTGAAATCTAAGATGATGGTATTAGTCAAGCCAATATACTTAGAAATATTTTAGATGACATAATATTATATTGGCTAGGATAATACAATACAAATTATAAAATATATAATCGAAAATATATTGGCCTTGATGATACAATAGATATATAGGGTGGATAAAAATACTAAATAGATATTAGATGGAGAGGTAAGATAGAAAGGTATTGAAAGGAGACAAATTGATAGTAATGAAGGTATGACTGAAAAGTATGCAAAAAACTCTTACAAGCATGAACCAATCCCACCCCATACTCAATGTAAACTTTAATACATTCACTCAAGAAACCTTATGTGCTAACTAGGGAATACTATCATTAAAGTTATAAAGTGAAAAATACCAAGTTTATACATAGACTATGAAATTCCTATAGATGAATGACAACAAATCAATAAGGTTAGATTGATGGAAAGCATGTGGATGTGACATAATGATGAATAAGATACATATGTGTACACAAGTCATTTAAGGTGAAGGTAGATGAAAAAATGACATTTAAAAGTATATAATACCAAATTTTACTATCTACAAGTTTATTTACCATCTTGGATCTAGGTTACCATTACTCACCAGTTCCTTGCATGTGGTTTCCTTATTATATCCTTTATACCAATTTTATAACCTTTGATTTAAATTAATTATTTTATCTTTGGACCTAATTAGACCCCATATCACATATTGTAAGCATAGGGTTTGAATCCATATACCCTCTATATATAATTTAGATTATCATCTACTATATCTATAATCACCCTTAGGTTATGTCACTATATTTTTATGTACGTAATCTATATTTTGGTCTTCTATTTATATTATAGTATATAGTAAGCAAGATGATAATAATAGTTGATCATTTTAACTCACATTAAATTATGGTGAACCCAACGTTAATCTTATCCTAATATTGGTTATATCATATTAAAAATTTATTTTCTTTGATTATTATTGTTATCTTCACATCAAATTCACCATTATTATACATTTTGGGGAACCTGACATGAATATTATCCCAATGCTAGTTAGATTGTCTTGACATTTCAATATCTATCTTCTTATAACTTTCAATTTGACAAGCACTTCTTGTTAAAAAAAAGTTTTTGGTATTTCTAGATTTATAATCATAATGTCACCCCTTAATGTATTTTTAGTGATCCTCAACCCATTTGGGTTGTATATGAGCTATTCATGTATCTCTTTTATGTCCACCATCAATGGAAAATATTCATTATACATCTTTTCTCAATCTTATCTTAGGTCCACCAAGTGTAATGTGGTTCAAATCAATCCAACTCAAGACCTAGGATATCCTAATAAATTTATTAAACTTATTTAAATAACATCATTTATATCCTAAATAAGAAAGGGAGTCTTAGTATCATCAATCCCTCTACTACAGTGGTTGGGGAAACCAATAGTGGTCCCCCTATTAACACCTATGTTGTAAATCCTCCTCTATTAGTCATTCTCTCAAAAATCCTATCAAATATAATCAAAACACTTCTATAAATAACTCCCATGTGCTTGCACAAGTGGTTAAACAAATTACCCTTATGTAAGATTCCAACAATAATTAATTGTTCCAAATTTAAAACCATATTTTTCAAATGGCTATTCAATATCCTTTAAGTCATTGTACATCAAAATAGTCAAAATTACATTCCTCGTCCTCTTAGATATACTAACATAAATATTATGCCCCAACCTCTAATTTTAAATAGTATGCTCCAAAATCTTAAAAATGAACTTCTATCTCCATAAATTATGTTTATATATATTGGAATAATTTATCCAACTATCACATATGATAGGATTGCTAACCCTAGACTACATCTTAATGCATTTTGATAACCTCAATAAGCAATGTAATCAAACTAACACCTATGAAACTACCAAACTTATATCCAAAACCTTAGTTGGAGGCATTCTATAATGTTATAATCAACTTACAACCCACTAATTACATAATGAAAGACCTAGTCAATACTCTAGTTTATAAAATTACAACATAAAAAACTTCCTAAAAAATAACTTTAGTGACTTTATTAATGAAAATAAATTACCTAAGGAGTCTACCCATTATTTCATCAAGTGCTTTAAATCCTTGGCACATAAAGAGGATCATAACATGAGTGATGAAAATATATTCAATCTTTTTGTTACCACTCTAAAATACCATCTTTAATATAAAGTCAAGATCTCCTCCCCTAAAACTTTAAAATAGGCCTTTGACCAAGCTAAAATACAAGATTTAGTTATGAGCTTATTTGAACCATCACAAAATTCTAGTAGGGAATATTTTCAAACAAAAACTAATACAATCAATGTTATTACGTCTTGAAACAAACCTTCCCAATAATCTAAAACAAGAGCTTAAAATCTAAATAATTAAAACCCTACTCACCCACTCTTGAATTTTAAATATCTTAGGAAGTTACTACTACTATCTAGTCTTTTTATTCACACTTCATCATGACCATAATGATAGGAACCTAACAACTTTTTTTGGTTCCATGCTGATATTAGAAATTATCATGAAACATGTCATGGACTCAAGAAACTTTATTATGATATCCTACTATAAAAAATATTCAACCATGAAGTTATCTCCAAATAATGTTATAAATAATATCAAAATGCATCTAAAAATCAATCAAACTAGTCTAATAACTCCAATAAATATCATAAAGGTAACTAATCTAAACATCAACACCAAAATTAAAAATCTAAAAATAATCCCCCTTAAACATATAATACCAAGAAGCTATTGATGTTTATTATGAACATTAATATACTAATTATCAATATATGAATGCAACCAAGGTTAACTATCATTGTAAGCCTAATTGAAAAGATCCATTAATAAACATAAGAAACCATCTCCTGATGAAATGCTAATTAAGGATACCCAAAATGATATCAAAGAATCGAGTAATGATGAGTAAAATCCACCACTAGAGTCTCAACCTAGTGCTCAATATCATTCTACTACCATTGTTTCTAAATTAAAACATTTAATTCCACTTAAGTATCATTATGGTTCTTACCGAAACTTCTCCCAATGGAACTTCCTCGATGATATTAAGTACATGTCTTCCAAGATTCCTTTATTGTAAATCATTAGAACATCACCATATAATTGGAAATTTATTATATACACATAATATTTTAAAACTTTTATTGATTATTGACACTTTGTACATTGTAAGAACATGTTGAGTCTTAATCTCTTTGAGTGCATGCCTTATGGGGTGTATCAGGAAAGGGGTGGGTAGACCATTGGTGATTCATAAGATTATTGTTCCTTTTACCACTTTCCATATACATACTTGTATCCTAAAAATTTACCCTAAGATTATTATTCTCAGTCTTACCCATTTCATTCATTTGCCATGCTTTATCCTCCTTACGCTTACCTTGACCCCCTTTCACCAGTTCACTGTGTTAGGTCAACTAGGTCAACCCTATACAATTTTTAGCTTGTGATTATTATACAAGGTCGATTAGGTTGACCTTATACTATTTAGGGGTATTTTTCATTAGGAGCTTTGTTAGCCCTTTGGCCAACCTAGCTCAGGACCTAGTGAATTATCTCCTGAAAACATATAGGGTGGATTATGCCAACCCTATATAGCTAACATATTTGGAAGGATTTAGGGAAAGATATAAATAGATATACAAGTTCATTTCCAAACATTTATAATAAGAAAAGTGAAGAGGAATAAGTGTGAATGAACATCTACTTATTAACCATTCTACTTGAGGAATAAAGCTTAGGGTTCCATATTTTCTTTAGAGATATGGATCTTGTCTTATGGAAAAGTCTTTCAGATGTATAGTTAAGTTATGTAGCCTAGAGTTGATTTGTCTTTTTTATCTTTACATACCACAACAATCTCTTGCAAAACACCTTGAGATATTGAGGCTCAACAGGTTCATCTTCAAGGTTAGTATTCCTAACTTTATTTCTCCTTTTGTAAGAGTAGATAGATAATGCATTTTTGCTTCTCTCCCATGTATTAGGATTTCATATACATTGAACAAGTATATTTATTCTATCCATATTTTTTTTAGTTTTTTTTTTTCTAATCCCCACTTTATGCCATAAGCTTTGGTGTGTACTAGATTAGATTTACTTTCTTGTTTATTAGAATAAAGTGAACAGTAAAACTAGCACTCTTTTAGGGTTGTTGCATGATTGTGTTAGACTATAGGATTTTGAACCCTTCTTAGCATGGTGTATTGTGAAAATTGATCCCCTAATCAGGTCTATTAGACCCCTATATTATACTTTCCCCCACTTAACAAATGTATTCCCAATAAAAAGTGTAGGTATGTTCTATCTTCTCTGAGTCAGGATTGATTTATAGACATGATGTTTTTTTGATTGCATAAATCCTGGTGAACCTAATGTGAACTAACCCTTATCGGATTTGTTTACCTTATTTAATGTCTTTCATTATTTCATCATTATTTTTATCATATATTTTCCATACTGGATCAACTCTATCGACCCAGTATATAAATTTTGTGCATAGATTTTTAGGTATAGGCTACGGGATCGACCCAGTCAACCCAATATAGGTTTTTAGATTTTCATACATCAAGTCTAGACTATTAGGTTTACCTAGTTGACTCTATAATTTTTTATACATCAGTTTTAACATACTAAGTTAACCCAATTAACCCTGTACATTTCAAGCACTCAGCAACAAGTTTTTTCAAAGCTTGATCAACCTAGTAAACCTAGCTAGTAGAATTTACAAGCATATATCAAGGTTTTTAAACAAAAATATTCATTATCTATATATCTAATCCACCAAGGTTCCTTTATATCTCTTTATCTCTTTCTTTATAGTCTTTTATTTCATAGTTTGTAGTCTTTAAAACTACCCCTACATAGTCAACTGGAACGGCCCTTTCGACCTAGTTTTGTGTTCTATGTGATGTCTAAACAACTAGGTCAACTCTATCAATCTTATTCATTTTTAGACCTTGATTTCATAGTATAGGTTCAAACCTATCCACCATGTTCTAATTTTGTGTATACACTATTGACTATATCAACATTGTACCTTTTTTTCAAAGTTAGAATCAACCTTATATGTTATTAATTAGTTCAAACTTTATTTTCTTATTGCATGCATGATTATAATAAATAACATAAATTAATTAGGTGGTTTTCAATTAATTTTTTAGTTTCACCATTTTTCTATTTTATGCACACATAACCAAATCACAAAATCTAAACAAACATTTTAAAATTTGTCTACCCAAGGCCAACCTACTTGGATTTCATCACCAAGGGGGAAGTCAACTTGATACTCTGGTCAAGTATATATCATGGTTAATGGTATATTCTAGGTAAGCACCTGACACCCTTATCACCGTGGTGTGTGAAGTGAGGGGTAGGCCCCAATACCAAGCCTGTATGATTTCCATTAAAGTCCCTTTTAGCATAAACTACTTGAAACCATCCTTAAACTTCCATTCTAGTTCCTTGTTTATAGCCAACTTCCCATTACATTTAAAATCATATCTTAATACTATAATAAACATTCAAGTTGACCAATTAGTTAGCTATTTACTTTCCAAGTTGATTGCTTAATCTTTACTCAATTATATTTTGTATATAAAAAACATGTATTAGCCAACATTGGTGCAAGGTTTTGTGTTGTGTGCCTCAATTGGATTGGCCAATGTTAATCCAATTGACTGTTTGTTTCCCTTTAGTTATTTCTTTTCAAATTACTTTCAAAAGTCATCTTGTTTTAGTTTAAAATCTATTATAGGTTTCCTAATTTTCCCTATCTATTGTACTAGGTTGACCCAGTTGACCTAGTACCTTTTTATAGCCTCTATTCACTGTACTAGATTGACCCAATTGACCTTGTAATATTTTCAAACCTTTTTTATCTTTTTATAGCCTCTATTCACTATGATGGATCAACCTATACTATTTGTAGACCCTATTTTTATGCTAGGTCGACCCAGTCGACCCTATACTATTTATATCATTCCCTATTTTCTTTCTTTCTTTCTCATCTCTCTTTCTTTCCCTTTATCACGGACTTTCTTCTTGATGATAATATTGAGTTGCAATCAATAAACATGATGAATTTAACTAACCCTTATAGGGCTCCCATAGATAGAGTAGGGATCCTCTCGTATATGCTAGTAATGTTCATATTACCACTCACATAATGAACTATGGGACCCCTCCTAATATTTCTTTGCAACATAATCCTCTCTTACCATTAGAATACCAACTTGAATTATATTATACCCCCAAAATTCTCTACTTTATCTCTGAATTACCTTAACATCGAGTAAAAGATCCTTCTACCATTTACAATCTTATGATTAGTGGTCAAGTTGAAGAGCCTCATTCACCTACTCCTACATTCTCAAATGGATTTAGGGGTACCAATTTCTTTGATTCTCAACCTCTTTCCTTGATAATGACACCTTCTCATACCATGACTTACTTTTCTCTAGCTTCATCCACCTCCATGCCTAGTATATCCACTAACATGTCAAGTTCTACATCTAGTGGGCCTCTCATAAGATCCACTATCCTTAATCCTTCCACTAGCGCATCATTTTCTACCCAAGGTAATCATGTTACTAGTGTTTATTCTTATCAACCATTCACTAGTCTATATTTTTCTACACAAGTATTGCCACTAGTGCCTCACATTCTCATAGTTCCTCTCAAGCTCTTATCAACACCAATAGTGGTACCCAAGCCACTAATACCAACTCTAATGCTTCTAATAATGCTAATCAAACACATCAACTATTGTTACAAACACTCAATCAAATGAATACCTTTCAAGATTATAACATAAATCAAATGATGATAATGTTAAACCACCTTCTTCATCTTCAATCTCATCCTCAACCAATGGATTGGGGAAAACATAACTAGAATGTTCCCCCTCCTCTTTGATATTCTCAAGGTAATCTCATTATTCAACCTCATTTGGTCAACAAAACCATTAAGCATATCCAAAATTGACCTCTCACTACTCAAATTACTAACATTGATATAGGAGGTATCACACCTATAATTTATTATAATGGATCAACTAGTCCTACCCTTCATATTAAAACATTTGGAAATATTTATAAGGATTGGGTCAAATTGAACACCTTTACCGCTACCAAACTCTTAGCCAAAACTCTCACAGATGATGCCTTGGATTGGTATAACCAAATTATAACTCATTCCATTACTATTTTAGAGGATTTAGTGAATGATTTAGTTCAATAATTCCAAACTAGTGATCTTCCTAAAAACACTTTGGCCCACTTCATAAATTGCAAACAACTTGAAAATGAAACTACTCAAGCCTTTGTTAAAAGGTGGAAAACTTTGTCAAACAAATGTCAACATAACATGACTGATGATAATATTTTCCATTTCTTAACCAATTTCATTTTTCCTAAACTTTAATATCAAGTATACACTCTCTCTCCACGTACCTTGGAAGAGGCTATTAACCAAGCTAAATGACAAGATTTCCTTATGCATCAATTTGAGCCACCCCAACCTTTTATAGTTCCTCATCTCTTACTTAAGAAAAAAAATCACAATGTTACCAATGATGGTGTTAAATATTCTTATGACACCATTAACAATGTTCAAGTTGTCAGTCCTACCCCTTCATCAGAACCAACTCCCCTTTCTCAATAATATACCAATCCTCACTTATCTTCACTAAACAACATTATTATTGATAAACCTCTATCCTTAGCTAAATTACTTAAGCATCTACCTAGGCCTCTTCCATGAGATCTTGATGCTACCCATCCTATGAAATATTGGTATGATCCTAACAAGTTTTTTTAGTTTCATGCTAGTTGGGATCATTCTCATGAGACCTATAGATAACTCCATAATTTAGCTATGGACTTTCTTCTTGGTCCTAATTTTTATCACAATTTTATCATTTAAAAGCATCAACAATCTTATGAAATTACTTTTAAATATTATAATTAACATGATAAAACTCAATCCTTGAACCAAAACAATGCTCATTTGGCTATCTATAAAGACCCTTTTCTTAATCATCAACCTATTCAAGACAATCAAGACAAAACCACCCCTTCCACCAATTATGTAGAAAGTCATGTTGAACCCAATTCCAAAGATAATGTGGTTAACATGAATAATATATGAAGGGTGGTTATTTTTATATATTGTCAGCCTACTTACACTCCTCCTTCATCTAGAACATATCATGTTATCTAGGATTATTCTCCAACTCATTTAAATGAGTTGGGGCAAGATGACCTTATTAATTTTGATGATTTAATTTATGATTATCCTTTAGATAACACTTCCTTTTCTATTTTCACCACTCTTCCATCATGTTCTAACACTAATGATACTCAAAATTCTACTAACACTTCTTCTACCAATTCTCCAAATCAACTTGAACTAGCTACTTGATCATCATAACATAATTTACAACCTTGTTCTAAACCTTCTTTTTGACAACATAAATTCCAATGTACTTTAGCTCCTCCTTTTGAATGCCTCCTTAATCATTATGCAACTATATCTAACAACCTTATTATGGGTTATGATGAGTGGGATCCCATCATAGAACTCACTAATATCCCATCCTAGATTTCATTCCTTGAGCTTATGAGGACTTCTCCATGTCATAGAAACCATCTTATGCAACTATTATTCGAGATGGATGTCCCTCATCCTCACCTAGTAGGATGGGAGGTAGTCATATCTAGATCTAAGGATATTATATTACAATAATGTGAAGGGATGTCTATCATTGTTGATAAAACAATGGACACTTCTCTTTACTTAAAATTTCCTTTAGCTTATATGATTCTTGATGAGATTCTACTTTATGTGGATGACCCTCCCTTATTCATTAGTGTTCAAATAGGCAATATCCAAGTTAAGTGTGCATTGATTGATGAGGGTTCTAGCAACTAAGTTGGCTCTCTCAACTTTATTAAGACTCTTATATATTCATAATGAAATCTCACGTTTACATGTAATCCTTACCAAGGATTGATAGAAGGTAAATGCCTCCTCTAGGTTGTGTGTGTCTTCGCATTACTGTCCCACCTATCATAATTCATGTGAAGGTGATGATACTTAAATTTCCCCTTTCTTATAACATCTTACTTGGTAGCATATAGACTCACCATATGAGAGCTATTACTTATTCTACCTACCAATGCATTAAATTCCCTTATAATTGAGCCATTTACAAGATTTAGGGTGACACTAACCCTTGTAATTTCAAAAAATTCCAAGATCATGGTGTCTTTAAGATTATTACTCTTAAACCTTTGCCCAACATTCCATTCCATGAGTTGTAGCATCTTATTTTTCCCATTAATTCAATTTGAGGTTACAGTGGACATCCTAAACTCATTGGGAACATTCCTCCTACCCTCTTAGACTCTAATGATGATCCTAATGAGATTAACCTAAATATTAAAAATTATGATATCTTACTTCACCTCATCTCACATCTTCTTACTTCCTTGTAGCCTCATTTTCATAAGCCTCCTTGTGATGATATTACCATAGTCTTAACCAAAACTTGACATTCTATTCACCACACTTCCTCAAATGACAAGGGTATCCCTACTTTTGTCATTGATCTTCATACCTTAGATTACAATGATGGTTATTCCCTAGAAGATCCATTCTTAAGTGGTCTTGTATAGGCCCATGATGCTAATATTTTCATTAACATTATTTTTAACTTGAGTATTTTCATGTATCTTCCCATCTTCCTTCATTTATAGTTCCTAATTTTAGTATTTTTCCTCTTTATCACAAGGTAGAGGCCTTACCATTTTGCTAGGTACCTTGATCACCATAGTTAGTTTACTCTTGATATTAGTGTGACCCTCTTTAGACCTTCTATAGATCCTAATCCTCCCTTAGTATATGCCTTATTATAACCTATACCTTCTCCCTCTATAGCTGAACCTATTCATGCTCTTTCTATTGCTTAGCCTACCCCTATTTCTCATCTCATTGGTCCTTCTATTGAGCTTAGTTTTATTCCTCCTCCATCACCACCTTCCCTTTGTGATGATTTACTTCCCTTTCCTAAGATGACTCCATTACCAACAAATATGTTGATAAGTCCTCTCCATCTTCTTCCACTCCTATTATATCTCCTTATTTGAGTGCTTCTCCTAAGACCACTCACAAGCATATTTATTATTTCCATGAGACAGATAATCATTCTTTTATGCATTATCACAAGTTATAACAATATATCGATACTTTTCATCCTTATTCTACTACCTCAAATAAATCCATGCCTCCCCTAAAGGTTCTACCTAAATATATACCTAAGTATTATGAGGTGTATTGTCTGTGGCACCAATGTGGCACCCATCACATTGATTATTGTCGTATCCTTAAATAACACCTTAAGGACCACCTTATAGTTATTCCTAGACCTCCTTTCATTCCTTCTATAGGTCATTCCCACAAGAAGGATTATCCTTATTCTCCCATGGCTCCACCTCTAGTGGTTATATCCCCTCTTATGGTCCCTTCATCACCTTTTGTGCCTCCACCTATGATTATTTCACCTATGGATCTTCTCTCACCTATGGATCCTTATCCACCAATAATTCATACATCTCCCATCGATCTTATTCCCACTCATTCTCTTGAGCATCCCTTGCTTGATTTTCCTCAGCACAATCCATCAAGTATTCCTACTTTTTTAGTTAAGGAGATTAGAAGATAATTATTTTCCCAATTTTCATTAAAGATTGATGATAAATTAGCAGCAGTTCATATCCAGCTTCATAGAGATTTATCTGATGTCTTGGATAATGTGTATGGGTAGATTTATTAGTACTTATGAGCACATGTAGGGTGCCTTTACATTTACATTTTGATTAGACATGTGCTCCAATTCTATTTTTATCTATCTATTATATCATTTGACGCTATGTCAAATTCATATTTTTCTTATATAATGATATTACCTTTTGTTCTATATCTTGCTTATATTTTCATTTATATTTGCATATGATTGTATTTCTTTATCTTTGCTTTCTCTTTATTTTTGTATTTTTTATCAAAACACTCTTCTTATAGCTTCATGATTGTTTGCTCTCTTATCTCTATTTTCCATAGATAATAGTCATTATGAATTGGCTATACAAACCATGTTCCCTTTGGTTCTTGTCTCCCTTTACCACGTGATCAATTAGAAAACAATGCATCTCATTATACTTTCTTTTTACCAGTCTAATTGAGATCTCATTTTTCCCTTTCTTCATTTTTCATAAACTAAGCATATACACGATTGAGACTTGAGATCACATGCTAGTTCATTATTAATCCTTAGTGTCTTAGTTAGTCTTTATCTTTGGTTACTTAGCTTCTTTTATAAATAGCCTAAATCTCATTTATGTGTATCACTACATCTCTCATTATTGGTCATTCCAAATCCATGTGGAGGAGGAATCTTCAAAATCCATAAAAAGTTAAAATCCAAATCATTTTACAAAAGGCAATGATACAAAAGGCAAAAATATTCTTAAAAGTCAAATCACACTAAAAGATCTGATTCAAATCACATCTCCTTCTTTTAGTCAAAACTAAAACTCCACATTTGGCCTCACAGTAAAACTGGGGTCCTTTGGGGTGTGGTAGGCTAGTAGATTAGAAGAAGAGAATAAAAAATCTTTTAGTACTACCTACTTTCTCATGTAACCAATCTTTGCAGTAGATCGATGGGTCTATAAGGGGTCCTAAAGAATGGGGAACACGTCATGGGAAGGTAGGTCCATTTTAATTTTCTTATACAAATCTACCTTCATGAGTTGATATTAATAGCATGCTTATATGCCTACAAAGCTTTGTGGCTATAGTGAATATGTTTCCTTTGTATATTGATAGTCACTAGTCACTTAGTATCTTCTCATGTCCTTAGTATGCCTCTTATCTCCTAAGGTCTTCTCATAAGATACCTAAGTCTTGAATTTTACATTCCCTATATCCCTCATATTTCCTCTTGAGAAATATTATTTTTTCTATTGATCACTCACCTTGGGATTTCATTGGTGAGTTACATCATAAGATTGTGGATAGGACCCGACATTCCTCACAAATTACCACCTTTTTCTTTCTTATTACCCACATCCTTTATTACCTGATTATCCAAAATTTTCTACCCCAATGGTTTTCTCTTTGTGATTTGAATTATAATACTATGGATAGGATATAACATTCCTCACAAAATTTTCCAATAATATAAGTCAAAAACAAAATTACATACATTAAATATGAGATAAGATGTGATTGATTCTGAAGTTACACATAATTTTTTATGCTTAATTCACTTTTATTTTGCTTTTATCTTCTTATTTTCCAAGTGCAAGTAAGAATACAACCATTTCTTAAATTTTTCATACTTCCTAGCTTGAGTTAGTGTCATAAATTTAAGACCAATCTTTTGCCAATTTTATTTTTCTCTTATACTTCCCAACAAAATTTAGTATAATTGATTGACTTAATTAATTTGTTTTTATACCATTTATTCCCTTTTACATACCTTCCATTTTATTACATTGTTTTCATACTTCCCAATACGATTTAGTATGATTTTACTTGTTTTAATTTGATGCAAAAATCTTTCACCTTGGTTTAAGAACAAATTCCTTTTTACCATCTTGTGTTACCATCCCTTGGTTCTTTATACTTAGTCATTTTCTTGTAATTACACATTTCCCAACTTGAAATAGTGTGTAGTAAATTTTTTATTGATTATATTTTGCCAAGTCTTTTTGCATGTTTCTTTTTAACCATGCATGTGTTTTATCTAATGCTAGAAAAGAAACCACATCTCATATATTTCCTATATCATATACAATATCTAAATACATGTGATAGAAATAAATATATCCAAATCATCCACAACCATAACCATAATAACAACAACATACAAAATCAACATCAATATGACAAAATGATACATCATATATATACATCTCATGAGTTTTGATACAACAATACAACTATATATAATGCTCTAGCTCTATGGTTGGGATTCATCCTATCTATCTCATGGCCTAGCCACATTACCTATTTAGGAATCAATATAAATCCTCTAAATAGTATGTTATAAGGATCTTGTCCAAGATATCAATCCCTCTACCTATCTTTATAGGTGCACTACATGTGCATGTGCCTGCACCAATTGGGTCTAGGTTGTTGTATGTGCCTATGTCATCTACATCACTATATTTAGATGCACAAATTTCTCCTCTACCAGGGCCTACCATGCCCATATCTCACTTACACCCATCTCTACTAGTGGTTGCATCCAGCCTCTATGCTCATATCTACCTCATTTCCTCTCCATCTAATCTAAACCAACTCACCTGAGCTGGGGTAGATGGTACACTAGGGTCCCCTAATGCAGTAGGGTCGTATAGCTATAAAGTTTCATCCAAGATGTCATGGATTTCTCCCCTCATAAGGGACCCCTATCTTTGCTCCTCATCCTCAGCTACACCTACAAGATCACAGCTAGATAGATATTAGATCACTATCATATCTCATAATATTTATCTACCACTAGTATCTATTTTAAAATAAAAGCTTAAGTGACAATTTAATCATCTTTATTACCTATTTATGTCTTGGAAACTATGGTATCTCCATCCATGTGACCACCTAGCATAGTCTCTCCATCCACGTGGCCTCCTAGCACCTC
This sequence comes from Torreya grandis, assembly GCA_037957365.1. Lineage (NCBI taxonomy): Eukaryota > Viridiplantae > Streptophyta > Pinopsida > Cupressales > Taxaceae > Torreya > Torreya grandis. Next base: position 1,599,590 of record JARHVA010000531.1, read on the forward strand.
CTCTATAGGTTGCCTCCTCAACTCAAATATGACTATCATGGCTCACTTTCACCTCAACCTATGCCTAAGTGGCCTCTCTATCATCCATCTCTCCTCTAGCTCACCTATGGGTCATCAAAGATGGTGATAGTTTTCACTCTCTCCTTCTCTTACCTTCATCATTGTTTTATCTTTGGTGGTTGTAGTTCATCTCACTATAGAGCTGGTGGTGGTATCTTTAGTACCACTATCTATATACCCCTCTCCTCCTACTCTACTCCCTATCATGTTCACCCAATCCATGTCCACTCATAATGTGCTTTGAGCATTGGCCTCATCACTAGTGGCCCTAGTCCCCTCCTCACTCATGATTCTCTTACATACTAAGCCCACTATTCAAGCATCAATATTAGTGTTGATGAATGAGGTAAGGCCATCTATCCTAGCACTTGTACCATTAGATGTGGCTTTTTCCACCAAGTATAGTGTTAATAATATGATTGATCCTATCAAATTATATCCTCTAACCATCAACTCCTATAGATCATGCATGAGTTGGACCCATATGATAGAGCCAATATCATATAGTATGCCCTCCTCTAAAATCATCTTACTCAAGGCTATCACAAATAGTGATACCTTATTGTCTAACTTATGACATAGCACTCATTATGTCACAAGTCTTATCATATCCTTATATATATCTAGAATCTATGATGCATATACATCAAACATACTAACTCACCTACTTGCTAATATCATATTCGAGCCTATAGCCCACATAGTTAAGGCTCTCCTCTCCTCTAGGATGTCTGGTATGCCTATAGTCACTAGTGCTCCTGATACTAATATCCCTAAGTTGGAATGCACATCCTCTAGATTGATAACTACCTTTGCCACACCCCATCCAACTCCCATCTAAAGGTATTAATCAATCATTCCCAGTATCCAAGGAATATGACTAATAGATTTATGCTTAGGGGAATCCTACACATGTTATTTATCCCTCCTAGGCCTATAGCTACTAGCCTAGCCCTATCTCTGATGATCAGATGCTCTAGAAGATCTGGTAGCCAAGACACATCTACAGATCTCTATAACTTGGGTCATCCCTAAAACCAAGAAACAACAAAAAATGTATTAGATCCTCCATGTCATGTATAGTTAAAATACATTCTTTTTACAATTTTAATCAAAAATAAGCCTGAATTGCTTTAATTTCATTCATTTTTACCTATTTATAGCCTATTTAATCCTTTTTGCCCTTACTTGGTCATTTTGAGCCATTCTAGTCTTCTTTCGGCCTTTTACATGCATTTCTATATAATTCTAGTTCTTTAGTCAACCTAATATTGACCAAAATTTCCCTATTTTTTGCTTGGTTGAAATAAAAATCTAATTTAACCATTTTATTTTCCCCTCCTTAGTATTGTGGTTTCATTCTAGACTTTTCAAATTAATTAGAAAAATTGTACTAGGTCGATAGTCTATAAAATGTACAGGGTTGGCACACACCTATTAGGTCGACAGTGTGGATTTTGCCTATTTTTAGCCTACTGGGTCAACTGGGTCAACCCAATTGTTTTTTACTGTCTACCCCTTGCATTTTCCTAAAAAAGTGCCTTCTGGTAGTTTTCTCCCTAATTCCTTTAAACCCATTTGCCTAATTGGTTTTTCCTACCTATAAAATCTAATTTTGCTTCATTTTGATATCTAAAAATGCTAAAAATTACATTTTTCTAAAAATACACTTAATTCATTAAATTACTCAAAAAATGGCTTAAGATTCATAGTTTCATACTTTTAAGTACACCTGCTACTGCTTATGGAGCTCCCCCTCGTCTAGCTTGTCATCTCCTTGCCATCCTAGCTTCATTTGGTCTTCAGAGCTCTTTTTCTCTCCTTCATAAGTCAAAATAACAAAATGACTTCTTTGTCCCCCTATTTAAAAACCTTTTTCAAAATTTTAATTCTTCAAATTATTTTCCTGCAGATTCGTTCTTTTGCTTATATATTTGTTTCTATTCATCCATTTTTCAAACCATAAAATTCATTAGATTTGTGACGATGTAGAGAATCTTTTCCACTATCATATGCCTATTTTCTAAAAATTTCAATTTTTTGCTACTTTTTACACTAATTTCTATAGGTTTGCCTAATGTTCTTCACATTGGACACCTTCACATCTCTTGTAGTCTACTTCTTTATTTACAACACTAAGGTAAGTAAAGGTATGTGTTTTTCAATTCTATCCTTTCCTTTATCTTATTTGCTACTTACTACACTATACTTAGCATTAACATCATGTGTTATCATGTTCTATTTCCCAAAGAACCATCCCATATTATACTTATGTGACACATGATGAGCTTCAATTGAGGCATATGTATACACATAATATTTTCAAACTTTTATTGATTACTAACACTTTGTACCTTACAAGAACCCATCGAGTCTCAATCTCTTTGAGTGCATGCCTTCAGGGGTGCACTGGGAAAGGGGTGGGTAGACCATTGATGCTTTGTCATATTGTTTTCCCTTTTACCACTTTCCATCTACACATTTGTCTCCTAAAACCATTTACCCTAAGCTTATTCTTCTCATTCTTACCCATTCTAGTCATGTGCCATGATTTATCCTCCTTGCTCTTAACTTGACCCCTTTTTGCTAATTGACTATACTAGGTTAACTGGGTCGACCATGTACAATTTTCATCCTCTGATTACTATACAGGGTCAACTAGGTTAACTCTATACTATTTAGGGATATTTTTCATTAGGATCTTTATTAGCCCTTTGGCTAACCTAGCTCAGGACCTAGTGAATCATCTCCCAAAAACATATAGGGTTGATTAGGGCAACCCTGTATAGTTGACATATTCAAAAGGATTTATGACAAGATCCAATTATATATACAAGTTCATTTCCAACCATTTGTAAGAAGAGAAGTGAATAAGAATAAGTGTGAATGAACATCTGCTTATTGAGCATCCTGCTTAAGGAATAAATCTTAGGGTTCTATACTTTATTTGGAGATAAGGATCTTGTCTTGTGGATAAGTCTTTTAGATGCATAAATAGGTTGTGTAGCCTAGAGCTGATTTATCTTTGTTATCCTTACATACCACAAAAATCTCTTATGAATCACCTTGGCCAAGGGAGAGATTAAAGCTCAGTGGGTTCATCTTCAAGGTAAGTATTCCTAACTTTATTTCACCTTTTGTAGGAGTAGATAAATAATGCATTTGTGCTTTTCTCCCATGCATTAAGATTTTGTATACATTAACATGAGTATATGTCTTCTATGCATGTTTAGTTTAGTTTATTTTGTTTCTAACCCCCACTTTGTGCCATAAGCTTTGGTGTGCACCAGATTAGATTTACTTTATTTTTTATTAGAATAGAGTGAACATTAAACCTAGGACTCTTTTAGGGTGGTTGTGTGATTGTATTAGACTTTAATCTGTGGAACCCTTATTATCATGGTGTATTATGATAAGTGATCCCGTAATCAGGTCTAACAGATCCTCATATTGGTCATGCTCCTGATTAACAAATTTATTCCCAATCAAAAGTGTAGGTATGCTCTATCTTCTCTAATTTAGGATTGGTTTATAGACATGATGCATTTTTTATTGCATATATTTCTCATGCAATAATTCTAAGACATAGAGGAATCACTTTTTAGAAATTAAACTAAACCATGTTATCATCCCTCTAAAGATAGAATACCTCTGGAAGTACATACCATTGAAACCATCCCTCATCCTCCACATTCTAATAAACTATCCATATAATTTCCCAAGGATGACATGATTAATGATGAAGTCCTTTTCTAAGTTGATGAACCATATATATTTATTAATATCATGATCAATGATGTCTAATTAAATAAAGTCTTAGTGGATAAAGGTTCAGGAATTAATGTCATTTCTTTATGGATAATCCAATAGCTAGGATTTTCTAAAGATGATCTCAAGAAAATAAGACTAACATTTTTAATAACTAACAAAACTAACAAAAATACTCTTGGTTTCATTTGACTAAACCTTACTATTAGACCCAAAACAATATGCACCAAACTTATGGTCTTGGATCTTCCATTTTATTACAATCTCTTTATAGGTTATCCTTGGACTCATCATATGAGAGCTATCACTTATTTTATTATAAAATTCATAAATTTCAATCACAATGGTAAAAATTACAATCATGAAGTCAATCCCAACCCATAAGATCTAAATCTCCCAAATCATAAATCTCAATATCATATTAGTACCATTTAACATATCATTAGTCCTCCTATATATAGGTTCATCAACATGCACCTGTATATGCAAGTCATTATTATTGGATCTAATGATGATGATCCCAATGAACTTCAAAACATTTTTGATGGGATCCTTTCATTTTTTGAATATGATACTGAAATCTGACCCGCTTGTAATGCTAATGAATCTTCTTATACATAAAATAATTTTAAATGCCATGAACTTGGGATGGAAAATATTTTCCATGTCCCATTATCACATTCTTAGAGAGCCTTTAGCTAAATTGGTGTGTCTGATAGGGATACTTTCAATGATAATTCCCAAAAAAATAAACATGCATGTAATATTTTGCCTTCTTATGATGTTGATTATATTATTTCCTACACACAATCATGGGACTTGGATGTACTTCATTATCAAAATACTATAACTAGAAAAAATGTTTTTATCAAAGATCTTCACTTAGTCACAATTCTCCTTGATTTGATTTAAATTATGAAAAGGATGATAAAGAACCTAAAGTCTATTTCCTCATATTAATCCACAAATAGAAAACTATCACTAGATTATTTTCCAAATCTCTAATTTTTTTCCAAAAACTAAGCAAAGAACTTTTGTAAAAATCATTTCTACATATTCACCTCATTTTGACTATATTGACATTTCCAATACCATTCAAAGTCACCTATGTTTTTATAATCATATTGATTAGGTTGACACAATTTAAACAAAATAATCCAACCTAAATCTATATAATTATATCGATCATGCTAATATAGTTTAGACATAAAAATCAAATTATATCGACCAAAATCTTTACCATGCATGTACAGTATTAAAACCACTTTCAAATGAATCCATTTGCATTATTTTTCACCTATAAAGTGTAAATATAGTATAAAACATTTTTTTAATCATATTTATATCATTAAATATCTCTCTGTCAAAGGCAACTATGTCGACCATGTCAATACAATCGAGATCACTCCACAGTAGCTTAACTATATTTAAAAAATTGATATACTTTACCCCAATTATATCAAAATAGTTTGTATCAACATGGCCAATACCACCTATGAAAATTTTGAAACAACTTCCAAATATCTAAAAACTACCTTAGATGACAAATCTATTATTGTGAGATAGATCCACTAAGAATTTCATATCAATGGTAATAAACTAGTAGATATTGAGGTAGACATTGAGTATTAAGGTTAATTACCTACTTTACTAGTGATGAAGTTATATTAGATATATTTCATGTAAGGGAGCCTCAACTACACCATAAACATTATAATAATGGCCATTTTGAGGATAACCCTCCTTACTTACACAAATTTATCACTAGTGTAGATCCTAAATCATTTTCCCTTTCTAAGATTACTCTTACACCATTTCCAAGACATAAATGTAATGTTCATTGAGGAGACTAGGTAAGCAAACCTAGGAACACCTAAATATCCCTGAGTTGTCCTTATATCTAATAAATTTACCTATAAGAACATGATAATATTAGTTTCATCCTACCTAAGTACAAGAAATATTTTGATCGATCTTATGAGGACATGCTTGACATTGAACCTAACATTATTGTTCATAACATCAATAACTTTGCCTTTGCAAAATTTATTCTCTAAAATTAGTAAATGTTTTCTGAATAAGTTTCTACAATTTGTCATAAATAAACAATTAAGTTCATCAAGCTTGTAGACTACTCTGATTAGGTCTCTAACTTAGTGCCAATTCATAAGAAAGTCACAATGGTCATTTTCACTTGTATCAACTTTCATAATCTAACTTAACATGTCATAAGGATAAATTCTTGTTTCCTTCCATAGATGTCATTATTGGTTATAGAACTAGATATGAGATGCTTTCCCTCATGGATGGTATTTCAATGCACAATCGTATTCATGTTTCCTTGAAATATCAACATAAAAGCATAATTATTATTAAATGGGGTAGATATTGTTAAATTAACATGCCCTTTGGTATTAAAAATTTCAAGGTGACTTACCAACATGTAATGACCCACATATTTCATGATCTTATTGAAAAGATCATAGATTCTTAGGTAAATGATCTCCTAATTAAATAAAAGTTTCTTGAATATCATCTTCATGAGTTAGTTATCATCTTTAAATGTTTAATTAAGTGTCAGGCTTAATCCTCAAAAGTGTGTATTTAGTGTTACCCTAGTAAAATTTTAGGATTATTGATCTCATGATAAGGGATGACATGGATATTTTTAAGATTAAAGATATCATTCACATGCATTAACCTTAGTCCATCCTTTATACTCATAATTTCATTAGGAAGCTTTGGAAAATTTGTATATTTTTTCATGAGTTGGCTCATCAAACTCACTTGATAAACTCTCTTTTTAATAAAGGTGGTAAGCTTGAGTGGACTAATACTTGTTAAAATTCCTTAGAAAATGTGAAAAAAAATTTACTTCAACAACCCAACTTAGAACCACCTTCAAATGATAACCAGGGTAAATTTTAGAGGCCTATATAGAAATAAACTTGGGTTTTTTAGAAAATTTCTAAGTATGTGTTTTGAAAGTCTAGTGAAAGTTAACGGATGATTTTTAGGCATGCAAGTGAATGGATATGTGAAACATAAGTTGTCATAGAAGGTATGCTAATGTGTGAATATATGGAAAACTCATAGGAAAATGGTATCTATGTTGATATGCTTTGGAAATTTAGTCATCAAATGATTATATATTACATATAATGGTGAATAAGCTCATATTGACTTTTGATGGAGTGGAAAATTATACTTATATTCATTAAATTTATTTTAAATAGTAGGTGAGCCAACCTGGAAAACTTACACCTAGATAATTTAGGTGAATCAACATTTTTCACCACCCAATAAAATATCCAAATGGAAATTTATAAAACCAAAATATTCATGAATTAATGAAGAATAGCCACTAAAATTTACCCTGGTGATAACCCTCTCATCATGTATATGTATTATACCCCCATATATATTAGAGTGATGTTTACACAACAAATGAGTTTAGAAAATAATATGTTATTTATTACACTAGTCATGATTTGATTTATTATGAGACATGTTACACAAAGATTGAGTATGGCTACTTTTATATCCAATTTTTTGCTAAAAATCTTTGGCATTATATGATTTATCAAACTATCTATGTCATAGTCCATTCAGAACATCTCCTCCAATAATTTTCAAGGATTTTTTTCCCAGAGATCAAATTGGAAAATGGGTGGCCCTCTTGATGGAATTTAACCTTAGGATCATTACTTAAAAATTAGTCAAGGGGCTATTTATTATTGATCAGCGTACTACCACACCTATACCAACTCAATGACACATGCATGATACTCTTCTAGATTAAGATGAAATATTGATCAAAGGAATTGATTAAGCCATATCACTCAAAGACTAATTCCATAATTTCATGGTTAACATCAAGGATCAAGCCCTTGAACAACCTAAAATTGAAGTCTCTAAACTTAAAACCTCCAAAAAATCATACAATAAGAGTTACCTAAAGTCACCATCAATTTACACTAGGATACTTGGACACTTTAGTTTTATAGAGCCAAGTGCCTTCAAGGAGATGAGGCAAGATGTGTCCTCTCTGATCCTTTCTACAAGATTATTCCTTTATATTTTTTACTAAACTTTTATGTTACCAATAACATTTATGAATATGAATCGCTCATCCTTAGTATGTAAACAACCATTGACTTAGATATATCATGACTCCATGCTTTAGGTGACTCAAAACTTATATTCCACCAAATTAGTGGCACCTATCAATGCAAAATATAAAACCTTATATCATATAATGATCTTACTACAAATCTTGATAGAGTTTTAATTTTTTAGTATTGAGAAAATTTCATGATAGAAAAACATTGTTGTGGACTATCTTTCCTCCCCAGCTTCCCTTTTTCACCTGCATTAGGTATACATGATAAAAAAAAAATCTTATCCACATAAGGAAATATCCATGTACCTTACCACCTAAGGATGATTATATTATTTTCCAAACAAAGTTATCGAATTCCTTTAAAACTAAACATATCCTCTTGAAGCTAACTCTTGTGAAAATACTAGATGCCATAATCAAGCCTTCAAGCATGTCCTTACACATAACATCCTTTACTATCATAATGTCAAAGGAACCTTGATTTATTGTGTTACTAAATAATAAGTTACTTAGTTTATTTAGAAACCACAAGTGCCCATTTTTGGAGGTCATTATAACCAAAATGCTATAACTTGTAAATGCCTACATATGGGTTAGTATTGGCCTAACCTTGAAAAAGATGATATAACATTATATATAAAGTGTAATCCTTACCATGTCCATGATGACATTATTCATTCTCTTCCATCCAAGATTCAAACCTTTGAATATATATATCCTTTCTCTATGTGTGGATTAAATCTCATTGAAAATTTGCCTCAATCATAAGATGGTCGCATCCTTATTATTACCATCATCGAGTACTTTACTAAGTGGGTAGATGTAATTCCCTATGATAATGTTACCAATGTCACTATATAAACATTTATCCTCAATTAAAGCATCTACCCTTATGGGATTCCTCAGACCATCATATCTGATAATGGTGGGAATTTCAAAAACAAGGACATGAAGCAAATTTATGTTAAATTGTATAAATTTTCCACACCATATCACCTCACGTGCAATGGTCAAGATAAATCAACCAAAAAATATTTAATAGTATTTCATAAAATACCATTAAGGATTATCATTATATTGGCATCTCAATCTTTATCATGCACTTTATTCATATTGCACTAGCATTCACATGACCACTAGAGCAACTCCATTTTCTCTAGTCTATGGCTCTGAATCCATCTTCCCATTATAATTGGGGTTATAATTATTGCAAATTTCTCTTCATGGAATTTTTATTGATGAAGATATGTTTGAAGCCCACATTCACACCTTATAATTTTTGTATTAAATACATATGAATACTCTCAAACACAATACATAATATAAATATCTCATTGCTAAGCAACACAACAAGAAATTCAATGTTCATATATTTGATGTCAGTGATTTAGTGTTGAAATTGGATTGTGAAAATGATAAATAGGGTAGATATGCCCAAAATGGTGGGGTCTTAACCTTATCAAAGATATCCTTAGACCTACCACATATTGAATATAAACTAATGAAGGATGTATCTTCAAAGAACTAAAAAACACTTAGTTTTTCAAGAATTATTTTGATTGAGTTATGATATTATTATATTATTTTATCTATGCATAGTTTATTTATTGTATATAATATCTTTTTTTTATGATAAAAATTTCTTGCAAGTTTTATTCTAAACTCTTTTGTTCCAAATTAGCCTTATTCTATACCCACCTACAAGTTTCTTATCATCAACCTTAACACTTTTCTTTGTTCTTAGGTATCTTTTAATTTATACACCTCTTGGTTTTTTAGTTTATGAGTTTCATGGTAATACCTTAGAGAATTAACCAAGCCCTCCTCATAGATGCCCATCTTATTTATTTTCACATATGGGCTCCATTTCAACCTTTATTACACCTCTTCATTTTAGTTTACCATTGTTTTATTTTGTGTTCATTAGTATATTTCATCATTATTTCACACCTTGGGTTTTTATATCTCTTTACTCTATTTTTAATGCTTCATATCTTTTTCCTACTTATTTTTTCACCTCTTATATTTTCAATTTGTGAGTAACATGGGAAGACCTTGAGGAATGTAACTAGGCTACCCTCATAAAGTCTTGCCCTCACAATATTAAATTACCTTTTGCTCATGCTCTTGCTCTTAACCATAGATAGGTGTATTCTTAGACATATAAGGTAATGGTCAATAGTGGTTCTTTTTCACTTAGAGACAATTTTATTCTCTTATGGAAAAACTATTTTAGTCTATATACTTGTTTTCATCCACATTTTACTCTCTCTTATGGTTAAGTCTCAACCCGAGTTTCTTTGTACTATCCCCTTATATAGTTTTTATGATTAAAATAACCTAATAATTCTATTATAACCTATATCTTTACTATTTTCCACATATTTTAGTGATCACCATTTTTTTTAAATATCATACTCTTTTATAAATATTAGGTCTAGGATTATCTAAGCATCTTGGTCCCTAGGTTATACCAATTAGTGGCTAAGTGTGGGCTCTCTTATTTTAATCATATTTATCACCCATTATTTGTATTTTGAATCTATATGGAGGAGGGAAATAGAAAAGTATAATAGAGTCAAAAATAATAATACCATAATAAAAAGTCAAAGAAATAAAATATCAAAATTTATATCACACCAAAATATGTGATCATATATCATTGGCACATCCCTATCCTAGTCAATTTTTAAACTGTATAATTGGCCTCATGATAGATATGAAGTCTAATGGGGTAGGATGTCTCATTTATATCATTTCTGCCATCTAATATCTAATTCAAATATCTAATCCTTGTAAGAGACTAAAAATATTGTAATAGGTCTTGAGGAATGGAGAACACATCATGGGAACATATGATCCCTTTCTTTTTCATGCATCTATCTTTCATGGGATTATATTTATACTTCACTAGTTAGTACAAGCTTACATTTTCTAGGTCAAGTTGTTTGGGTCCATTTCAATTGAAAAAATCCAAGTCTTTCCAAAATGATTAGTGTATTTTTAATGACAAAGACTATGTTTTCACCTTTGATATGCCCTCTTTTACATCCCTCTATTATTCACCCTTGATAGGCAAGTTTGTTTCTAAATCTCTCCCATATTCTATATTTCCTCTTCTTCATTTATTTCAAACATGTTAATATTAGACAAAATTAGTGTTTAGAGGTTACTCTATGAAATTTCCATTTTTGAATAGAATCTATATCTTTGAGTCATTGTGAGATGCTCTCTTGCCATGTGTCTTATCATTCTAGGATTTATCTTAGTTATGTTGGGGACTGAGAGTTTTCTATTCAATTTTTCAAGCTATTTAGTCCCATTTATCCCTTTAATGCTTTCATGTTTCACTTTTTGTAGGCAATTTGGACCCATTTATAATTTTAATGATTTAGCTAAATGTTTCCTTGGGCTATTTGGCTTGCTGATTTTTACTTGTTATTACATTTTTCCTTGGGTTTTTTGGTTTTATTTTAGTCCCAACGTGATAGCTTTCTGATTTTCCCTTGTTATATTTTTGTTCCTCAAATCTTTTGGTTATATATTAGCCTTATTTTTATTATCTTGCAAATGTTTTTGAGTTTTAAAATATTTTATGAGAGTTTTTCATTTATTAACTTTTATTAACCATCTTGCATATGCTCTCATTACTTTTATTCCATTTTATCATTGTATCTTTAGGGTTTCCAAATGTAGTTTTTGGGATTTCCATGATCAAGACTATAATATTAACATGAAATCATATTAGTAGAAAGGTAAGTCAAAGTATGTATATGATACTATCAATTGTTCACTTATCAACATTTTTTATATTTAGATTTTATTTTATGATTTTGTGTTGCTATCTACCTTTCCCAAAGAACCATCCCATTTTAAACTATTGTGACATGTCATGAGATTTGGAATGGGATTATGTATACACTAATATTTTTCATATTTATATTTTATTGATGATATATTTTTTAGGACTCATCAACACAATGATCTCCCTAAGTGCATGTCCTAAGTATTGCACTTATAAATAGATGGGGTCAGATCATGGTATTTTGAAAAAGGCATTTATAAACTATCCAATCATGCCTTCATTACTATCAATTTGGCCTCTTCTAATTATCTTTTCCCTCTTCATTTTTTACCTCCTTCAATTTAGTTTTGTAGAATTTTGGTATTTCCTAATATATCAACACTACTAATACAATTATTTCTTACATGTTCATCCCTATAAATATCATTGCTATCAATACAATTTTAATATTTTTGGGTCCTATATAATGTATCATGGATTAGAGTTATAGTTGATTTTTATGTTTGGATACCTATATATAAGTGTCATAAATATCATACCCAACACATAGAGCACTCATTTTCTATATTTGTGCTTGCATTTTTACCTTAACTATTAAAAGGAGCTAGAAGATAGAGGCTTATTCTTGTGTAGGTTAAGTCTTTCTTAAGGTCTTTGAAGCTCAATAAGGGGACTTGACCCATAGAAGTGATCCTTAGTATTTATATTCCCCAACTAAGGAAATTTAGGTATTAATCCTTATCATTTGAGTTATTTATCTATAACATATCTTTCAAAGTTCCACTAGAGCCAATGGGGAGATTGATGCACCAAAAATTCAACCCAAAGTAAATATCAATTTCCCCATTCTCTTTCCTTTTATTTACTTAGTAGATATATATGTTTTATTTATTATTAGAGACTAATTTATATTGTTATCCTTATGTATGATACCTTTATACCAAAATATGGGATATTATAGGGTGTTTAGGCTTACCATTAAAATCATAGTTTAGGACCTTGTCCAAGCTACATTTTCATAGACTATAACTAAAATCATCCCTTATGAATTTATATATTATTTAGATTAGTTTATTTATCATCTTGGATCTAGTTTACCCTTGTTCATTAGTTCTAAGCATATGGTTTTCTTTTTATATCCTTAATACCCTTTTTAAAACTTTGCTTTACATCATTTATTTTATCTTTAGACTTAGTTGAACCTCATATTCCATATTTTAGGAATAGGATTTGGAATTATATGACCTTAATACTGAGTGTGGTTTACAATATAATGAATCTATAGCCACCCCTAGGTTATATTTATTTATTTACATGTATTCAATCTCTAGTTTAGTCTTATATTTATATCCTAGTTTATATAGAGAAAGAGGATTGTTATCTTGATCATCTTAGCCTTCATAATAGGCCCTACCATAAGTGGTAACACAATTACCCCAATAGTTTTTTCATTTTCCATTGGATCATTTTAAAATAGTATGCATACCAATCAAATATTTATGTGTGTACCCAAGACTATTAATTAATATTATAGTGCATATGTTTTGACTAGTTTCATTATCCACCATAACATTGTGTATATGACATGAATCAATGAATCACATATAAATAAAGATGCATTTGTATAATCATTTTTAAAATTCATGGTCATCAAAGTGATTTTAGGTTATTGTACTTGTGTATATTTAATTATATCAATCATAACACCTAAAGGACAAGCCTCATTAATTATATAATCATAATAAGTCAAATTAGGATGTACATTGCAAGTCATAACCACCATAGGATTAACCTTGGTTTTTTGTGCCACTTGATTTGGAAATATTAAGCTTTACGTTAGGTTGTGCAACTGAATTTTTCATAGATGTATTAAAATCATTGATTTCAATAGTATTATCCTTAGTTAAATATTTTATCTTATGTCTCAAACCACAACATATCTTAGTAGAATGTATTATACATATATAATCACAATATGCAATGATATTTAAACCTTTAGGTTTTGACTTTATCATATCAACCTCAATTGGTAGAGGGATGGATATGAGATTGCACTCATGTATCTTTTATAACATGCTATGAGGAGGTTTTAATAATCATGTAAATTTCCTCTATTTAGGATTCAAAATGACAAGCCTATTAGTAGGTTTTGAAACTAAATTAATAATTTTTTAAGCCTCATTATTAGTATAATTTGCATTAGATTTGACAGATATGGGAAGATTATACTTTAGCTTATTCATGGACTTGAGATTAACCTCACAATATTTAATCATATGAAACATGTCATAAAAATATTGAAATAATTTGAACATAATAGAATCATGTATATGCAATAGTAATATTTTTTTTAATATGTCTTATAATTCATTACCAATCATAGGATTTTTAATTTTGAGGAGTGTAAGCTTATAACAAAGTATAAAATCACTATCACCAAAATAACTAGAACCTTCTCAATGGTGCTTTTGTCTTAATGGTGTGTTGTGGGGGAAAGATCTATTAGAAAACCATGGGAAAGCCTAAAAAAATGGAACCTATAATGGATGAGTCAATTAAGTAAAATCAAGAGGTGTGGGAAATTCTGAAGATGGGTGGTTTGGAAGTTTTATGCAAAAAATTGAAGGTAATGTCTCCCACATTTCTGCTACTTTGGTGAATTCTTGAGAGAACAAAACTATCAACATAAGTGGATGCCTATTGGAGGTTATGAAAGATCTTGTGTTACATGTGACTGGGATATAAATTGAGGTCACTAAATTTTTTAATGTTGGGAAATATTTTAAGAAAGAATGTATCCTATTCCTAAAAGATGGAGAGTGTTTGGAGGAGCTTCATAATGGGCTTGATCAAGACTCCATCCTTAAACCTTTCGACCAAATCAATCTCTACATCATGAAATATAATAAATTAGAGGGTAGGTATAATGTTGTTCATTGGTTCCATTTTATTCTTCTTAATTACTTTAGGCATTTGATTCCTATGAGCCTTCCTTATTATATTCTACTTTCTATAGAGAATTTAATTGTAAAATTTAAAAAAGGGAAGGTTAAGGCTTTGAAGCATCATGGTATTTTCTTCCTTATTCACAAGTATTTCAAAGGATTGAACCATCTCTCCTTTTACCTCTCTACCAATCACAATGAGACTCTATAGAGTCGTAAAATTCAAAGAACCTAGATTAAATTGCCCCTACCTCCCAATATTCAAGCCTCTCCTTATGCCCCTCAAAATTAGGTTCTTAAATATCCTCCTTCCACTAATATTGAGAAATATTCTAATAATTATACTTTTATTAAGAATATATTAATAAATGTTGCTATTCTAATTGGGGTAAAAAGGCTACCATGAAATTTGATACATCTGAACCAATTTTACTTGAGGATTCTGATAATCCATCTCTTATGGATTTAGTTCCTAATGTTAAGAAGAAACCTATTCCTAGTATGTTTATTAAAGGTAAAATAAAATTTGAGGGGTTTGAGAAGGATGTTTTGAATTTTGTAGAGAAGGGTTATATTGATAAAATCAATAAATTGAAATAAAGTAATGATACTAAACTTCATGAGATTATGGAAATACATAACTTTTTTATGATTTGGGTGATTAAAGAAATCACTAGTTTCAAGAAAAAGATAGAGAATCTCTAAAAAGTAATGAGGATTTGAAAAAGGATGATAAAGACAAGGTTATTTCTATTCATTAGCTAATGGATAGGGTTAAATTTTTGGAGGCTAAGAATAGTAGGATGAATTATCAGATAAAATATATGATAGAGGGGAATAAGGCAAAAATTTTGGATGGCATAAAGACTTTGGAAGGATTAAGGCACCAGTTGGAGACTCTACTTACTTCTAAAAGTTTGAATCATAGCACCTCTTTCAAGGACAAAATCAAAGAGCAACTGAATCATCAAATTGATACCACACTAAAGTTCATGAAGGATCATTAGGAGTAAGTCAGTGGTGGAGTTGACAATCAATATATTTCTATTTCAATTTTGAAATTTTTTTGGTTGTATTCTCTTTCTAGTGGTATTTTAGCATTTTCTAGCAGTGTGCTACTAGTTTTTGGTCTATTTTGGCCTACTTAGTATTGTTTTATCTTCTAGCTTAATTGTATCTCATTATAATTTGTTTATCTTTTAGGGTATGGGGTCCCTAGTAAAACAAAACCCACCTTTAAATTTAATAGAATAAAATATAAAATCACTAATGGGCTTACCATGTCCTTGCTTGAGTTTTGTAATTTGAGCATATAAGACCTTATTAATAATATTAATATAAAATTGAGTTATCAATAGGACATTTTAAGGATTAAATTATGTATCTATTGGAAATGAAGGTCATATAACCATCATAATCAATAGTCCTTAAGACTCCTAGCAAACATATTTGTTAGTAACTTATACCTAGATGAATAATCTAATAATGTTGTATGGAAAGCCTCTAAGATGTTGTTATAGATAACCTTTACCATCATATGGTGTAATCATAGGTTAAATAAATCCCTTAGGAAAAGGATAATTGGAAATATTTTAGGCCAAAGGGTTGTGTTATTATTCTTAAGATTTATTTTTCATTGCCCACTCTATAAGAACCTTATTTTAGTTAGGAAACCTTAGCTTGAAGATAAAGAAGTGTTTGTATAAGCTCTTTATTATTAGGAATAGAAGGTTTATTAATAGTATATTATGTCACATGAGTATCAATATTAGGAATAAAACAAAGTGTTTCATAGGAATAGACAAAAATCTAAGGACTAGCTTGTGTTTACCTCACACCATGTGTGGGTATCACTTGTGAAGCCCTCAGTGTAGACACATGAATAGTAGTAGTAGGAATAATGGTTTAAACACAAATTTTATAATATATTCTTATAAAAGGTGGATTATTATCATTTAAATTTTCATCATTTCATTCCTCAAATGTGGGTTCCTTAGCAATCTTTTTCTTTTCATCTCTAGTTACATGTAACAATGCATCAATCATATGTGGATTAATTTTACGATATTTTGTAAGTTCATATTAATATATATCATAAAAATTATCATGAAAATAGTATAATAATTTCTTATATGATCATCCACATTAATCTTATATTCCATTATGATTATGTGAAAATAATGGAAAATAAAAAATTGGATCTGAAAATCAAACCTTAGTAGGAAATAAATCTAAAATACCAAGAAATTAAGAAATCCTAAGGTATAAAATACCTATGGTTTTGAATTTTGAATTAATTTATTGGGTTTACTATAATATATTACATATTTTTTGATTAATGTATATAAAATAATATAAAATCAACCCTTTCCTTCATTATTTCATTTCAAATAATTGCTTTCCAACTATAATAGGGACATTGGCATTCAATAAGTATTGCTGTTTTTTAGAGTAGCATTGGTTTTCTACCATTTTTTCTAATTTAATTCTTAATTGCTAACGTACATGTATTTATCTACAAAATACCCTCATCTCTTTAATGCACAATTGAATACTTACCAACCTATAAAATATAATAAGAAATGTATGTTTTGTTATTTGTATACTTTATATTAAATTTTGGAACTAGTTCATGAGCTAGTGAATAAAAAACCCTATCTTATGTTGTTAAAAATATGTTATTTTATAAATACCCTAAACACTTAAATATGTATTGTTTTTCAATGAGATTTGTTGGGTTATCTCTTTTTAAGAAATAAAAATATTGTGAATTTTTAAAAACCCATAATCCCCCAAAAAATATTGTGGATGTTTTTAAAAAAATAAAATCTTCTTGTTGTTTAGTGTTTTATCACAAACATATTAAGGATTTAAATACCTTATTATTTTAGTTCAAAATTCAAATTAGAAACATGGTACAAGTTAATACATATGTATGTGTTTTACCCTAGTTTTTATTTAAAAATATTAATGGGATACAAATAAGTGAAATAATTAATATAGATAGATATGGCATTCAAGCATACACTGAATGTAAAATATTAAATATAATTACAATGATTTGACAAGTGACATATTCTAACTATATTAAGTATGATAAATGGATAAGTACTTAGCTTTTATGGATGACTATCTGATAGTGACTATGTTTTGAAGGTGGAAAATAGAATGAAGTAGGCCTATTCAAAAATTATATTTTTGTTTATGTAGGGTCAGTTATGTCAAATAAAGGTTAGTACCAATATTAGTGGTCAGTATTTACTTATACATAAAATAGGGTCTATGACTATACATTCATCTACACCTATATTTGAAAGCTCTGTATTTACAATGTTGAACCCTAATGATACACATAACTCTAAAATTAGCCTCCTTCATTTAAAAACCCTTGGTGTGATTGTGAGGGATAGAAACCTATAAAAACTAGGAAATTTTAATGGATTGACCTAACCCCAATCACCCCTATTTGATGATTGACCACTGCATACATATCCAATAATCTAAGGAGGGAAATTAAGTCACACATAGTTCTTACACCTAGTGTGATTATGTAATTTTTCTCCTTCACTATATGAATTTAGCTAGTTATTTAGATTTGATACTTGATAATGAATAATTTGACTTGGATTTTAACTACTCATAATGACTGATTCATAATTTAGGAAGAATAGGGAAAAAATTTCTTAAAGTGTAGTAGTGTATATATGGGTACCAAATAAGTGCCAAGTTATCTATCAAATGAGGCCTTGATTTTAATATATATAATTCTATTTGATTAATTTATTATGCCACTAACATACTAATAAAATGGGATGACTCTAAGGAGATATTTGATTTTATAAATTATTCATATTTGGGGAAGGGTCAATACTGACAAGCTCATGTTAGTATCTATTAATGATACTAACCTAGTCTAACATTCATGACATGTGCATAAGATGACTAAAATGAGGGTTTAAATATGTTTGTGCAAGACAATAATCAAGTTTTAAATAGATATTGGGGTTCTTGTAGGTGTTTTACAACATAACAAAAGGATAAAAATCATGAGGTAGCATGCAAGAGTGAGATAGTGGTGGGTTAGGACCATATTTGTGCACGCAATTCATGTGTGTTAAATGTATATCAAGTTTTCCATTATTAAATATTTAATACAATGTTTTAGTATCCAAAATTCCCACATTTTATTCTTGAAATGTAATTTCTAGATTAAAAGGGAAAATGTATACCTAAGTGTACAAAACACACTTTGTATTTAGTAGGAAATTCCAATTGTGTAGGTCACTCAATATAAAAACCTACAAAAACATGTATTAATAAATGACCATAAATTGATATTTTAAAATTGAATTTGACTTTTGAAAATTAAATATAAATGAAGGATTAAACTTGTGTATTTGTGAAAACCATGTTTCCCTTACAAATTTTTGAATATGATGCTTCCTTTATAAAGCATTGGAAAGCTATGTTTCATTGCTAAATCACATAGAGATTTGGGGTGACCATGCCCCAAATTTTTGTAACTATGAAATCCATTGCATTGGGAATACAAGATGTCATAACCCTCATAAATTTTATGAGAAGTATGTGATATATTAACCTAAATAACTACTCATAAATGAAAGTGGAACCACATGATGGGTTCACTCAAAAGTAAAAATTGAATCCACCATTACATATCAATTATATATTCAATTGTATAGTTTTGATCATGTTTAGTCAAGTTCACTCAATGTATAATAAATACATGATCAAAATATAATGAACAATGTTCATGCCCCTATCATGACCTCAATGTCAATAAGTGTGAAGTAGAATGACAACCTTTTTTTGTTCAACTAGTAAATTGTATTGTTGTGTATGTGCATGAACTAGTATCATGCCTCATGAATTTTTAAGTATGTATATGTTCATGAATTAGTATAATGCTTCATGAATCTAAAAGTGCATATAGGTGCATGAACCAGTATCAAGCCTTTTAAATCGGTACCAATTAATATAGAATGCTATACATCTATCTCACATGTGTGTGCATGTGGAAACTTGTAATTCATGTTCTTAAAAATTATTTGCATACTCTTATTCTTATTTACTCAAGTGTGTATGAATTCCTACTAAAGTTCATATAAAGTGAGTGCATATGCCCTCATAATTTGCAATGCTTTGCTAAAAAAAAATTATGTAACTAAATTCATCTAATATTTAAACCATTTTAAACTCTAAAATATGTAATCAAATATAATAATGTTTATGGAGGTTTATGTATTTATGATAAACCCACTTTAATTACCCATTTTTTATATGAGGGATGTGTCATGTAAGTTACTCATCTCAAAAGAATAGTTAATTATTAAATGTAATGTATAAATATAACATTATGTATAATCAATCATGTGAAAATGTTGAGTGTATGTCATCATAATAATTTATATGTAAATCAAGGCATGTATGTAACATATATAATTAAATTCATATGAGTGTCGTATCTAGATAGATGTATCAATAAAGTATTAAGTATTAACCATCACTAAAATATAACTGAATAAGACTATGTAGTAAAAGTGCATGATAAGGAACATGGAAACACTCAATGTTAGTGAGCTTAATAAGTGTAACAAGATCAATAGTTAGTGTCACACATAATTACAAATTATATATACAAGGGACATCTATCACAAAAAATAAGGCTAGGGTCCACACATAAGGGACATAATGATGTAGCATTAAACAAACCCAATGGCCACATGCAATGGAAATTTAAATTTCATAAATAAGGGACATAAAGATGTCGCATCAACAAAGGATAAGGGCCACACCCAATAAACAAGCATAAACAAACCCATCATGTAAGAGATTAAAAACATTAATGAAGCATAAAACAATTAAATACTAGTCTACACCATCCATATGCATCAATGTCACATATAGTAAATATCATATTAGTGTAGAATTATCTAAGATATGAGTAACTAGAAAGACTTGTTTAAGAAATATAGATAACTCAACATGGTATATAGGTCATAGAAATATATAACCTATAATATTGGAATCTATAGAATAAGATGCCTCCTGTATTAGCATGGTCACTAGGTAGAGGAAAGTCTAACATCTACATGTCCATGTGTAACTTGTATGTCTTATATCACACTCATATACCATGAAATGCACATGTATAAAAATAATATTCCATATACAAAACATGTGATAACAAAACATATGTTAATAGTGTAATATAACAACTTATGTCATGCTTAGGTCATAATTTTTTATTTTCTCAATATTTTGAATGTTTTTGTGTATTTTCTTGGTTCTTTTATTTTTTTTTTTAAATATTTTAAAAATTAAAAAATTCTATGCATTTATCACATCAATGAGAATACCATGGGGAGAGCTTATATAAAATTTTGTAAGGGTAACTTGTCATGAGAAAAAGGTACCAGATTTAGGTGTATTATAATTTGATAATAAATCACATGTTGCACCATAATTATCATGATCACTACTCATAGAATATTATGTATGATAAGGAACTCTATCTCATTGTGGAACACATTGAATTATTTGTGTGCTAGTTGAGTATGTGTTATAGGAGATGATAGCCTCTATGAGTCCTAAATAACTCTTTTATGTGATGAGAAATGAATAACTAGTTGTCCATTAGGCTCAATTATAATCCTCTAAATTTGGAGTATAGAAATATATTTCATACGTGTAACCATTAGCTCTATATAATGATTTTGTATGGGTGTATCAACCAAATGGGGTGGTGGTGGGGTTGAAAGAGGATATACCACTAGCTATAGAGGGTGCTCATATCACACACCTATAATTGTGACTACCTTTTTGAAGTGTATATATTTGAAATAGCTATGCACTATAGATTGTACCACATGAAGTTTTTATTTCCAAAGGCATCCTAACAACATGTCAAATACCTCATTAATATATATAACTTAGAATTTAGTAGCTAGTATGACTTAGCCCACCTAAAGAAGTAATACTATGTCCAAGGGTATTATGTTTTTTTCTATATAATCCTTAACTATTCTTGATGTATCTTATATATCTTGTAGTGTGTATATAAGGAATGAAGAAGTGTCATTGTGCACACATTCTCACTTGACCCATTTTAGATCATGACATTATGTGTGGGTTGCTCATTGATATAGGCTCATATGAATAGTGCATGAAATTTTGAATCATCATTGATAATCTCATTTTCATTAAATGTGATCATAATAAATTATGCATAGGTGCCAATAAATTTTATAATAATTGCATAAATTGGATGATCATATGTTTTAGGTGGAAGATGCATATTATATACATAATGTACTTTTTAAGTATCCTTAGTCTCTATCATCTCATGCTTAATGGGTCATTAAATATTTCAACTTATTATTTCCATTATTTTGTGGTCTAGATTATTCTATATATGTACTCAAATCAATAGTTATTTCATAAATAATATCTTGTATATTATGTCTTAATTTGAATCATATTTTCATAGAATCTCATGAAATTTGATTATAGTCATATTATGCATTGATACCATAGTTATTTGGTGTAGGCATGTTTGGATAAAATTCATGTGGAGTAGGAAGAGTGATAAGGTTAAAATAAAGTAGATTTTGTAATATTATATAAGGAGATGATTATAAACTTGAAAATTGACTCTTTAGTGGAGGATATAATTGAAGTCAAATTTTAAGTTGTGATTGCATTAACTATAATATTTACCTCATTCTTCTTGTGACTTAGTTTGACCTTGTAGCTTAATTTTTCTTTGAAACTACACTATTAAAGTGATTATAGGATTAGGTGTATCTATTATAACTAACACATTCCCCATTATTTTTTAAATAGGGACCCACATCAAATTTATATAAGTTTGCAAAGCATTCAGGACTTCATGAAATAATTTTCTAAATATTTAGTTATTTATTCCAATGAACTATATAATTTTAAAATTTTTGCTAGATGACCATCTTAAAAATGAAATAAAGTTGAGTATATGTAGATGAATCAAGTTTTATTTGATATTATCCATGTAGGTTGGTCACATTTTCACTACATTGTTAATCATTTATGCATTATTTTGGTAAACTTACACTATGAAAATCATGTGACTTCAAAACAACCTTCATTATCCATTTTGCATTTTTTCAAAATGCTCTTTGATTATTTTACTTAGTCAAGTAATGTGTATTTTTGCATTAATTTATGTCTTTTAAGTACGCATGACTATTTTCATCCTTTCACAGCCTCTGCACTTCTATGAATTATATTAGATATTGTGTGATTGTGAACCTATCATAGAATTTAAAGTGTCTCAATCTCACCCGGTACACACTCCATATTCCATGTACCTCTTTGCATCAAAATTTTCAACTGCATAATTATGAATCACTACTACCCACATGCCACATATCCTACCCATACTACTACCTACCATATTTTTGCATCCCTACATCTTTTCATTACTTTTACTTCCAAATTTTAAAGACTCAACCAAGAATCTTGAGATATTTTCTTAGTACCACTTGTCATATTTGTACACTCTCATATCTTCATAGTTTATCAAAAGCCCTAGACCAAATTTCAAGAACAATGTAGCATCGATCAAGTCTGAAAGCTTCACATGTCACCTTTTCATAGTCATGTTACCATGTATATCACAAAAATTTAAATAACATGGAGGAACCTAACATTGTGTGACCACAAATCAATCATAATATAACACATGTCACTATTATATTTCTCACACACCTTATAACAATTAGAGGACTTCATAAATACCAAAGATTGAGAAAGTTCCAACAAATCATATAATGCAACTTATCCAATTTTGTAACCTTATGATAGTGCACTAATATATACTATTTATGAACTCGACGACTATGAGAATTTGAAATAATCATAAAAGGACACGTGGTTAATTTAAAAACATTTGTACATTGACTAAGCAAAAAGGAGGCCTACATATGGAGCATAATAAGGACACATTTATTATTAAGTATCACTTTGTTAAAGTCATAAAAATAAAGGCTAAAATAAAAAATACAATGAGGAAAAACATTTGAATAAATACAAAAGGCCACTTTTAGAATTAAGACATAAGAATCAGAAAATTTAGTCCATTATCTAAAAATTTAAGGCAAACATAAAAATAAAAGTCCTTCATTTGTTTGCTATTAAATTTTGAAGAGATAAATTGATATCAAACTCCCTCTAGAGAGCACCAAGAACTCAATAACTACACCAATTATTCAAGATTCAAGATCCAAGATACTGAAACATAAATTGAAAGTGAAAGCCAATAGAATTAAAATAATGTATAGAAATGGATTCTTACTTCTTATAATTCAACACTATATAGGTGTTCATAGACACCTAGCTCATCTATGATAATTCAGTTATGAGGTTCAAGCATTATAGTGCCATTTATGATGAAGTTGATAGAATGAAATTGATACCAAAGGAGGAAAGCACTAATTGAGAGGATCTTAGTTACATGGATGATCTATTAGAAATTAAACAATCTAAGCTACACCAAATCCCTACCAAGCCATAGGTATTTCTTTATCCAAACTTATTTTATATTATGTTTGTCATGACACAATATCTATATGTCATGTGTTTTCATTGAAAGAGAAAAATAAATTTAAATTCATGGCCCATCTCACCATTAAATGATACTATCACATGCCATAGCCCACATATTCATACAATCAACCAGTTGGAACATAATGGCTAATAAAGAACAATTTGAGGGAAGCATTGAAGGATTTATCTAAGAATCTACAAATATGGGTCAACCATGAGAGTGGGAATAGAATTCACATCCAAAAATTCAGTCCAAGAGTCTAAATTATAATGTCTCCAATGAAAAAAATATATGGATCTACTAATATCTCTCATGTTAACAAGGACTGGGTATCACTACTCTCCATGATAATCAATGACAAGTAGGTACTACCTTGGGACAGATAATTTCATTAAATCTCTGATAGTAGGTGATGGGGGTGAGAAAAGGTAGTAACTTCTATATGATTTCATATCTATTCAATTTTCCCTATGCTATTATGGTCTTTGACAATATTCCATAATGGACCCCTATTGTATGATCAATAGTTCATTATCATTTCTCAAAATTATATGTGCATAGTTTATGTTTACTCTATTTCGAATTAGAATGAATCAATTTAAATATAAATAAATTAATAGAAATTTTTATACAATAGGGTATGTAAAAAACAATAAAGTACAAAACTTTAAGTAAGCTATAAATAATGAAATTCAAAAGGGTAAATATGTACTTAGCTTGAAATTGATTGATTATTAAATGTACAGACTATTCACTGATTTATAACTAATCAGATCAAACTTAGGATTATGTCACTACATAAATCAAAACTTTAAAGGATAAATGGATAATATCACACTAAGATGTCATGCATGCATTTTAGGTCTATCCACTTTCTACTATGTTTTCTTTATTGAACCTATAGATGATTTTTTAATTGTAGCACATATGACTACCTATAAGTGTGTCCTAACTCTATGTAGAGACTAAATAGACACATGAAAGACTTGAAAAAGGTAAAATTGTAGTCCTACACAAGAACACAAAATGGGATAAAATGCAAAAGGTGTAAAAATTATGGGAAGTGGGAATGGTCAATCTATCTTTAGAAACCCCCTTGTCGATTGAGTGTTGCCTACATAGCCCAAAGGGCTTCAAGGTGATGCAGTTCTCCTTTTTTGAGAAAGTATGTAATGTGTGATAAATTTATATAGAATATTAATTATATTTTTTAACATGTATTACCTTGACCTAAAATAAAATATTTTAAAACTTTACTTATGACTGTAAGAAGGCATCAAATTTTAACTTGAAAATAATAATGTTATTTCACTTAATGTAGAATGCTTTTGAAATCAAATGGTTAGATTATTAAATTGAGAGGAATTAATGTGATCTTATATATGAATACTTTAAATATTTACATGAGCTAACGTTATGAAAAGTGTGGGAGATTTGTTACTAAATGTCACAATTTTAAAAAGTGTATATTAGAACTAAGAGGATAGGAGTGCAATAGGGGACAAATATACACTACAAAATTGCCCACATAGTGTGGACTTGTCCTAGAATGTTAAAGACTTATGAAACTTGATAGCAGTGATTTGTGAGAATATTAGGTATGAATAAGGATGTTTGCATGTTATTTTTTTAATACTTTTAAGATAGTGAAGTATCCTATAATGATTTTGACTAACGAAATGGTTAAAAGACCAAGTAAGGTAAGGATGTCAAATATTATTAAACATTTATTGATTAAATTTATGTGTCTATATTTTCCCACATTTATTCTAATGATGTAATAAAGTTAAATTACTATAGTAAAGGGGAGAGAGAGAGATAAACATGAGTATGGAAAAACATTTTGTCCTTAGAGGAAGAGTTTGGTCTTTTAGGTTACCATCTAGCCCAAGTGGAGATAAGGTGATTTAAAATGTATTTACTTCTTGGCCAAGGAGAACAAATAAATTTTAAAGTGGTAAAGGGATGAGTGGTAGGTCAACAAGTGCCACTATACCATTACCATACCAAATTATAGGGTTTAAACCTATGGATAAATCAAGAGTGATCAAGTATTGATGAGTGGAACTTTTAATTTAAACAAACATAGCTTTCACTTCTAAAGAGCACTCTAAGAAGAAGTAAAGGCACTACCCATCGAGTGTCACTATACTCTAAGGGGAAAATATAATAAAAATGTGAGAACCAGTACATGGTTCACTAAAGTACATCCACGACATAGACCATCGGTAAGCTCAAATGTGGCCCACTTGTAAAAATATCAATGTATATTAAATTCATAACATTTGAAAACTTTCTTATTGAAAAATAGAAAAAGGGGAGTACATGAACCAACATAATGCCCTTGTATTATATAAATTGTTAATTTAAACTTTATAAATATTTGAATCTTTGTAAAAAAAATTATACATGTGAATTTATGCTCAATAAATTGTAAGATTAGGGTGCATATGTAAGCCATATGCCCCCATAATTTGAAAACTAGTGAAATTTTGCATAGTGTTTATTGTTAAAAATCTGAAATATGTTACTTTTGAGGGCTTTAATACAATAAATACCAATATGATGCCACCTTTTTGTGACGATGGATGTTATTTTTAAGTCACTTGTCTCAAAATAAAATGTTATAACATGTATCAAAGATAATATCATGTATTTGAAAATGTGAATTATATTACAACATATAATTTTAGATGAACTATTGAAGTATGTAAATAATTTGTAAATATTGAAATGGTGTTTGCATCATGAAATTTAATATAGCATTGAATTACATATAAATCATTGAATAAAAAAAGTAGTATATGCCCATGATATGTATCTATCTTAATATTATCAAATAGTAATTTTATTGTAATAAAAGTAAAGTATGAATAGCAAGACATTTTTATGATATATAGCTCAACATGGAAAAGATGTTATAGATAAATGTAACTTATAAAAGTGTTCATAGATAATGATTATATTCTCCAAACGTAGTAAGGTTGTTGGGTTAAAGGTTGGCCTAACTTCATAACCATGTAAAATTATGCCCTGTATTACACTCACATACATTGTGAAAACACCTTGTGTATTGAAAAGTTAATGAATGTGCATATGTTTTCTTAGAAAATAGATGACACATGTATAAATGTAAACTAACAATATGATTAAATGCTTAGAGAACTTAAGTTGAGTCTTAAAAATATTTTTATGTTTATGTATTTTTGAAAAAGATACATGTTTTTATATTAATTCCATATTGTAAATGTAAAATTTAAAATATTTGAAATCAAGAAACAAAGCTTCAAAACTAGAAAAATTAGGAGGAATTCAAAAAAAATGTGTCAAGGTACTGAAGAATAGCATGGAAAGAAGTTAATCAAGTGATATGCCCCCAATTTATATGTAAGGGAAGTATAACATGATAACATATACAATAAGTGTGGTCATGTGTAATTAGTATGAGTAGATAAATGTGACCATGGGATTGAAAATGAAAGATATAGTATGTATAAATGTGTAATAAAATGCAATTGGATTTATATAAATAATGTGTATTGAAATGTTTTGTAAGATAATTATCTTGAATTGTTTGAATTGGATTTATAAAGAGGAGGGGGAGAGTGCCCCAAAAATATAGAACTAATGTATAGAAAAAAATTTAGACAAGGTGTAAAAAAATTACCAATCAAGGAATGAAAAAATAATTTATATGCAATGGGAAATACAATAGATCTACAAATCAATCCTAGCTCGGAGAAGATAGATCCTACTTACACTTCCATTTAGGGATACAGTAGATAATTGGGGTCATGATCAATATGGATCTACTGGACCTAGCTAAGGGATCTCTTATCACAATAATACCACTAGGGAGGGTTCCAAAGCCTCCAGTCAAGGAAAATTATGTGATAACCCTAACAAAGTTATATGTTTTCATATTCACTAAACTAATAACAAGTAAAATCTAATCTATTGCTCACCAAATCTTGTGACACAAAGTGGGGGTTAGTAAACATAAAAGTAAACATAAATAAGATAATCCTATTTAATCTATGTATAGGTAAAACCCTAATGCATGAAGAGAGAAATATTATTCAAAAGTCATTAATTATACTACATCTATCTATTAAAGAGAGGAGCAAAGTTAGAGATACTTACCTATAAGTTGAACCCACTGAGACTCAATCTCTCCCTTGGCCAAAGGTGCTTTGAAAGAGGTTGTTGTGGTTTTTAAGGATCAATAACAAAGGCTAAATCATCCAAGACTTATCCATAATATTAGATTCTTCTCCAAGTAGAAACCCTCAGCTAAGACTCCTCAAGTAGAATGGTGGAAGAGAAAATTGTAAATAAGCACAAATGAATAATAACTATTTACCTTTATATAAGAATGGTGAAATGGATGTGTTTATATAGTTGAATCTAACCCTAAACCATTCCAAAAAAATTGGCTAATAAGTTTGACCTGATCGACCTAGTATTAAAATTGACAAAAAACTAACTAGTTAATGAACTATGTTAGGCACGATCGACTTAGTTCTTAGTAAGGTTTGTTAATAACAATAAAAGGTCAATGTGGCTGACATAGTCATGTAAACTACCAAAAATGAATTTAGGTTATGTAAAGAGCTAATGAAAGTGTTAAATGACTAGAGGAGGGTGAAAAATAGGAGACAAAATTTAGGGGAATATTTTTAGGAGCTGGTTGGATTGATAACAAGTGGCAATAAGGGAAAATAATCCTATAAAGCACTAATGGTCTACCCACACCTTTTTCAGTGAATCCTTTAAGGCATGCACTTAGAGAGATTGAGACTTGATGGGTTCCTACAAGATATAAATCATCAATAATTGAAAAAAAAATTAAAATATTATGTGTATACATATGCCCCACTCAAAGCTCATCACATGTCATGTCAGTGCAACAAGGGATGGTGCTTTGAGTAAGAACTTAGTAATATATAACGTTGAGGATAAAAAAAGTTAGTATTATTTTAAAGTATAAATAACTAAAATTAAATGACTAAAAGGGAAATAATTGAAAATTAAATATAATGCATACTTTGACTTACCTTTATCACTAAATGGTTGTCAATTGTGTTTGTAGTTTTGATTGTTGAGGATGCAAAGACTAATTTCAACAAACCCAAGGATACAAAACTAAAGAGAAAAAATAAACAAATGTAGGAAAGCCAAAATAACTGGTGCTATGTGGATGGGATGTACTTAAAAATTTAGTAAGTTGGGGTGATAAGTGTTATGTTAGACCAAATGGCCAAGTGAAAATTTAAAGTAAATTGGGTAACCAAAAAACCAAGGATACTAAAGACCAAAAAAATCAAACAAGTAAACCTTAATTAAGAAAGGTAAACTCACAAAATCAAACCAAAGATACATGTCAAAAATATGGTAATCAAACATCAATGTGAAATTAGTAACAATCCTTACTTAAACAAAGATGGGCAAGCAAAAATGGTAAAATAACATTGATGAGTGAGCAGTAACAATCCTTAATCATCAATGGAAAAAGGTGCATAAAAAGGGAAAAAAACATTGGTGAGTGAGAAGTAACAAGCCAACCTCACTCAGTAGTGGAAAAAGAACATGAAATTAGAAACTAACTCAATTGCCCAAAAAAAAGGGTGGTAAAATAATGACAAATGGTAAAAAAAAATCAAGGCATATCTATAAATGTAGAGCCATGGTGTAAATAAAGTAATCATAGTCACTCAAATATGTTATTTTGTTTTAAGGATACATAAAACAAACACAAAGTGGAGCTAGCATGTTTTTAATATGTGAAGAAGAAGGAAGTATAGAAGAAGGAAAAATAGATTTAGAATCACATTTTTCCTATCAAGGGGGAAATGAAATGGGTGGAGGTGAGAATGAAGGAAAAACCAAGGTAGAGTAACTCTTTATCAAAGTCAATACACTTAAATTAGATTTTTCAAAATAAGAGGACTTTTAACCTTAAGACTTTGAAGACCTTCTTGTAGCCACACAAGTATTAGGTCAACAAATGAAGTATATAGATCATCTCATGAAGGCTATATACATGAAAATTAAAATGGACCTACCTTACCACAATGTGTTCCCCATTCCTCAAGACCCCTTATGGAGTCATCAGTCTACTATAAATATTAGGTACTTGTGTGAGTAAATAAGAATCACTATAGAGTTTTTTGAGTTATCCTATTCCAATCTACTGGCCTACCACACCCCAATAGACCTTAGATCTATTGTGAGGCCAACTGTGGAGTTTTATCTTCTATTAGAGAGAGGAGATGTGCTTATAATAATGTCTTTTAGTGTGATTTTGAATTTTGAAATTTGTATGTTGTCTTTTGTATATCATTTCCTTTTCTTTCAAATTATTTGGATTTTAACTTTCTTGATGGATTTTTCTATTCCTCTTCCATATGGATTAGAAGAACCAAACATGGGTGTTAAAGATGACTTTCATTTGAATACTTGGGACTTGGTTTCTAAGAGAGATAACTTTAGAGAGCATAGTGTCTAGGAGTCTCATAAATTTAGGTAAAATAAAAGTGTTATCTTGATTTTGACCTTGTTTTATTCAATGTGGAGTGACAGAAAAGGAAATCAAGAGGAATTAAACATGAAACATTTTGAATTACTTCAAATTGTAAAAAATGTGACAAAGGGTGAAAAAAGGATTCAATGATAGAAAAGTCTGATTCTTTATCATAAGAATGAGGGAAATGTAGGAAAACATGCTAACACAATTTGTTATGCAAATTTCATCTATCAAAAGAAGTAAAATATAAAGCTAAGAACAAAGAATTCATAATTCATAAACATCAAAAAACACATTCTAGATAAGGAGTAAAGAGATGGTGATTTTATGAGGAAGTTTAGGTCCTATCCATGGTATTACCCTATAACTTATAAGAGAGGAACCCAAGGGTTGTTGAAAAATATTGAAAAGATAAATGGGATAATAAAAATATAGTATTTTGTGAGGAAGGCCAAGTCCTATCCATGGTTTTACACTAGAACTCACAAAAAGAAACCCAAAAGGTGTCAAAAAGTGTGTAAAAATATGAAAAAAAAGAAGATAAAAGTGCATCATGAGAAAGATTGGGTCCTATCCATGGTCCTAGAATGTAACTCATGAAAAAAAGGGAAAACCAAAAGACAAAAAGGAAGGATTAAGGTTTGTGAAAAGAGATAATTGATGTAGAGGGTGAGACTTGTGTAAGTATCTTGAAAAAAGTGTTATAATGATAACATATAGAAAGCATGAAAAGAAGGTAAGGAATCTATGTTAATGTCTATATCAAGGTTGATCATGTTAGAGATAAGTTTATGTGTCTCAAAATGTTTTTTGGAGTTGAATTGGTTTGGTATTATGCTAGGTAGAATATGGGTGGGCATTGCAATATACCTCAATGGGTAATCGGATGTAGGGATGGGCATCACAAGATGACCCAGAGTCTAAAATGACATGTGGGTGGGAATCACAAGATGACCCAAAGGCTGAAGTAATGTGTGGATGAGCATCAAAATATACCCCAAACTCTAAAAAGAGGAAGAAAAGATAAAAAGAAATGAGTACCCCATACAGTGTCTAAATGGATTCAGGTTATCCAAAAAGATTCTAATAGGGGATTTTATGATGCTTGAGGAAAGCAACAAAATATAGAAATTAATAAATAAAAAGTAGGGATAGAGAACTAAGTCAGCCAAATAGAGAACTAAGTTGACCAGATAATATAATACGGGAAGAAATAAGAGTATAGGGTTGATCAGGTCAACTTAGTATTACTAAACAAAAGGTAAAAGAGTAGAGTTGACTAGGTTAACTTAGTACTTCTAGAAAAAAGGTAGAAGAGTATAGAGTCAACCAAGTTGACTTAGTACTACTAGATAAAAGGTAAAAGAGTACAGATTTAACCAATTCAACTTAGTACTATAAATAGGGAGAAACACAGTCTGATAAGGATACAAGCTCAACCAAGTTAACTTAGTACTATAACCTAACTAACAAAAAATAGTATAGGGTCGACCAGGTTGACTTAATACTATAGATAGGTAAAAATATAGTCTAATAAAGATATAGGGTTGACTAGGTTGACTTAGTACTATAATTTAACTAGTAAAAGAGAATATAGGGTCAACTAGGTTGACTTAGTACTATAGACAGGGAAAAATATAGTCTGTAAGGGATTATGTCAAACAAAATCATAGTGTGCTAAAAATAGGGAAAGTTTTTGCAATGTAATTGAAGCAAGAAATGTAAGTAAACACACAAAAAATTGGATCAATGGGAGTGATCCAATTAGGGCACTCAATACAAAATCTTGTACTAATGTTGGTCAATGTAAGTTTTTACATTATAACACACAATGAGCAGAGAGCAAGTAGTTAACTAAAAAGTAAATGCTAACTAGTCATCTTGAGTGTTGTTAGATTATTGTAAAATATTATTTTAAGTGTGATAGTGAAGTTGGCTAAAATTTAAGTAACTAGAAAGTAATCTATGGATGGTTTTAGGATGTTTAGTTTGAAAATAATCTATGTTGGCAATGGTATTGGCTTGGTATTGGGGCCTACCCCCTCTCTTCGCAATCTCATAGTGATAAGGGTGTTGGGTGCTTTGACAATATATACCATTAACCACATGTTTATACTTGGCTAAAAAACCAATTCGGCTTCCCCCTTGGTGATGAAAGCCAAGTAGATAGGCCTTGGGAAGACAAATGTTAAATGTGTTTTGAGTATTATGTGATTTGGCATTATGTGAAAAAAGAGAAAAATATTGAAATTAAATGATAATTTGATAAACCACCTAATTAGTGTAGACACCTAAATTTGGCCACCAATAACCTCCAACTAGGCTTTTAACCAATTTCCACCTAAAACAATTTGGCCTAAAAAGACTAAAACATGATAAATGATGTGAAACTAACATATTCAAGTGTTGATTTTGGCCAAGGTATCATTAAATGGGGCAATGTAATTTATGGGCCAACTATCTTTGATCAGATCATTTTGAGTCAAAATGCCAATTTTGCACCTAAGTGCTCTGAATTGCTCTTTCTTATCAAATCTCTTACATGAGACACGTGCCTTTGTTATTTGCTATTAGTAATATCCTAAATGGGAATACAGTTCCAATGCATCTGCCATTGACTTCCAATTCTAATCTAGTAAAATTTTAGACCAATAACAAGAAATTCTAATCAATTTGAGTAATTTGTGCATAAATTACTTAAACATGCTTAAGAGCTAAGTAACCCAAATCAAGGCCTAATTAAGAACTTCATGGAAACTTGTTGAATACTTGTTCTTAGAAATGAATATTGAATATCTACATCATTAGGTGACCTCATTTCTTGGGAAGACATCCCTAGGCCATAAATGCTACAAATATCAGGATTCATGCCCTCCATGCCTCATCAATGCCTTCCATGATACCCTCCATGCCTCTTAATTGTCCCTTCTTCCAATGTCATGATAAGGATAATTATAAACTCAATTTCAAAACTTGAATTAATCCTCAACCACACATCTCAATCTTAGGATGGATGGTTTAGGTTGATTATGATCAATCTCAAAAATCTATAAATAGGAGGCCTTACCACATCATTTCTAAACTATTTTGGTGCAAAGTTATTATGATCAAATATCTTTAAAGTCTTGATAATGCAAATTTATAATGCAGGATTGGTTTCAAAAGCTTAATGAAACTAGTGTTACCATGCCAAATTGATTCTAAGCCAAGCCAAAGGTTCCAAGGAGAGATGGAGGTAGCCAAGCTTCCATTGTCAAGGACTTCATTAGCACAAGCTGAGCAAACCACTACAATAAGCATTTTAGAGCATCCAAGGAAGTTAAAAGAAAGTTTCTTTTGAATTTTAGTTGTGTGTTTTATTCATTTTTGTTAACTAAGCTCCCCCTAGTGTCTAGGCCTAGAGATGTTAAGCTAGTTAGTGTGTTTCTTTCCTTTTGTTTTCAATTACGAAACTAACATGATACTAACCATCTTCTCGAGTCAAATTCCTAGATTCACATATGGCACGCCTGATGGGACTAGATGCATCCCACACATGAAGATCATTTTTTAGCTTTAAAATCTTCATTTGGATCATTAAAACTCTTGTAAATTGATTTTCTAACTTTGTTTGTCCATTTTTGTTTGCCACGGGTTTACATAGTAACTGAAATTAGTTAGTAAAACCAACATTGATTGCATAGCTATCATCGGTCAAATTTGTATAAGTGATGTCAATTAGATAACCATCATTAGTTAGCAAATGTGACCATCATCAGTTTTATAACTAACATCAGTCACTATGTTTTTCTTAAAACACAGACCCAAGAGTTCTTTTTTTAAAGTTCATTATTTCAAACCTAAAAGAGATTCAAGGATAAAGGACATGATAACATTATTTTTTCAAGATCAAGCTTGAAATTTTCTAAAAACATGTTTTAGATCACCTTTTTCATGCTTAAAAATCAATTAGGAACCTTATTTTGGTGTTTAACAAAAAAATAAGATGTTTATGGTGAATGTTTTCAAAGTTTTCAACTAAGACCAAGGGGTCAAATGAACACCACCTCATTTTCCATTTAGGCTTAAAAATGGACTTACCTTTTCAAGCTTTTTGTATTCACTTAGTTATTTAAATTAAATTTTAATTTGACAAAAAGAGGGATGTTGCGTGTATGCTCTTCCATTTATCCCTTTTAGGGAACCCTTGGAATCAAAAGTGCCATTCCTATTGACTCCCCAAAAACTCATCAAAGTTTGGGTGACCTTGAAAATAACCCTAAAGTCTTTTTACTTTCATGTTTTCTTTGTTTTTATGCAAACTTGGCTTGCAAGGGGGACTTCATCACCTCCCATGAATTATTTAGGGAAGCTTTGACCCAGGGTTTCACCTCCTAGCATTGACTTCATTTGGCTCTTAATTAGAGTTGCACACAGGATGTAGTAGCACTTTGCACATCGCACTACACTGAGCGAACAAAAGGATGTAGTGGTTGCAAAAAGGACTAGACCTTTTTGCAACAAGCCAAGTGATATGGACCCAAAATCTATGCTTTTATTTTTTATTATTTGGTGTGAAAGTCATTGTGCAATTGATTCCTCTAGAACGTTTAGAAACTTATTAGATCTTAGACAAATCCCTACTTATCATGGAAGTATTGTTCATGCAAGGTGTGCCTCAAGGTCCATGTCATAGTAATATCATTTGAGAGAAGGGGAGTTTAAAAACCCTAATGTATAATATGCATTTACTTTTGGATGAACACTTAAAATCCTCTCAAATGACATATATAGATAGATTCCAATAATACCAAACAACCTTGTCAGTTTAGAGTTTAAGAGCAATTAATCAGTTGAGTTTTATCCTAGATTAAAGTATTTTTTGAAGTCAAAACTTGGTGTAAAAAAACAATTCAAACCAAAACACATGGCCCTAATTTTCCTTTCAATAAATAAGCATTATGTTGCCTGCATGAGATCATCAATTTTCCTTGTTCAAAATTTCATCAAAAGCTTGGGAGTCATATCATCCACTTTGGCATAGTTATGCTTCCCAATTGAGTCTAGACCTTTACCAAAGCTGTTTAATCCCTTTAATTATAATCTAAATTTGAAATTTCAAATTTATAAGTTCATAGGGTTGATATGTTAAGTGGGTTCACCATTTTCACTAAACTTGAGGGAACTTAGGTTCAGTTTGTAATTTGGGTTGAAGGTCATTTTAGACTCAAGATCATTATCATCATTTGATAGACTTAGCCATTTTTTGCTAAACATTTGCACTTTGAGTCTATGAACCACAACATTTTGATTCAAGAAAAGTAGTGCTATGCTATCAAAATTATGGGAAACTATCTTTGCCTTAGAGAGTTTTTGAAACAAACTTTTTTGTCACACCTTTTGGGTAGTGTAGCGTCATTATGTTGCCCAAAACATTTCAAATATTATTTCATAGACCCTCTTGCATATAATTCAAATTTGTTCCTACATTTTTAGAATAATTTGAGTGTACTTTTGTGATCCTTTGTCTAAAGCATAGTTATACCATTCACTTTTGTCTAGCTTATTTGTTAAAAGAACCAAGTTTTATACCATTTTTGTGAGAAAATAAACTATCTCTAAAGTGCATTTTGTTTCATACCTTATACCTAGTTAATCAATTTCATGACCAAGTTCTACCACCTAACCTATCTCAAAAACAAACCAATGCCTTCTTTCATCATTCCACTCATTATACTCTACTTGGATTCACCCTTTACCATCGTAGTTTTGATGGAACTCTACTTCATTGTTTAACTTCGATAGAGTCTACACTAGTGTTAAGAGAAGTTCATAAAGGAGTATATGGAGATAATTATAGTGGGGAAATCCTATCTAAAAATATATTGTGTATTGGTTATTATTGGCCCACAATAGATGCAGATGTCACTGTATATGTAAAAAAATGTGACAAATGTCAACAGTATGTTAATCTAATTCATGCCCCAACAAAAAATTTAAAACTAATGTTGACACCATGGCCATTTTCTACATGGGGACTTGACCTCATTGGGAAGATCAACCCCACTTCATCTAATGGCCATAAACATATCCTTACCACCACTAAATATTTCACTAAGTGGGTTGAAGCTATACCCCTCACTTATGTGATTGTAAAGAAAATTTACAAATTCATCTTCAACCATCTAATTTGTCGCTACGGTATCCCCTCTGACATTATATCTAATAATGGAGGATCATTTAAGAATAAAGATGTAGATTAGCTATGTAATGAATATAACATCACACAACATTTTTCTATAGCATATTACCCTCAAGGTAATGGCCAAGCTGAGGCATCCAACAAAACCATTCTCAATATTCTCAAAAAGATTATCAATGAAGCCAGTCATGATTGGCACCTATAGATATTTCCTACCCTTTAGGAATACTGTACCAATCATCATACCCCCATAGGAGCCACTCCATACTCACTTGTTTATGGTACTGAGTCCATCCTTCCCATTAAGGTCAAATTGACTTCACTGTGCATCTCTTTCAAGCATGTCCTAGATGATCATGACTATCGAGTAACTCACCCACAAGAGCTAGACCTACTTGATGAAAAATGCACAACCATGCTCAATAATCTTCAATCATGTCAAAATTGACTTAAAGGCCACTACAATCAGTGTGTTAAGTATAGAACATTTGAAATTAGTGATCTTGTTCTTAAAGAAAACCAAAAGAATACCACAACTGAGAAGAAACATAAAGGAAAATTCAAACCAAATTGGATAGGGCCTTTAATCATTACTACAAATTATCGATCAAGAACATACAAGCTTGCCACTCCAAATAGAGATTAACTTCCTGAGCTGTGAATATTATTCATCTCAAGTGATACTATGCTTAAATGCTAAGGTGCATTGTCTATAAAGACCATTTTAGTTGTGTCATTTTATCATTATTCTTCTTTGTATAAAATATCATCCTTATTTATCCTCTTAGTTGTATCCACTTTGTTCTTCCGACCTATCGACCTAGTGTGATCTAAAGCCTAGCTCATTTGACCTTGATTTTTTCCATTCATTATGAGCATCAAGGTATCTAATCAATTTCATCAGTTAGTTCATGTACTTCAAATAGAGCTCATATTTTGGAGTAGTGTGGTAGAAATTTTGTTAGTTGCATCCTTTATTTGTTATTCCTTTCTTATCACTAATCTGGTTACTAATTATAACTTCTTTTGGGTAACTTAATACCATTGATCCATGCCATAATGTCTTAGTTATACCCACCTATGGGAAAACTAGGGGTAATATTTGTTTATTAATCTTTGGCATACCAACTTACCACATCTTATGTCGTATTATGCCTTTCTACCAACTGTGCCTATTTTATTTGAATTGACTGCTACACTAGTCAAATTTTTATGTTGTAGGGTAGAACTATAGTGACTTGAGGTCCTACTCTAAGATTATGTAGGCAACACTTAATACTTGTTGAGGTTAGCTTAGTCACCCTCTAGCTATGATCTCACCATTTTGTGAGCAACCTAAGCCATGCTCTCACTATTTTGTGAGCAACCTAAGCCAGGCTCTTATCATTTTGTGAGAAAATTAAGCCATGCTCTCACCATTTTATGAGCTTAAACCATTTAATTGTCTCATCATTCTTGATCAAGTTGAGATACTTCAAAAAATTTTAAAAACATTTTAAAAATCATTAGAAAAGAATAAAAACATTGACCACTTCTTTGCCTTAAGGATTTTGGGAACCCTTACTAAGTTACAAGCAAATCACTTGTCACTTAGTTTCCCCATCTTTTTTGGCCTTTTCTCTCATGCACTTTCCATTTTTAAAGACCATTCCTATTCCTCTATCACATCCATTCTATTTTTTTCATCAGTTATCGCATTCTTCCCATTCCCTAGGAGAACTACATTTGGCCTAAAGTTTTTTATTGGATATTACATCCATGGAACTATGTAGGCAGCATCCACTTGCCTAGTGCATATGGAGATAGCTCAACCACCCCATTCCTTTTCTTTTATTTCCGCCATTTTATTCATTTGTTAAAGTTGTTGCCTATTTTTTAGGGGCATTGTTCATATGGTTTATTTTGAGTTCTTCTTTGTTGTTTTGTTTGTGTGCTTATTTTTTTCTTGCAACACTATTGCCTTGATTCAGTTTATGTGTGTTCATTGGGTGATTCCTTACCCACATTTATACTCAAATCCATCCGTATTCATATGCTTACATTGTCATCATGGTTTCTATCATTGGTGCATTATTTTCTATTGAGTATTAGATTATGGGAGTCAATCCTTATGCATATTTTGGCCAAGTCCTCATGATGTTATACCATGATTCCTACCAAAATGTGCTAAAACAAACCTCAAATTCAAGAATTTTATTCATTAATGGTAGCATCTCTTTGATACCAACATCTTGATTCAATCCCAATCATATCCTAAATAGAGTAATTAACCATGAAAGAATTTCAAATTTTATTAGTTTGGATGAGCATCTCCTTACTAGGAGGTTGTTCCAATTCATCACTACCCTCTATGTTAAGTTATCATCATCCTCAACCAATTTTATCATGTTTTCTATAATCAAGGTCTAATGATTATAACTACCTATGGGCAAATCATTGCACATCATTCCACCTATATTTCTCAATGATTATAACCGCCTTTGTGAAAATTATTATGTTTTCACCACTTTATGTTTTCAACCTATAAAGGGGAATGTTATTATCTTGTTTGTATATCCTAACAAGGGCAATTCCATCTTCTCAATGATTATAACTGCTTTGGCCAAACTCATTATGTTATCATACCACATTGCCACTATCAGGGTACAATGTTTATAACCACCTTTAAGCAAACCATTGTGCTTTGTCCCACTTGAATTCTTAATGATTTTGACTATTTTTTCAATATCATTATGTTTTTACCCCATCATCTTTCCTTTCTTTAGTCCCCTTATTTCCCTTCTTTCTTTTTGAGGGACCATTTACTGACTTACTTGTGCCAACCATTCTCTCGAGGGGGCATCATACAGTTAGTTTATCATTATTGTAGTTGTAGGCATACAAGACCTTTTCATTCTTTAAGAAGATGTTACTATGATTATATCTTGAAATTCCTTCCCAAATAGGGGTAAACTATAGACACCTAAATCTAGCCACCAATAACCTCCAACTAGGCTTTTGACCAATTTCCACCTAAAATGCACAATTTGGCTTTAAAACACTAAAATATGTTAAATGATGTGAAACTAACATATTAAAGTGTCAATTTTAGCCAAGGTATCATTAAATGTGGTAATGCAATTTATGGGCCAACTAACTTTGATCAGATCATTTCGAGTCAAAATGCTAATTTTGCACCTAGGTGCTTTGAATTGCTCTTTTTTATCAAATCTCTTGCATGAGACACATGAATTTTTTATTTGATATTGGTAACATCCTAAATGTAAATATGGTTCTAATGCATCTAACATTGACTTCCAATTCTAATTTAGTCAAATTTTGGACCACTAACAAGAATTTTGATCAATTTGAGTAATTTGTGCATAAAGTGCTTAAACATGCTTAAGAGCTAATTAACCCAAATCAAGGGCTAATTAAAAATTACATGGAAACTTGTTGAATACTTGTTTTTAGAAATGAATTTTGAATATTTGCATCATCAGGTGACCTCATTTCTTGGGAAGACATCCCTAGGTCATAAATGCTACAAATATCAGGATGCATGCCCTCCATGCCTCATCAATGCCTTCCATGATGCCCTCCATGCCTCTTAATTGCCCATTCTTCTAATGTCATGATTAATATAATTATAAAATTAATTTAAAAAATTTAATTAATCCTCAACCACACATCTCAATCTCAAGATGGATGGTTCAAGTTGATTTTGATCAATCTTAAAAATCTATAAATAGGAGGCCTTACCACATCATTTCTAAGCTATTTTGGTGCAAAGTTATTCTTTTCAAATATCTTAAAATTCTTGATAATTCAAAGTTATAATGAAGGATTGGTTCTAAAAGCTTCATAAAACTAGTGTTACCATGCCAAATTAATTCCAAGCCAAGCCATAAGCCAAAGGTGTCAAGGAGAGATGGAGGTAGCCAAGCTTCCATTGCCAAGGACTTCATGAGCACAAGCCGAAAAAGCCACTACAACAAGCATTTTGGAGCATCCAAGGAAGGTAAAATAATTTTTTTTTTTTTTTTGCATTTTAGTTGTGTGTTTTATTCATGTTTGTTAACTAAGCTCTCCCTAGTGTCTAGGCCTAGAGATGTTATGCTAGTTAGTGTGTTTCTTTTATTTTATTATCATTTTAAAAGTAACACCATACTAACCATCCTCTCTTGAGTCAAATTCTTAGATCACAATTAGACTATGTAAACTTTTCTAAGCATGCAAACAACTAAAAATGAAAGTGTGAATTAATTACTAGCATATATTTGTTAATTCCCAAATTAAGAATGGTATAGAGTTAGTTCAGATGACATTGTCTGCAAATAGTATAGAATAGATTCTATTAGGTCACTACTATTCTATAGAAGCAAGAGTCTTTAAGAACCAAGTCAATCAGGTCAACTTATTCTTTTAGATAGAAGATAGGCTACAGAACTAATTTGATCAGATTAACTTAGTTTATTGTAGGATTGTAGTTTTGAAGGTTACAAACTTACATATAAAAAAAATTGTGATGATGTACTAAATTGAAAGAGAGAGAAAGAGAAGAACCTTGGTGGGTTAGAAGATGATTAGGATAACATATTTTCTAATATATCACCTTGAATTTTGCTTGTAATTTATGTAAAATAAGTCAACATGTTCAACCTAGTTCTATGAAACCCTATTTGTTAAGTCTCGATAAGATGACTAAGTCAACTTATATGACTTAATTTGTTATTTGGATGCTTACTAGAAGACTAAGTTAACCTGCATGACATAGTTTGTTATTTTGGATGCTGAATAGAAGACTAAGTTGACTCGGTCGACTTAGTTTTTTATCTATAATTAAAGAAGAATACTATGTCAACTTGTTATATCTAGTAACCTATATCTGATGAGGACTACACAAAAAGAATAGAATCATTTTGATATGATTATGTGTTAAAATTGTATATAAAAGTTAGAACTATAACATATCAATGGACCTAGTATCTTTAATATAAAAATAATAATAATAGAATGATAGAAATGAAAATCATGAAATAAAACCTACAAGGGTTAGATTCACATTGACTTCACCATAATGTATGTAATAAGAAATGCAACAGATCTACAAATCAATCCTATCTCAGAGAAGATAGATCCTACTTACACTTTCAATTGGGGATACATTAGATAATTGGGGTCATGACCAATATGCATCTAATAGACCTATACAAGGGTTCTCTTACCATAATAATATCACTAGGGAGGGTTCCAAATCCTCCAATCAAGCAAAACTATGTAATAACCCTAACTAGGTCCTATGTTTTCATATTCACTTAACTAATAACAAGTTAAGTAAAATCTAATGTAGTGCTCACCAAAGCTTGTTACACAAAGTAGGGGTTAGTAAACATGCATAATATAATCCTATTTAATCTATGTATAGGTAAAACCCTAATGCATGGAGAGAGAAATATTATTTAAAAGCCATTACTTATGCTACTTCTATCTACTAAAGAAAGGAGAAAAGTTGGAGATACTTACCTAGAAGATTAACCCATAGAGACTCAATCTCTCCCTTATCCAAATGTGCTTTGAAAGAGGTTTTTTTGGTTTGTAAGGATCACTAAGAAAGGCCAAAACATCCAAGACTTATCCATAAGACTAGATTTTTCTCCAAATAGAAACTCTGGGCTAAGACTCTTCAAGTAGAATGGTGGAGAGTAGATTGTAAAGAAGCACAAATGAATAATAAATCTTGTTGTATTTATAAGAATGGAAAATTTAATTTGTTTATATAGGCTAATCTAACCCTAAACCCTTCTAAAAATTTCAGCCAACAAGGTTGACCCGATTGACCTAGTATTGAAATTGACAAAAAAACTAACTAGTTAATGAACTATGTCAGCCATGGCCAACTTAGTTCTTAGTAATCTTTTTAAAATAACAATATAGAGTCGATGTGGCTAACATAGTCATGTAAACTACCAAAAAATGGGTTAGAATTAGGGAAAGAGCTAATAAAGGTGGTAAATGACTAGAGGAGGGTGAAAAATAGGAGGCAAAGCTTAGGGGAATGTTTTTAGGGGCTGGTTAGATTGATAAAAAGTGGTAATAAGGGACAACAATCCTTCAAATCACCAATGGTCTACCCACCCCTTTCCTAGTGCACCCCTTAAGGCATTCACTTAAAGAGATTGAGACTTGACTAGTTCCTACCAGAAAGAAAGCATCAGTAATTGATAAAAGTTTGAAAATATTATATGTATACAGAAGTGATGTACTATGCAAGAAAGTTAATCAAGATCAATGGTCCAATGAATAGGTTGGGATGATATTCTCATAATGAAATAAAGAGATTATGTTGTAATATACTCATGTAAGTCTTTGCTAATGGTCAAGGACTGATTATTGACTTATGATGTGAGAATTATTTATGTATGAACATGTGTTATGGATTTATTAATTATATGAATTTGAAATTTTGAATTATGTTATGTTATTATCTAGATACATTTTTTAGCTTGCTTATTTTGAGTAAATTTATAGCTACATGGATATATGAATATTAAATATGAATTTGGTATTGTATTTATTACATTTGTATTATCTAATTTATCATGTGTGTATAGATTAGTGTGCTCAATTTGTAATTGTTTTGGTTATGAACCCAAACTTTGGTGGGTAATTTAGTAGATATGTCATTATAATCTTCTTGTGAGACTGTGTTTATTGCTAAGAATGATATGATAATTTTTTTGATAGATAATTGATGGTTAAGGTTCCCTCACCCAATATATATAATATAACTAGTCACAAAAACCACACATATCAGATGACATCCACAAGAAGGTGGAGAACCAAAAAGGGCCAAACAAGCCAACACAAAACCAACAAAAACCAAGGTGTGACAAACTTCCACCAAGGAGATAGATAAAACATAGGATACTAACCAAGGATTGAACCCAGCTAAACACCAAAACACAGGCACTAATCTAAATTATAAATTAGACACAAAAGATATTAGTTCACTTGTTGGGTTACACCAGACAAGTCATCACCAACCTGCCACATAGTTTTTCAGTGGGGGCCATAGCATTGCACTTCTACAAACATGTTTCTCATTTCATCCTTAGTTAAGGGAACCAAAAAAACACATAGAGCAATGGATCTAGGATTGTCTAATCATACCTACATGGTTGAAGAGGTAGCCTATCAAGTGTGAGCCATATTATCCCATTGAGCCTTACTTCTAAAATTGATGAAACCCAGTTTGTTTCTACTTTACACTTTCTAAGAATAAACACTCAATTAAAATCATGTTACAATCTTTTATATACATCAATTAGAGTTTTTCAATATTTTATTTACAAATTGGCAACCTCTAATGTTACTTTATCCAAATATCATCTTAACTATTATATAGTTTGAATATGCATACCTAAAATTAATCTTAAAACCACTCAATGTTTTATCCTTTATTGATTCAAATCCTCCTTGTTTTCTTTCCTTAAGCTTTTCAATTAAGGTCATAGAATCATACAATTTTAATCTGGATTTGTGACTTCTAGGCACCTTATCTCTCAATTTTTTGATCCATTTTTCCTATCATCTTCATCAATATTCTACCTTGCTTAGGGAGTTTATAACCTTTATCATAAATCCACATTCTTTAATTACTTTTATAATCTCTTTATAACTTTTCAACCTCTATTTTTTGGTAGAGATGAAGATCAACAAGTTTATTCACAATTTATCTCAACCATCTAAGTCGACATTTGACTATACTGTATCTCAATCTGGTTATTACAAACCTTGTTCAAACTTAAAATAATCTTTCTAAATTTCTTAGTCACTCTTCAAAATTTATATAACCTCCATTTGATTTTAGACTTTAAATAACACAAATATATGAACCTAGACTAAGCAATTATTAAATAAAGGATTTAACTTACAAGATTGATTCAAGTTTATTATGTAATCATTTTTGTCAAGATCT
Source organism: Torreya grandis (assembly GCA_037957365.1). NCBI lineage: Eukaryota > Viridiplantae > Streptophyta > Pinopsida > Cupressales > Taxaceae > Torreya > Torreya grandis. The sequence continues at coordinate 1,644,565 of JARHVA010000531.1, forward strand.
GGTCACTTTACACAATATGGACTTCATAATCGATATATAAAATCTAGTCATCAAAATAAAATAAAGTGCAAGCTATGGAATGTTTTGAAATAAAATTAATTGACCAAATCGTGTCTAGGAATGTTGCTTTATACTATTGATAACCAATCTAAATTTTTATTGATTTCACTATTTTCCCAGTCATGAAACATACAAAAGAGTAATTTGTAAATTTATTGTCCCCAAAACAACACATAATTTAGATTTATATTCTTTCATATGAATAAAAATCTGCCAGGCTCAAATTTCAATTATCAAATATCAAAACAAACATAATTGTGATGCCTACAATCTTTATAATTTGGGTGACAATGTGAATAACTCAAATATTAAATGAGATAATTATCATCCCATGGCATGACAATAAGAATATTCTGAAATCATCTCTCTAACATCACAACTAAACAAATCATAAAATACACCAATTCTCCCATATAGTTTTTTAACAACGAATTTCTATTATGACTCTTCACCATTTACATAACATATTTTGGATAATTATCAATATACACATCTCAACATTTGATCTAGGTGGAAGATATTTCTTGATTTATATAGGATTTGATTTGGGATTTAAGAAAAAATTTATCAAAACATTGATCAATTCAATATTATTCAGCCTTCTTTTTCTGAAATCAATATGCCATTATGTACATCATTTATTGTTGACACAAGAAATTGCACCCTTTGGCAAGAAGCCAAGCTCCTGCCTTCTCCTCACAACATGGAAACTCCCCTCGCCTGTGGGACTAGCGAAGCTGGAGGGGAGAGTCTCTAGATAAGGGCTAGCTCCCTTTGATGCATCATGTTTGTTCCAGCAAGTGTAAATACAGACATATATATATATATATACAACTATATAATGGGGGGATGAAAAGGGAAAGGAGAGTGCAGGAAAACAAACCTACTCTAAAGAGGTGATACACCAAAATAAGTCAACCTTCTCAGATCCACTCTCAAAATCAAACAAATACATTCATATGCTTCACACTTGGCAGAAGAACCAGTCTGCAAAACTTGATAGGGAGGTTTAAATGAAAATACAGAAAATGGAGGTTTCACCAAGGTGCTGTAAAATGCACATTGTAAGTAATCTCCTCTATTCTGAACTTCTCAAATAGAACTCTCCTCCTGTCAGTTGAAAAAAATGGTGCCTTATAGATAACTGGTGTGTTGGTGTTGAACATGTGAGAGCATCAAAAGACAATGACTAAACACAAATTAACACTCAGGACATACACAAAATATCTATCCAAGAAGAGGTAAAAACTGTGTTTATAGATTTAGGTGGAAATTTTAGTAGGGCTATGCCTTGTTAAAATGTGGAAGATGTTTTTTTTACAAATGACAAGTCTTTCATATATATGAGAAGTAAGGAGGCTCATTTGGCACTCCTTGTTTACAAGTGGACAATTCGCGTCCCCTCATTGGGAAGAGGAAAACACTATTGCCGATGTCATCTTTCTAGAAGAGGCCTGCTAGAACCATGCTGTATAATCACCAAATTTGACTTTGGCATTCGAGCATTAATGTGAAACACATTCTACCTCTCCTTTTTGCAAATAGATTGAGATTTGTCCCCTTTTACATACATGAGCCATGCCATTCACTATTTGTGCCATTTGGGGATTATCAGGCAATAAATTGCCTTCACTTTGCCACTTGGGCTACTTCATCCCTTTCCTATCTTGTCTCCTTGTCTTTTCTCAATTTTGTCTCATCTGGCTCATTCAGCCCATGGGGGTGAACATTCTAGTAGGTCACTACATTCTTGTCTTCCTTTTCCATGGTTAGTGCTATTTCATTTGAAAATGAACGGCTATTTCACTTTGTTAACTTTGATGTTCACTGAGACATCACCATCTTCATCACAACACTATCGGGTCCATATGGCTTCCTCTACAGCTTATCTTCCTTGGCCTTTCATGGGCATTCTTTCCTTTGTCTCTATCACCTTCCCGTTGAACCAAACCCATTGAACCAAAAATGGTTTAATTGGTTCAACCATTGTGCACCGATGGACTAATGAACCAAGCCAATGAACTCATCCCTTTGAACCAAGTCTATTGAACCAAGTCTATTGAACCAAGCTATTGAACCAAGAATGGTTCAATGGTTCAATGGTTCAACCATTGAGCACTGATGAACCTCTTTTGCCAATTAAACTGCCATGTTGAACCAAGAATGGTTCAACGGTTTGACGGTTCAATGCTTGTTGAATCGAGATGTTAAACTTGAAGAAGAACCTTTAAACCAAAATGCCATTAAACTACTTGAACCAGGCCATGAATTGAACTCATTGAACTTATGTAACCTAAAGATGACTGGCATTAAACAGCAGGGGAAGAAGGTGACCAAAATTTTGCCTATGGGCAAAATTGGTCAATAGATTGGTGACTCATAGGGGAAGCATGTCTGCTATGCTTAGAATCTAGTTGCCTTGCATTCCATTGGGTGCGGAGTTAGATGCAGTTATGAAAGGATTAGCAATAGCCTTGAAAGATCTGAGAATCAAATATGAAGCTATTTTACCCCACACACAAAGGGAAACACACAAGGCTAAAAACACTACTTGTGCAAACTGCACTTAGGGAAAACAGGAAAGAAACTGAAAACAAACTACTATATATAGCTGACCAAGAATGGTTGCCTCCCTCCTAGATCAAAAGGAAAATTTCTTAAGTCCCCTTTCTGGCAAGAAGACTTATGGTGCCAGGCAAGTAGCTGAATGAAAAAGAGAATTGGTGACTTGCTCTTCTTGCCTGTCACCTACATTGGCTGGTACTCGAGTGGAGATTCAAACATGCTCCCAACATATACATACTCTATTTGTTCTTATAAGCTTGCCTCTTATTGGTTCTTCAAGCTGGTGTATCCCATCAAGAAATTGATTGTTGCTGGCTCATCACCATAAGCCCCTTGATACACACCCTTGACTGGCTTGCTTTCCTCTGCCTCATGCTCAGGTTCCATGGTATGGCCATCTTCCTTAATGATTTCAAAGAAGATATCTTCAGATTCACTAACCTCTTGAAGGGGTAAATTTGAAAAACTATAGCCTCTTTGCATGCTTGTTAGAACCCCAATGTTGCCTTCTCCACTCTTATCCAGCTCATAACCTCCTTGAAGAATAGTGTAGCCTACCTCAATGGCTTCAAATGAATCATTTAAAACATGAACAAGAGGTTGTCCATGCTCCTCCATGTCACCTAAGGTGATCTCCTCATTCATACTCATGAAGTCTCCCTGGTCAGTCCTAAACTGAGCATAATCTATATCAGGCAAGGCCTGATAGCTTTCTTGGAGGTGTGTGGATGAAGTGTATTCAGACATGGAAACTGTTATTTGGTCTAAAACATCCATCACATGTTCACTGAGGAGACCTACTCTGGACTCCAATTCTACAATTTGCCTATCCATATCTTCCTAGAAAAGCCTTTCTTGGAAGTCACAATCATCATCAGGAGTAGGAGCAGCCCCATCTTCTTCAAGTTTTTGTGCAAAACCTTGCTCTTCTTCTTCCTTTCTGCCCCAAGATTCCACTATTTGCTTCTAACTCGTGATCTTGGGATTGGAATCTTACTTCTATGAATAGGTAGCAACTTTATCCTCTTCAAGGTCCTGAGCTGGTTCATGATGTTCCTTCTTCCAGCTTGGAATTTGGAGATCATGTTGAAAGACTTGAGGAGGTTAGGGAGGATTTGGGAGGGTCTGCTCATGTACAAGAAGAGCTATCTGAAAAGAGGTGTGCTAAAAAGCTAGGTGAACAAGATTGAGGGTAGGATCGATTGATGCATCAGATGAGCTAGAATGAGCAAGTGCCATCTGATAGAAAGGATTTGGCATATAAGAGGGAGTTTTCTCTAGAAAAGGAGGGGGCAGACCTTGGGGCAAAATTTCTTGATTTTTGTCCCTCCACTTTACCAACATTTCATCAATATTGAAATTAGCTTGTGGATTGGTGGAAGGGGTGTCTTTTGGCATTAGCTCCTCTACAAGGTCTGAAAACTCCATCTCTCTCTCCAAGTAGTCTCATCTTAGCCTCTAATTCCTCAATCTACTTAGCTAGATAATCCTCACCTTGTACTTCTTGGAGCTTGTGGGAAACACCATAGAGATGGGGAGTGCATGAAGGTTGCCATGAACTGCAAGGAGCTTCTTGAGGAGGGGTGGGGGGAACTTGAAAAGGACTAACCTCATCTTGTACCTCGCACTCTTGGATAATTTCTTTCACCCCCTTGCTATTTCGTGACTCAACCACTTGATTCCAGCTCAAAAAATTTGGACTGGGCATCTCCTTTGGGGGTGATGGGGCCACAATGTGAGAGGGTAGTGAAGATTTAAATTCCACTTCCCTCACTACCAAGATGGACTATTGCATTTGAAGATTTGCCAATTTGATCTGTTTATCAAGATTAGCCTTAAACACAAGGTTTGCTATTTTGGAGCCCTCCTCAACATAATTGGGGAAAGGACTTTGACAGGCTTGATCTAGCTTATAAGCAGGGGCTGTATATAACTGATATGATGCTTGGGGTAGTGAGTATGTAGGTTGATAGACTTGGTAAGGTTGCCTCTCATAAATACTCAGCTTCTCCAAAGATGCAATCAAACCACCCACATCTAGCATCTCACTTGTAAGCCTGTGCCAATTAGCTCTTTCAATGAGAGTCCATTCCTTCTTAACATGATTCAGTGCATTTCTCACTTGATGGATGACATGATCAAGAACTTATTGGCCACATCCCCTTCTGGTGTCAAGATCTATTAAATATTTTTTGTATCCCAATAGTTTTCGCTTGACAACAGAAATGGGTTGATTGGCAAAGAGACTGGGTTGAGTGGGAACAGTGACATATTGAGAAGACTGGGCATAAGGCTGATATAGCTCATGAATGGGTTGGGACTGGCCATATTGAACCTGATAAGGATCAACATAAGGCTGGTAAGGAGCATAGCCATGCTGGCCAAGGAAAATAGGGTCCATGGCTTTGAACGATGGGATTATACATACCAAAATGTTGTTTCTTGATGGTTCAGTACTAGAACTACTTAACCAATTGATTTAACTCGAAGTCGCCATTAGTGTTTGATGTAGAAGGCTCCAAAGGCTGGTCAGTTGAAGAACACACCAAAATTCTTCAACTCTTTGGATAAAACCTGTCCCAGTTGGTCCCACCGGGTGTGCCAAAATTGTTGACATAATAAATTGCACCCTTTGGCAAGAAGCTGAGCTCTTGCCTTCTCCTTGAAACATGGAAACTCCCCTCTCACCTAGGGGATTGGTGAAGCTAGAGGGGAGAGTCTCTAGATAAGGGCTAGCTCCCTTTGATGCATCATGTTTGTTTTGGCAAGTGTAAATATAGACACACACACACACACACACACACACACACACACACACACACACACACACACACACACACACACACACACACATATATATATAATGGGAGGGATGAAAAGGGAAAGGAGAGTGTAGGAAAACAAACCTACTGTAAAGAGGTGATACACCAAAATAAGTCAACCTTCTCACATCCACTCTCAAAATTAGACAAATACATTCATATGCTTCACACTTGCCAGAAGAACCAGTCTACAAAACTTGATAGGGAGGTTTAAATGAAAATACAGAAAATGGAGGTTTCACCAAGGTGCTATAAAATACACACTGTAAGTAATCTCCTCTGTTCTAAACTTCTCAAACAAAACTCTCCTCCTGTCAGCTACAAAAAATGGTGCCTTGTAGATAACTGGTGTGTTGGTGTTGAACCTGTGAAAGCATCAAAAGACAATGACTAAACACAAATTAACACTCAAGACATACACAGAATATCTATCCAAGAAGAGGTAAAAACTATGTTTATAGATTCAAGTGGAAATTTTAGCAGGGTTGTGCCTTGTTAAAATGTGGAAGGTGTTTTTTTACAAATGACAAGTCTTTCATATATATGAGAAGCAAGGAGGCTCATTTGGTGCTCCTTGTTTACAAGTGGACAATTCGCATCCCCTCATTGGGAAGAGGAAAACACTATTTCCAATGTCATCTTTCTAGAAGAGGCCTACTAGAACCATGTTGTATAATCACCAAATTTGACTTTGGCATTCGAGCATTAATGTGAAACATAGGCTGCCTCTCCTTTTCTATAAATAGATTGAGATTTGTCCCCTTTTAAATACATGAGCCATGTTGTTCACTATTTGCACCATTTGGGGATTATCAGGCAATAAATTGCCTTCACTTTGCCACTTGGACTGCTTCATCCCTTTTCTATCTTGTCTCCTTGTCTTTTCTCAATTTTGTCTCATTTGGCTCATTCAGCCCATGGGGGCGAACATTCTGGCGGGTCACTACATTCTGGGCTTCCTTTTCCATGGTTAGCACTCTTTCATTTGAAAATGAATAGCTATTTCACTTTGTTAACTTTGACATTCTTTGGGACATCACCATCATCATCACAACACTATCAGATCCATATGGCTTCCTCTACAGCTTATCTTCCTTGGCCTTTTGTGGGCATTCTTTCCTTTGCCTTTATCACCTTCCCATTGAACCAAACCTGTTGAACCAAAAATGGTTTAACGATTCAATTGGTTTAACCATTGCATGCCAATGGTCTAATGAACCAAGCTGATGAACTCATCCCTTTGAAACAAGTCTGTTGAACCAAGTCTATTGAACCAAGCCGTTGAACCAAGAATGGTTCAATGGTTCAACCATTGAGCGTTGATGAACCTCTTTTGCTGATTGAATCACCACATTGAACCAAGAATGGTTTGACGGTTCAACGCTTGTTGAATCGAGATGTTGAACTTGAAGAAGAACCTTTGAACCAAAAGGTCATTGAACTACTTGAACCAAGCCATGAATCAAACTCATTGAACTTATGCAACCTGAAGATGACTGGCATTAAACAGCAAGGGAAGAAGGTGACCAAAATTTTGCCTATGGGCAAAATTGGTCAACACTTATCACATTCAAAGACCAAGTCGCATCATTTAGAGTTATAAATAAAGAACAAAATGCTTTCCAAATTAGTAGTACATTGATTAAGATTCTATGTTATTTATAAAACCATCTCATTTATCACTATTACATTCATCTTGTCGATCTACTTGTCATGTTGATTATGCTTTACATACTACAATTTCAAACAAAAAGTCTTCAACGAATCCACAATGACAAAGAAGATCCAAAATAGAAGGATGTAATAAACAATTTACTTAATCTTTTATCAAGTTTTAAGAGCTTCCATGAAACACAAATATCCTTCTTTTTTCAGTCTTCATACATACCTGTGCTTCAATGTACACTACAAGGCCTAGAAAGCCTTCTTTTCCTCCTTCTATCAGACATTCACTCCTCTCTATATAAAGACTTATTATTCATGTTTTAATACTTGTCCACTTCCCTTATCTGACTCCTAACTATGTGTTATCAAACTTATCTTTGCACCCAAAATTCTTTCAACTAGTCTTTATCCTAACAACCATTCCCTCTTTAGGATTTTCTCAATGTAGCCATTGCTTTCTAGACTCATCTAAGATTATTTCACATTTACATATGTTAAGATATATTTACATTAGGTTAGGTCTCTAAGACCTAAGGCAAATGAAACACTTAAATCTTCAAAGACCCCTAATGACCTTCAAAAACCATGAACAAGTATAATTTTATTATATTTACAACATTAGAATTGATTTTATGTTGATGCTCCTACATCAAAACCCCCAAGAAAGTTTTTGAGATCCTACTCAAATGAGTTACTATCTTCTTTTTATTTTCTTCTAATTATTTTTAACTCTCTTATTCTTCCACATTTGTTCATGATATATGAACCCAAGTGGCTCATTCTTCACTTTAGCTCCTTCAAATAAGTTTAGTATATAGAAATTCATCTCTTCTTATTCAAAACCTACACATGCAAAACTAAAAACATAGTTAGATTCAAAAATTTGAGGCATTATTACCTTTCCACCAACATCTTATTCATTTAAGATCTTCATTAGATCTATTTCAACTTCTTTGCTAGCTTTCTCATCTCCTATGAGACTTAGATCTTCTGACTCTAGCATGATTTGTTTCCAAATCATGTCTTGATCTTCATTGTATTCTACTGATTTTTTTTTTAATTTGTGTCATTAGAGACAACTCTTCTTTCTGTATATTAGGTTTTATAATAATTTCAATGTATGCTTCACTCTTATATTCATTGTTCATGAACCTATCTAGTAGTTTAATTATTTGATTATACAGAACATCTTTATAAACATTTACATTTTATTCATAAAATACAACATTATAATGAAAAATTTGAGGACTTTTAACCTCTATAAATGCTTCTTTTTATTCACATTCATTTTCAATGAGCCTATACATAGACTCACCTTCTTCATCTCCGTCCAACATTTCTCCAATTTCAGGATGACAAATTTCTGCACCACTATACTCTGTTATCCAATCAATATCTTTATAAGCATGTTTTTCATGTTTCTCTATTGAAAGTAATGTCTTATCTTATTTATATTTTAATATCTCAAATTTATCTTCTCTTTCATTAATTTCAATACTTGCATTCACACATACAAATAAATCACCAGTTTTAAAAATTTGAGGCTTGTTTGCCTCTTTCTTCTTTTATTTGGATTGCCTTGCTATAAAAATCTTTTATCTTCTCTTTTTTATTTTCTCAAGGATTTATCTAATATTCCACTTGATCACCTTTCTAATCTTCACTATTAATCTTTTCCTTGATTCCTCTAAAAATTCTTCCATTGTTTCCAAGGTCACTTTCATCTTAGCAATCTCTTTTTGTATCTTTGCTTCAATCATTTCTCTATGGCAATTTACCTTCTCTAAACCCTTAATATCTTCATTTGTTTCACTCCTCATCTTCTTTTAGGCCTTACTGGACCCTTCCTCTTAGCAATCTTGTGCTACTTGTTATCCCAATACCTTACCCAAGTCTTTACACCCTAGTCTGTTGATAACTTAATCAATCCTTCACTTGGACTTTTCTTGTCCTAAGCTCTTTCTTAAGCTTTCAATAGCTCTTTTCACTCTTCTAAGACTTTATGGCTTTATGGATCTCCTTTCCTCTCCAATATCTTTATCTCTTTTCACTTAAGGTTTCAATCAACCCTTTACCTTTCACTCTTTATCAATATCTGACAATTGTTAATCACTTCAATCTACCACTTAAACAAACCCGCATAAATAAATACATACCTTTTTCAAAGGGATAATTCCAAGCTTCCCAAATTCCTTCACTGTCAAACTTCCTCTAAGTTATTTCACTATTCACTTATTAGCTGCATCATTCAATTCAACAACTAAAATAGTTTTATAAGATATCTTTTCCAAAGATCATTCTATGTTCTAATAATAAAAATTGATGAAACCTAGTATGATTCTGCTATACACTTTCTAAGAATAAACATTCAATTAAATTTTTTTTATAATCTTCTATATATGCCAACTATAGTTTTTCAATATTCTATTCACAAATTGGCAACCTCTAATGTTACTTTATCCAAATATCCTCTTAACTATTATACAGTTTGAATATGTAGACCTGAAATTAATCTTAGAACCACTCAATGTTTGATCCTTCATTGATTCAAATCTTCCTTGTTTTATTTTCTTAAGCTTGTCAATTAAGGTCATAGAATCTTACAATTTTAATCTAGTTCTATGACTTCTAGGCACCTTATCTCTCAATTCCATGATCCATTTTATCTATCATCTTCATGAATATTCTACCTTGCTTAAGGAGTTTACAACCTTTATCATAAATCTACATCTTTTAATTACCTTTATAATCTCTTTATATATTTTTAACCTATATTTTTTGGTAGAAATGAAGATCAAAAATTTTATTCACAATTTATCTCAATCATCTAAGTCAACATTTGACTGTACTATATCTCAATATGGTTATTACAAACCTTGTTCAAACCAAAAATAATATTTTGAATTGCTTAGTAACTCTTCAAAATTTATATAACCTCCATTTGATTTTAGACTTTACATAACACATCTAAAAATACAAATATATGAACCTAGATTGAATAATTATTGAATGAAGGATTTAACTTACAAGACCAATTCAAGTTTCTTATATAATCATTTTTGTCTAGTTCTGATCACTTTACACAATATGGACTTCATAATTGATCTATAACATCTAGTCATCAAAATCAAATAAAACACAAGCTATGGAATGTTTCAAAAAAATTAATTGACCAAATCATGTCTGTAAATGTCACTTAATACTATTGATAACCAATATGAATTTTTAATGATGTCACTATTTGCCTAGTCATGAACCATAAAAAAGAGCAATTTGTAAATTTATCATCCCCAAAATAACATAGAATTTAGATTTATATTCTTGCATATGGATAAAAAATCTGTCCGGCTCAGATTTCAATTATCAAATATCAAAACAAACATAACTATAATGACTATAATCTTTTTAATTCAAGTGATAATGTGAATAACTCAAATATTCAATGAGATCATTATCATCCCATGCCATGATAATAAGACTATTCTAAAATCATCTCCCTAACATCACAACTAAACAAATCATAAAATACACAAATTCTCCCCTACAATTTTTAAATGATGAATTTATATTATGAATCTTCACCATTTACATAAAATACTTTGGATGATTATCAATATACACATCTCAACATTTGATCCAGGTGGAAGATAGTCCTTGATTTATGTAAGATTTGATTCGGTATTTAAGAAATAATTTATCATAATATTGATCAATTTAATATTATTCAACCTTCTTTTTTTGAAATCAATATGCCATTATGTGCATTGCTTATCACATTCAAAGACAAAGTCACATCATTTAGAGCTATAAAGAAAGAACAAAATGCTTTCCAAATCAGTAATACATTGAGTAAGATTCTATGTTATTTATAAAACTATCCCATTTATCACTATTACATTCAACTTATCGATCCACTTGTCATGTTGATTATGATTGACATACTACAATTTCAAAAAAAAAGTCTTCAACGAATCCACAATGACAAAGAAGTTCCAAAATAGAAGGATGTAATAAATAATTCACTTACTCTTTTATCAAGTTTGAAGAGCTTCCATGAAACACAAATATCCTTTTTTTTTTTAGTCTTCATACATACACGTGCTTCAATGTACACTACAAGGACTAGAAGGCCTTCTTTTCCTCCTCCTATCACTCGTTCACTCCTCTATATAAAGACTTATTATTCATGTTTTAATACTTGTCCACTTCCCTTATCTAACTCCTAACTACATGTTATCAAACTTATCTTTACACCCAAAATTCTCTCAACTAGTCTTTATCATAACAACCATTCCCTCTTTAGGATTTTCTCAACGTAGACAAAGCTTTCTAGACTCATCTAGGATTATTTAAAATTTACATATGTTAAGATATATTTACATTAGGTTAGGTCACTAAGACCTAAGGTAAATGAAACACTTAAAGCTTTAAAGAACAATAATGACCATTGAAAACCATGAACAAGTATAATTTTAGTAAATTTACAACATTAGAATTGATCTTATGTTGACGCTCTTGCATCAAAAATCCTTACCAAGGGTGGTAGATTATGACCACCTCTATACAAATGCTCCAAAAATTGAGTAGAGACAATAACATGAAAATTTTTATGCATTCCCAAGATGGATAATAGGTAAGGTAAAGGAGATTTCAGGGAGATCACATCAATAGGGGTAAATAATATGCTAATTAGAGCTCGTGAGGGGAGGTAATGTTGCAATTTATCCACACAGGATACTTCCATGTTAATCCATTATTTAATTTCTTGTAAAATATACAAGGGGGTGATACCATAAACCTCATTCCCTGAGAGGGGCAATGCCAATGGGATTTTATCCAAAAAAACTCTCAATTACCTCTCACCAATTGACCCTGTAATGGGGCCTCATCAACCATTCCATTATTGTCTTGAGAAATTCCTTATCCTCCACAAAAAGCATAAAATCGATTATGAATAATGATGTAATGTCAATGTTCACCTTGACCCTATATGGGATCTCCAAAATAACTAGACCCACTATCTCTTTGATTTCTTCCATGACTGGTTTGGATTAAATCATGAAAGACCTTCTTGAGATGAGCCTCACAGACACTACCCTTGAAAGACATTCCCACTTCTCAGAGGAAACCCATATTAATGGTTCACTAATGGAAATTTGAACCAAGTGATCCATAATTAATGGTTTAAAATTCTTAAGTCCCTAACCCAAAAATATTTCCTCAATTAAAAAATTGTTCATGTTGAAGAGAACACACTCCTCATAAATGGTTGACCACCTCAAAATAATCCCCAACATGTGTGAGATGAAAATATTGTGGAGGCTAAATTATTAATGAGGAATTCCTTCACACCACCGTAAATCACAATGATGACCAAGTATCAACCAAAAGAAGGGGTGGGGGAATGTATATAAACTTACCAACTTTGCCTCAAGTCAAGCATCTTAGGTGTTGTTGATAATAAGATCTATGGATTAGGAGATACCTTGATTGGCTAAGAAATACACTACTATATTGACCTCAAAACAGCAGTAAGATACCTCTTAGGTGTTTATATAACTAATAATATCCCAATATTGGCCCAAAATATTTTCAATGGTATAAGTGTAAGCCCCTCAATTGCAAAATGCTTGGATCAGAACCATTGAGTCCCCTTTCAAGATTACCTTATCCACACCGTATTGAGCTATCAGATCCACACCAAGGAAAAATCTTGGATCTCAACTCCATTTTTGGTCTCATCACTCAAATTTAGTGAGGTATCCATAATTAGATAAATTTCATAGTCTCTAGTGATGCAACTAGGACTAGAAACACCATGATTTCCCTTAGTAACTCTAACAAAGTTAATCTCAAAGAGGCCTAGAGGTAGGGGAACCCAAACCAAATTTTATACTTGGTGGGATGATTTCATAATTAATATTTTTCCCTTATTGTGGGTATTTATACAATCATTATTATTTTGAGCATTATTTGTATATTATACTAAATTTTATTGAATTTTTGGAGCTTTAGGATGTTTTTTAGACATGGTTATGACATTTTAAAAAGGAGATTATTCCTTGATTTTCAAGTTTATTTATATTTTCTCTTAGTTAATAATATTTATTATCATGGTGTCCATTAATGCTATTATTTTTTCAAAATGGTTAACCTTTGATTTTTTCCAAACATTATGGAGGAAGATAATAATTAGGGTGTAATTTGATTAACCTTTTATCCAATAGTTTAAGTAAAATATCATGTAGACGTTCATTGTATGAAAATATTAGTGGAAGTGGTATACATGTAGGGAAATAATGAGTGTGATTAGTAACTTTAGGAGCATATTACTTTCTTTTATATAAAACTTTGACTTGATTAGATTTAGATTCAACATTGTGTACTAAAGTATTAATGTGTGTTGTTTGTTTAGTGCGTGTATTATTATAAGATAAATTGTGATGTGCTTCATTATAATTAGTTTCATTAACTTAAGGTTATTTATATTTTTAATGAAATCAAATGTCTTCTTTCATATGATTTGAAATAGTAACAAGACCTAATTTTTATTCTAATGCTAAGGCCTCATAACAAGGAGCTGAAAATGATTCACAAGTACATTAAAGTAGCTACTTTTTTAAAGGATAGATAAGACCTCAAAAAAAGATATATTAGACTTATATATCAATGGATTAGTAAATTATTTGATGCATACAACTTTTAAACCATAAGATGTAATCACAAACTTGCTCAAATTTACATTGATGCAAAGAGGTTCATTTTTCATAAGTAACCTTTAGTCCCTTATTGTGAATAAATTGGTTTATAAAGGCTTATTATAACTTAATATAAGTAGATAATGACCCACTAGGTATGGAATGAAACCAAGCAATTGCACATCTCATTAAATTTTTGGGGAATCATTTTAATAGTAAATGACTACCATTGGATCCACTCATGATTTCATGAAAAGTTGTAAGATACAAGTAAGGGTCTCTATTTCCAATGAATGTGAAAAATCTAGGGATTTATAAATTTTGGGGTAAGGGTGTGTATATAATATTATGTATAATAATATTACCATGGATGACATTAGAGTTAACCGAAGCATGTTATGCTTTGATCTCTAAGAATAAGTGGTGTAATTTATCTTGCAAAGCACCTATGACATCAGGGATATGAATTATTGGGAAGACATGTTAAGTTTTTTAAGTGGTTCATTTAAAGGTTGAATTATATTTTTAATTTTAGACATTAGTACACTATTTTGAAAAGGAGAGGTAGTCTTAGGAAAAAATGTTTCCATGGAGATGATTGGTTTCTTGGATTCATTAGCCTTTAATATAGTGTGAGTGTATATAGTTATAACATGTGTAGCTGAAATAGGATGTGTAACATTATGAGTACTATAATTCTCTTATTATTATATTTTATTTTGTAAGGGAGAATGAGAAATATCATTAAAATATGTATGTCATTTATTATCACTAAGAAAGGAGAGTGGAAAAATCTCTATATTAGGATTAGGAAGAACATACAATCCCATCACTATAGACATAATATTCATCATACCAATCCTCACCATAGTCATTATAGTTCTGATGTTGATCATTGATTCAAGGAAAATAAAGATAAATGATCTTATTTTTCATTATACGTGATAATAAGGTAATAGGATAAATATGACATGTAGGCACACTAGCTATGGGATGTAAATAAGGAGAGATGGTCTCTTAAATAATAAGGTTTAATCAAGCCTCATGGAAAGAAGGGAGAGGAGGTTGTTCATAAGGAACATCATCCTTGTGCCCTAAAGTAGCTTCTAAGGAAAGAGGTGATGAAAATTCATGAATAAAATTTAAGTGTATACCCATAATGGGTATGAAAGGGGAAGCTATAAAGGATACTATGGGTGTGACCAAGGAAGATTCCAAAGAGGTATAAAAAATGGAAAATCTAAGGAAAATCAATATATGTAACCAAAGAAGTATCTAAAGGGGATTAAAAATAAAAAGTTGTAGGTGTGATCAAATGGGAATCTAGAGAGTAATCTATAGTATGATCCAAAAACAAATTTATAGGTGACTTGAAAGAGGAGGCTAGGAAAGAACCTAAAGGGGAATATAGTGGTATGATAAAATATAAATTTAAAAATAATTCTTTGGGTAAAGATGAAGAGTGATCTAGAGATGAATCTAAATATGGATTCAAGTATGAAACAAGAGGTGCATCTTGATCATCTTAGTCAAGTAATCTAGGTGATTGGATAAATTCACTTCTCCAAGATGTTTCATATTCAAATGATTTACATGGGTGCATGTTATCAAGATCAAAATCATTCATATTATTGCATTTCATAAGTTTTTTCTTATTTATATTTATCCATTCAACTTGATCATAATTAAAGGGAATAATATGAGTGGAAAATAATATATCTAAAGTATGTACACCATGACAATTTTTACTTTGGATATCCATGATGAAGTATAGTAAAATACTATGAATTCCATAAATAAAATGTTTAGACATAACAATTAATCTAGTATGTAAAAAATAGCTCATGATTAAGCATTCAATGTAAACAAAATTTGAGGTATAATGGGTAAGCTACAAAGGGTCTTGAATGATCTGTAGGATCTCAAATATCCTTTCTTGTTCATTTATTAGTGTTATCCCAATGTTTCAAAGTACTAACTATAGAGGTAGAACCATGTTTGTAGCCTAAACCTCAGTTTTAAATGTAAGTTGAGAGTAACTTTCATGGGCGATACATTCCTCTCATGTGCACCACAAATTATATGGCCAGAAAAGGCTTCCTATTCGTATAAATAATTGAATCTTAGGTGTTTCCAATATATCTTGAGGTATGAGTAAATTTAAGTTCATGTTTAGTGTTGTATTATGGCTATGAGTATTAGAGTAAAAGCCCTCACGCCATGATGTCTATAAATAGAACATTGTGTAGCTCTTCATGACAATCACTAAGAAGTTTTAAAACTATTGAATCATTGTTTCTAAAAAAAAAACTAAAGAAAATAAAAAATAAAGGAAAATAAAAGTGAAATATTTTTGTGTAGGAAATTGAAATTTTCTAAAATCATAAATTTAGCCAAAACCCTAGACCACACAAAAATTAAATACACAAACAAGTTTAATTCTATTGCACAATAAATAATTTTTAAATGTAAAATATCTACAAAGTATTTGTAAAATCTAAAAGAGGTTATTATAGGAAAATAGAAAAATAACAAAACTCGAGAATTAATTGCAGAATAGATTTGTTTGTTTTCACTTATGCAAGCACTTACTAAAATTAGTAATGTCCAATTTATGAGTAATTTATACACTTTTTTTACAATCAAAAAAATGTTTTTAATTTAGTCTATATGAATATAAAACTCCTATTATAATTCAAAAAATAATTTATTTTGAACTATTTATAAACTAAACTAATTGTAATGATTATAAACTAGTCACAAAGAAATGCTAGAATATGCACAATGGAAAATTTGTATTTACAGAAAAATGGATAACTAATTTTTAGATATGAGATATTTTTTTCATAAAACCAATGAATTTATAGAACCCAAAAATTAATTTCAAAACATTATTTTTTATTTTCACTTATGCAAGTATTTACTAAAAATAGTAAATTATAATTTTTTGAGTAATTTATACAATATTTTTATTAAAAACAACAAATTTTTATATGAAAAATAAAAACCTTCAATTATTTTTAAATAACTTAAATATTACAAAAAATCCCCTAGTGATGAGCTAGGGTTTGATATTCTTCGACAATATGCGGGTTCACCAAAAAAAATACTCAATTTTGAATTAGATTGAATAAATTTGAGTAGAAATAAACTAATAAATAATAGGGTATAATAAAATAAAATGAATTAAAAAACTTCAAGTAAGCAATAATCAATGAATTTCAAAATGGAAAATATGTACTTAGCTTGAAATTGATTGATTACTGAATGTACAGACTATTCACTAATTTAGAATTGATCAGATCCAACTCAAGATTATGTCACTGTATAAATCAGAATTTAAAGGGTAAAGGGATAGGATCACACTATGAGTATAGTTCTGGAGTGCAATTCTATCTACTTTCTACCATGTTTCCCATGTTAATCATATAGATGATTTTTTAATTAGAGCACGTGTGGTTATTTGTAAGGGTTTATTAACTCTATGTGGAGATCAAATAGATGCATGGAAGACCTAAAAAGGTAAAATATTAGTCCTACACAATCACACAAAAGGATATCAAATGAAAATAGGTAAAATGGGTCAAGTTGGAATGGCCAAGCTATCCTTAGAAAACCCCTTATTGACTAAATGTTACCTACATAGCCCAAAGGGCCTCAAGCTAATGTAATTCTTCCTTCTAAGGAAAGTATGTAATATATGATGAATGCAACTAGAAGATTAATTATAATTATTGAAAATAGATCACTTGACCTATAATAAAATATTATTAAACATATCCTATGACTATAGGAAAGCATCAAAATTAACCTTGAAAATAATTATGCTCTTTTGTTTAATGTAGAATGCTTTTGAAATCAGATTTCAAGATGATTAAATTAAGAGGCCTTGATGTGATTTTATAGATAAATCATTGAATATTTTGATGATAAAAATGTTAAGAAAATTTAAGGA
The DNA here is from genome assembly GCA_037957365.1 of Torreya grandis. Taxonomy (NCBI): domain Eukaryota; kingdom Viridiplantae; phylum Streptophyta; class Pinopsida; order Cupressales; family Taxaceae; genus Torreya; species Torreya grandis. The sequence goes on from JARHVA010000531.1 coordinate 1,662,330, forward strand.
GAGCCATTACTAAACATCTCTATGTGAAAAAGTTTTTGGTTGAACTAAGAGGATATGAGCGCACTACAGGACATATCCACACTATGGATTGCCTACCTAGTGCAAATTTGTCCTAGAATGTCAGAAACTTATGAAACTTGCTATGAAAGGTATTTGAGATGAATAGGGATGAAATATTAATTTTTTCATGCTATTTTATTAGTAATTTTAATATAGTGAAGGCTCCTATAATGATTTTGGCTAACGAAATGGAAAAAATACTAAGGTAAGGATGTCAATGATAAAAATTGTCAATCATTTATTGATTAATTTATTTTTCTAAATATTTAGGTAGTATATTCAAGATTTTGATGAATGTTTTTATGCCCTATTATACCATGAAATCAATTAAATATTTATGCTAAGGTTATTTAATGAAATCAAACATTCAATTATAAACATGCATATTGGTATTACCTAGATTGCATTGTCATAAAGATAAAAGTAGTGTTGGTATCTCCTCTAAAATTACCAATTTTTGTCCCAAACAAATTGTCTTCGCAAGAAATAGCCTATAAACTTCAACATATAGTCACTATAGTTTGTAAATAAAATAATTAAGGACCATGTCCTTCCATTTCAATATAATATTGGTAGGAACATATTTAACTGAGGATAACACTCCATGCAATAGCAACATAGATCATATTTAAACTTGGTTGATCATAACCTACACTAAAGGCATTTTAAAGGGAATGTAAAGGTTCACATCAAGGCCTTAAGATGAAAGGTTTTAGTTGTATACAATAATAATCATCATTCATATGAATTCATATTTGTTAATGTAGATGAAGATGAAGATACAATAAGAAATATGCAAACCATTGGTATTGTATACACACCTTGCAAGCCTGACCAACCCAAGCAAATATAAAAAAGGCCATCTTCACATGAAATATAAGATTATTCTCTAGGAATATAGACCTACTTAATAATAAAAGTGCCACAAGAATTTCCTCCACTTACACTCTCCAAAATAACCATTCCTATATTTGGGGTAACACCATCTCATGTTTGTATTTCTCCTTAAGTTCCTTTAGCTACTATCTTAGATAGCCCTCATGTTTCCACTCAAGTAATGGAACAGATAGTGATCACCCCTCCTCCTCTTTAAATTCCTCCACTTGAGGATATTCCATTAGACACTCCTCATTTGATGCCTCAAATGGAAGTGTCCATACATGTTACCCCAAAGAGAGTTTCCCTACTCACTAAAGTTTATACTTGGTAACTAACACCAAGAATTGGTACTTAGTGCCCTCTAGTAAGTACTTTATTTTTAATAAGTAAATCTCAACCTCTTATCCAAGTAAAATTTTCACCCTTTCTAGGTAGTGTGATAATAATTTCTCCCACATTTGTCACCAATTTTACCTTAAATATACAAGTCCCTCTAGTGGACCCTTCAAAAGCTACAATGCTTAAAATTGACCCAATAAGAATTCAGCCTATTCTAAGGTCATTATCCAATTTGATATTCAAATTTTTATTTATCAATCTATATCCAATCCTAAAGAGGATAAATTAAAATTGAAGGTAGCCATTATTTCCCTAGATATGGCACAATTGGCTCCTTAGCAACCCACTTTTCCAATGGTAATAATAGTCTCTTCTCCCAAAGAAATAGTTTATTCTCCACCAATTACAACATCTACTCCACCACCATATTTCACTCCTTTCACAATGAAAACCTTTGTCTTCACCACATCCATATCTTTTATCATGACTAATCCCATAAATACCATTCTTAGGCCTATTCTATTTTACCCATCCTTAGCTATATTGGCCATTTTGTCCTCATCCACTACCATTCCCATGTCTTAAGAAGAGGAAAATTAGATATAAAGATTTTGATTCGCTAAGGATAAAATCAAAGAGATGTTCATATGAAGAACTATAAGTAAGAATATAATTTCATGAACATATTAGGAGGCTCAAGTGAGTTACGTAAAGATAGATTACCAAAGGGAAGATTTTGACATTTCATGAGATAGAAGAAGAACTCTTTGCTCTAAATAGGAAGATAAAATCTAAGCTAGGGGAGAGAGATGAGTAAAATTATGACCTTGAGTCTATAGTGTCTACAATAGGGAATCTTGAAAATAAGGTCATCCAAGGCATGAAATCAAAATACAAAGATTGGAGACCTAGATAAATATAGTAGTATCTGAGGGGATTATTGAGGAAGTAAAAAAGGAACTCAAGTCCCTATATGAATTTATAATGGAGAAATACCAAGTAAAATGGAAAAGTTCACCTTGGTATCAAAATGTGAAAATTTATTGAGACCACATTGTCAAATCATATGCCAAACTAGGTAACTTAACCAAGATCTTGAAAAAGAATATGTTTCCACATTTGAAACTCATAACCTTGTATGACATTGGGTTGTGTCAAAAAAATATTATCCACATGATAACCTGACTACAAGAGTGGGTATAAAAAATTTAAATGGTTCTCAATGCCATTGATAGTGCCAAAAACACAATTTTGGAATTATCTCAAGAGGCAGGCATTGTCTCATTGTTTGCTTCAAATGGAAAATTGGAATCTTTTATTGAATTTTCAATCAATCTAGTTAGGTTCATGATTATGTTCAATGGAAAGCTACAAGAATTAAATAGGAGAGGTAGTGTAAAAGTTATCATCCTAGTAAACTATGTTAGAAAGAAGATAAAACATGTCGTTGTAATGAAAGAAACATTGAATACAGCCTTGGCTAGCCATGCAACATTTTTGGTCAAGACAAAGTTACTATTTAAAGCACCTATTATAAACCTATCTAGAATAGATGAATACTTTTAATAATGTGCAAGAGCCTTCCAAAATCAAAAAGTTGACACTTCTAAATCTCCACCAAAGAGATAGTGAAGTGGAGAAAAGGATTATTTTGGCATTTTATTTATTGTTTTAAATCATTATATTCCTTTGAATGATGTTATATCTTTAGTTATATTTATAAAAAAAAATTAAAAAGGTTTTCATGTATTCTAAATTTACATGATGTGGTGCCCATATAATTATAAAAATTCTTTATATTCATCTCTTACGGAGAGGAAGATTTAGTAATAGAAGCTCAAAATTTCATGTAAATGTTAAGTGTGAAGTAACTATTCACAAACACTAATCATAAGTCACTATTTATATATGAGGTGGAAATGGTCACTAGGAAGGTGAGATGGCTCTTTAAGTGATATGACATGGCCCACAAGGTATCTTTCATTATTGGAAAGGTAAGAGAGAGAAATGGGGCAATTTTTTCCTTGGGAACATAGGTTTACATTTTGAGATCACATGTGGGGAACATTTGGGGTACCATCCTTGACCCTTGACTTATGGGAGCATGTGGGAGACAAAGAAAGAGGATCTAATCATTCTCTTTAGGCATGTGTTTATGGGGATTCTATGTTGGAAGTCAAAAGTTGATTGGGGTATCTTTTGACTCTTGAGCTTGCATATGGGAGAGTGGGGAATGCCACTTGAGTGCACATGGAAGAGGTACACATTGAATCATGAGATGTTCTTTGGAAGGAGGACCTTGGAATGATGTTCCCACTTTCACTATTCCTCAATAGTGTTGCCACATGGGTGTGGTGCATTTTTATTCCTCTTTTATGTTTTCTCCTTATAATTTGTATTTATGTATGTTATTCCATGGGTTTATTAAGGGAGTGAGAAAATACTAGTTAAGTCTTTGTAAGCTTAGTTTAAGCTTGGTTAAGCATTTGTATGTTTTGGTTGATGCTTGGATAGGTGTAAATAGGTTTTTTCATAATGTAAGTAATAGGTCGTATGTCTTCCTTCAATGCATATTGTAAGTAATAGGTTTTTTCATAGGTGTATTCTCTAAGTGATGTTGAAAAAAATAACTAATTAATTCTCTGTGGATAGCCAAATTGATAAACCACGTAAATCTTGTCTTATGGTTTGAATTGTTATTTGATTTGTTTTTATTTTATTTTATAATTATTATTGTTCCTCTCATTACAACTTAGGAGGATATTTACACATTGTTTATTATATCCTAACAAGTGGTATCAGAGCAAGGTTGTTCATTACTAAGGATTAAGTTACAAGGAGCTAAGGATTATAGCTTGAGTGGGAGCTATAGTAGATGAAAAATAAAAGGTGTAAAAATTTAATGGATATAATTTTGGTTTGTGGAAGATGAATATGGAGGACTACCTATTTAAAAAGGACCTCTACTTGTCATTGGGAGGTTTATCCAATAAGCTAACGTCAATGTCAGATGAAATTTGGGAGTTGATGGATAGAAAAACACTCAGAACCATTTGTCTATGCCTTGAATCTACACTTTCTTTCAACATATCCTAGGATAATACTATAGAAAGTCTTATGAAATCATTAGGTAAGTTGTATGAAAAACACTCTTCCTCTAAAAAAACATTTCTTATGAAGAAATTATTTAATATGAGAATAGATGAAAATGGTTCAATAACAAACCATTTAAATGGTTTTAATATGGTTATTAGTCAGTTAAGTTTTGTTATTATTAAATTTCATGATGAATTTAGGGATATTCTCATTATATGTTCTTTACCTAAGAGATAGAATAGCTTAGTCATGGTGGTGAGCAACTCGGTCTCAAATAATGCCAAACTCAAGTTTGAGGATGTGTTGGGTAATATCTTAAGCGAGGAAATGTGAAGGATAAATAATTGTGAAATGTCCACACCATGAAATGAATTGTCCATGGAGACTAGAGGAAGATCCAAGAGTAGAGGAGGTATCCATGGGGAATAAAAGAAAGGTTCTAGATCAAAATAAAGAGGAAAGTTGGAGTGCTTGCACTATGGGAAGTCAGGTCATACAAAGAAAGAATGTTCGGCTCTTCGTGAAAAATTAGGCAAAGAGTAACATGAAGGTAACAAGGAGGAAAATGTAGTAGGTGATGTACTACAAGATGTCTTGATTCTTTCTTTAGATAATATTAATGAATCTTGGGTTTTAGATTCAAGAGATTCATTTCATGTCACTCCTAACAAACATTATTTTAGAGATTATGTTCAAGATGATTTTGGACATGTTTATCTTGGTGATGATGAACCTTACAGTATTATTAGAAAATTTAGTGTGAGTGTGAAATTAAAAAATGAGAACACTTGGATGTTTAAGGATGTTAGACACATTCTAAATTTAAAGAGGAATCTAATTTCTACAGGATAGTTGGGAAGTGATGGTTGTGTGGTCACTTTTACTGGTGACTCATGCAAGGTTACAAAGGGTGATCTAGTGGTGGGAAAAGGTGATAAGGTGAGTATTTTATATTTATCCACTATTAATATAAATGAATCTTGTGATTTAACTACTTCAAGTGGAGATGTAGATTTATGGCATTATAGACTTGGCCACATGATTGAGAAAGGAATGAAGATCCTTTACTCAAAGGTAAAATTACCAAGTCTAAAGGAAATAAATTTGGAATTTTGTGAGCATTGTGTGTATGGAAAAAAAATGTTTACAGTTTCTAAAAGTTGGACTAGACAAGAAAATCAGGAAGTTAGAGCTTGTGCATACAGATGTATGGGGACCTGCTCAAGTATCTTCACTTGGTGGTTTAAGGTATTATGTCACATTTATTGATGATGCAACTAGAAAAGTTTAGGTTTATTGCATTAAACATAACTATGGTGTATTTGACACTTTTAAGAGATGGATATCTTTAGTTGAGAATGAAATAGGTTTAAATCTCAAGTGTCTTAGGTCAAATAATGATAGAGATTATTGTAGCAAGGAGTTCAATAAATACTACTCACTTAACAAAATTTGTAGGTAGAAGATGGTTTTAGGAACACCATAGCATAATGGTGTGTTAGATAGGATGAACAAAACCATAATGGAATATGGTAGGATCATGAGGTTTCATGTAAGATTACCATTACAATTTTGGGTAGATGTGGTTGATACATTTGTGTAAATAATAAATAGAGGACCTTCAATAGTCTTAGATGGTGGCATAATAGAGGAGTTATGGAGTGGTAAGAAGGTTGACTATTCTTTTTTGAAAGTTTTTGGTTGTGAAGCTTCTACACATATTGATAAAAAATAATAGGTCCAAGTTAGAGGCTAAATATTATAAATGTACTTTCATTGGCTATGGTACTAATGAGTTTGGATTCCAATTGTAGAATAATGAAGATAAGAAAATAATCAGGAGTAGAGATGTTATCTCCAATGAGAAAGTCATGTATAGGGAATAGTTTTTGGAAAATAATCAAGATGAATCCAAGAAGGAATACACAATGTTGGAGGACATCAAAAATGAAAGTGTCCCAAAGGTACCAGTGTAGAGTGTGCAGCAACAAATAGAACCCCAAATTCCTATTATAATAAAATCTAATAGAGTAAGTAGACCACCTAAAAGGTTTTCCCCTTCTTTTAATTATTTTTTACTTACTGATGGTGGTGAGATAGAGAGATTTCAAGAAGCAATGTAGGTTGATGCCAAGGACAAGTTCAAACAACCTATAAATGAGGAGTATGACTCTCTCATGACAAACCAGACATGGGCTTTGGTGAATCTTCCAAAGGGTTAGAAGGCATTTCAGAATAAGTGGGTATACAAGATAAAGAATAAATATGGAGGAAAAAATAAATACAAGGATAGGTTGGTGGTAAAAGGGTTTTCACAAAAGAAAGGTATATATTTTGATGAAATATTTTATCCTATGGTTAAAATGACTTATATTAAAACTATTTTGAGTATAGTTATAGTGGAGGACTTACACCTAGAATAGTTAGATGTGAAGACTAATTTCCTTCATGGATATTTGGAGGAGGAGATATATATGGAGTAGCCACAAGGTTTTGAAGTCAAGGGTAAGGAGAAGTTTGTGTGAAATTTTAATAAAATCTTGTATGGCCTTAACAAGCTCCAATGCAATGGTACATTAAGTTTGGTGGTTTTATGTTAGAACAAGTTTATTCTAGGTGTCATTCTGACCATTGTTTATATTTTAAATTTTTTGAAAATGGAAGCTATATTATCTTGATTTTGTATGTGGATGACATGTTAGTGGCAGGTTATAACATGCAAGATATAAATGTACTCAAGAGAGAGTTGGGAGATTATTTTGCTATGAAGGATCTAGGTGTTGCTAAATAGATCCTTAGGATAAGAACAGCTAAAGAAAGAAATAATCAATGTTTGACACTATCACAAGGAGATTATATCAAGAAGGTATTAGAGAGATTTGACATGTAGAATACTAAACTAGTTGGGACATCTTTGGCAAGCCACTTTAATTTTAAAAAGGAGCAATGTCCTTAGATAAAAGAAGAGAGTAATCACATGTCCAAAACACCTTACTCATCATTGATCAGAATATTAATGTATGTAATGGTGTGTATGAGGCCAAACATTTCCCATGTAGTGAGAGTGGTGAATAGATTCTTGAGTGATCTAGGAAAGGAATACTGGCAGGCAGTAAAGTGGATTCTACATTACCTAAGAGGGACTTTAGATGTAGTGTTATGTTATGGTGGATTAGATGTTACTTTATAAGGATACATTGATTCAAATATGTTAATTTATTTGGATGGTAGGAGTAGCATTACCAAGTATGTTTTCATTATGGGTGGTACAATGGTGAGTTGTATCTCATGTCTACATAAATTGGTGATACTTTATACCATAGAGGTAGAGTGTGTTGTTTCTACAAAAGAAATCAAGGAGATGATATGGCTACAAGGGTTGATGAAGGATTTTGGACACCAAAAAGGAAACAAGGATACTTTTTAGTGATAGTTAGAGTGTCATTCACTAGAAAATAACTCAGTATTTCACTCTAGGACTAAGCACATTTAGTATAGGTATCACTTTTGATTTAACTATTTTGGGAATATTGGATTTTTATTCCTATTTTATTTAAGGGTCTAGAATAATAAATTAGTAAATAATATTAAAATAATTATAATACTAATTTGTATAATTTATTTATCTATTTAACCTTTCTAATAATAGCAATAAATATGGATAAAATAAAACTTAGCTAGAAATAGGCTGAAATGGATGATACTGGAGCTAAAATTGGTTGTGCAAGACTGGGATAGTGTCATAAATTAAGATCTAGCTTTTGTTTGATGAAAAGTTAGGAGCACAAAAAATAAGACACTTTGAGGTCTGATGTTATATTCCACTCTTGTCTTTATTGTCCAAACTAGTCACAGAGATCTAAGTTTTGTTCGCTATCCTTGTGTAAGCCTACATGTAAAATATTAAGTGTTGAATGTTGACAGAGCTCTTTATAGAGATGATTTAATCTTAAAAATGCTAGGCCTTCATTGTGCTTGGTAAAACTTGAGAAAAAGGGGGGGTTAGTGTGTGTCAGATGTACTGAATGTGTGATCCATATCCCTTGTATGGGCACTCTACCTACATACCAATACTCTAAAGAGGGATCAATCCATATGTAGTTCTCCCACCTAAATGTTCTTTTTACAATAGTGTTTGTGGATGCAATATGCTAAATTGAGAGTGTTTGAGGTGGTTAGGGACCATTATGAGAGTTTTAATGTGTTTGTAGCTATGTTAGGTGACTATATGCAGAGAATAAGTAAATTTGCCATTAGTAGTTTACTCGTATTCTTGCTTGATTTGTAATATTTTCACCTCCATTACAAATGACCTTTGGATGGGATTTTATATGGAACTATTGGTCATGGGTTAGATGTATTCATGATAGGACGACATGATGAAGGATAAGAATTGAATGAAAATGGTCATTTGAGCTCAAAATACAATTAGACAAGAGTACCAAAAATAGGACACCTTAGGGTCCAACACTATACTCCAGGTTTGGCACTTTTGTCCTACAGGCTCAAGACTGAGGGGATCAGGATTGGCCTAGGAAATAGAGTCTAACTAAGTTAGAATGATCATTTGGAACGCTATGGATGATTGGAAATAATTAAAAAAGTACCTAGAAGGGTCATAATAATATGTAATGAAGAGCTATACATAGGATGTCACAAACCACACTCAAACTACCAATTTAAACATTTTATATGACTACATTTCCCCCCCCCTTTATTCTATTAATGTAACAAAGTGAAATACTAGGATAAAGGAAAAAGTAGAAAGCATACCTGAACTTACCTACAAAAGTGAATCTCATGGAGATGTTTGATGCTAAATGTTGTTGGGTTTATGCTAAGTATATGTTGGGTATGTGATAGGTATATGTTGGGTATTTGTTATACCAAGAGTAATATCATGAATGGAGATGAGTGCTTAATTCCCCAAGAGTGGCTCAAGAATGCAAAGGATGGCCCTTTGGCTCCATCATCTCCCAATAAGTGAAGTTATGTGATCCTACATGTGTTGATCGATGTTTGGACTATGTGTCCAATCTCTCTGAGTAGGTGGCTCAAGAATACAAAGGTTAGCTAGTCCTTTGTATCCATTTTTTCCCACTAAGTGAATCTATTAACTGATATGAGTATGAATGTGTGTCATATGAGATGGCTTTTGAAGCCTATGAATGCTTTGTAATTTGATAGTGTGGTATGGATAGTTGAATGTGTGTTAAAAATTAGGTCAATCTTTGGCTACTTTGAGAGGTGGAGATTAGGCTTATATGAAAGCCACCCCAAAACTGGGAACTAGGCTTATATGGAAGCTACTCGGGAATGATGGCAACCACTTGTAGATGGAATAAGGCATGTAGCTACTAAGAATGCCTAGGTGATGTAATGAAATAGAAGGAAAAAAGGCAAATGTGTCATATGCATTGCCCCCAATCACTGATGTCTATAACATAGATTCTAAACTAGAAGTTGTACCAACTATCCAATCTAAAACTAGAAGTGAGATCCATCAAGTCACACATGATGCCCCTATATCTAGATTGTCCAAAAAAACTATATTGAAACTATTGAATCTGGTCTAAACTATAGCTAACAAAACTGTAACTAAACTTACTTTTCTATTTGTTTTTGGAAAATCTTGGTTTTTTGTTGTTTGGATAGGAGCACTAAAAATAGGATACCTTGGTGGTAAACACTGTAACCCAAGTCTAATGCTCTTGTCCTTTATTGTTTCTAATGACTGTTCTATAATCATCACTATTTTTCTAGTCTCCTCTATTTGGTTTGGGTTCTTATTATTGTTTTGAGTGTTATAAAAACTGATTTTTGATCGATAGAGGGCTCTGATCTCTATGATAAAACTCCTAATTATTGCCCCCTCATCTAAGGGTAGGAATGAAGACCCTACAATGATTGCCCTCAAAATAAAAATCCCTACAATTGTGTTAATTTGTGAAATACATGATATAGCAATGATAATTAATAAAAAAATCTCAAGATATAGCATAGTTTGTATTGAATATTGTTAGATCAATAGGGGTATGCCTAGATAGATATAACAATGTAATAGCATGTGCAATATATTAAAATAAAACTAAAAATATGGTTAGTTGTTATTTATCAAAGAGGGATAGAGCATGATGTCCATCATGGCATCTAAGAAAGCAAGATAATGCATGATTTGGATCATGACATTGCAAACATTTGAGAAGCAACCAAGCACACAAGGCAAGAATAAAGAAGTATACAAAAGTGGCCAAGGGGCCAAGCAAACAAGGGATATGGGCACATGTCACTCAAATTGGGAAAGCAAGAATACAAGGCATGTTTAAATGCCACATACACATATAATTGAAAATAAGCAAGGTTGGCACAAGGGCCACAAGCACATAAAAGAGTACAAGTAAAGGACATTGGCAAATGTGCTAAGGCACACACAAGATAAAAAATACAAAATAAGAAATGCAATCACATTTATCTACTCAAATCAAGAAAGGAAGGCATGTAAATGTTGGAAAGACCATTGCATTTAACTAATCAAAGCAAGAAATGAAAGTATGCAAAACATGTAGTACAAGACTAGGTAGATTCTTAGAAATACATAAATTCTATTTACTAGTGAGTGTCGATAGAATAATTTGTGTAAGCTAGTAAGTAATGTACATTGACATGATAACTAGAGTGTGTAGTGTAGGAATTACATAAATTGGATGGTGTAGTCATGTATAAGATGCCCCCAATGGGTACATATGCTGATATATGTCTCAAATGTCAAAGGAGGATGCCCCCTCAATGGGTATCATGAAGCAATAAAGGATCTAGGTATCACCACACACACTCAAATAAGATCAAGTGAAGCATGGTAATGTATATAAATTAACAAACAATAACATAGACTAGTAAAATGTAAATCTAGCATGGTAGTATAAATGTAAAGCATGGATGATGCATATAATTAAAATATTTTTGGTGTTTTTGATTTATTTGAATGATTTTTTATTTTGACATATTTGAATGTTTTTTTTAAATGAGATATGTACAAGTAAGCATAAGGAAACTATGTACAAAGTTTTGAAAATAACCTATGTACATGAAAAATTGATAATAAATTATACTAACCAATGAGTCTCATAAGAGACTCCCTATCATGGTGTCATGTATCAATGAGAGAGATCATACATGATCATGAAGCATGATGAAAGGGCTGAGACTATGAATCTAAAAATTTTGTATGTTATAAATGCTCTAAAATCTCTATAGTGGGAACTGACTATGGGGTCCCCTTAAAACCCTAAGAAGTAGATGCAATTGTGGGGCTCTTAGGGACCCATCTAGTAGTAAAAGAAGATTTTTGAAAGTGTGATTTGTGTGTAGAGGCATGAGACCTCAATGATACTACCATAGGTGTGAATATTGTGGCTAGAAACTATCTATAATCCTAAAACTATCGATGATGTAATGGTCACTCTAAGAGAGGCCTCTATGGAAGTGTATGAACTCCATGTGCTAATGAGGAAGGCCTCAGTTGTGTTTGAATCTTAATTGGAGGAAGAAATGTAACTATTGGAGGATCTAAAACTAATGATTGAAAATTAGGATATGGATCTGAATTAGGGAGTGGTAACTCATATGGAGCTCCACCAACTATAATAACTTGCTTAGTGTGAATGAATTTCACGCATCTGTGAACTATAGAAGTAACTACACAAAGTTTCTAAATCCATGGTTGACCAAGTAACATATTGAAGACTCATGCACTAAGAACAATAGTAAATGGTTTAGCCACATGTATTAGACTAACCTATAGAGGAAGTATAATCTCACCCAGTTAACTCTATATGTGCCCACTGAATCCACTGATAACTATGTCTATCAGAGTGATATCTTGTTCTGAATATCCTAGATGCTAAAGTAATGTCATAGTGCACATGTTCACATTGGATCCATTGTATATGAGAACAATATGAATGGGATGATGATCAATGTATTCTCTAATAAAGAGTGCATGGTAATCTTAATCATCATCAAGTATCTCCTACTCTCAAAAAGAGATCAAAGGTCTAAATGAAACTCTAGAATTATACACACCAATCATATTACTCAAAGGGTGTGACTCCATAAAAGGTGAATGATATGTATATGGTGTATTATATGCATGATATCCATGGTGAACAATGTATGTGTCCCCTATCTCTTGTTTAGAATGTTGTGGGAAATGATCTAAGAAAAAATTTAGAGCCTTGTCTTATGTTTGCTTTTTCTAACGAGGCTCAATTGGAGTGTCAAGATCAATAAGGTTATCATACATCAAGTCCTATCTTGTACTTCAATTTGATGCATTTATTTATTGTATGTCTTGGTACCCTATGAAAATCACAAAATGCATTCTAATCATATCCATGTGGAAGAGGCTTTGTTGGATCAACTTCTCGAATAAGAGGGAGAGATATGATATTGCATTCCAAAAGTTGTTATAAAACTTTAGTTGTAGATACTGAGAGATTGGTAAAGTTTCATCGAGGAGGTGATGATAAAACCACTCGCTGAGTGGGCTCTGAAGCCACATTAACTGTAGGTTTTTTTTTACTTTTATTACCATTAACCTTTACTTTGTCTGGGGCTTTACTGTTACTCTTGTTTGTTGTTTTTGATATGCTTGTGTACTTGATTTTTCCCATTAAAATGATTTTGACTTCCCTTTCCTTTAGTGTATGACATAACTCAGTAAAGGAAGAGAATATTTTGAACATTATTGACTCATGCAAAACTGGTAGAAGACTCTATTTGAAGAGATCTTATAACTCTTTATTGGCCATGGGGCTAGTCATTTTAGCCAAGATAATCTTATATCTAAGAACATAATCTATGAGATGCTCATTTGACCTTTGTTTATATTATGTAAATTGGGAATAAGAAACCTTGTCACCTATGTTAATGTTGAAATGAGTGATACAGCTAAAGGATTGAATGCATTGATCAACTGATTTGGTAGCTATAGAACCAATGTAAAGCACAATCCTTTAGACTTCATGGAAATAACTTGGTTAGTAACCAATCATTTAGCACATAGTCCAAGGTGGTTGCATGAAAATATCTCAAGTGTGTCTCTTGATCACCCTTTCCATCATATAGAGTGAGCTTGGGTTGAATAAATCCTTGTGGCAAGGGTGTAGAAGCAATATGGTGTGCCAATGGTGTATGAAGTAGAGCAAAAGAATCCAAAGCTTGTGTTGGATTAGAGTAATCTTGCTCAAGATGTAGCACCTTGGATTGAAGATAAATTATCTCTTGTATTAGGGAAGCCATGTCAGGAGACAAAGATGTACTAGACATGAATGGTGGTACCTCATAAGAAGGTTGGACTGCTATAGGGGTTGTTGAGACATAGTTACCCTCATAGTGCCATTTACAACTGAGTACTCTAAAGGAATGGAAAACTCAACTTATTTAGCCTTTTTAATTTCCATGATAGATTTTAATATAAGGGTATGATCCTAGGGTTGTTCCCTGAGTCTTTCTCTAAAATGTTTTAGAATCAAATCTTTGTTGATGATAACATCATTATCAACAATAAGTGGAAGTGGATCAAGAGTCTGATGTGGTGGGCCATAAACATCGATGTGTGTATCATCATTTTTATTCTCATATTTCTCATTGTCAAAATTTTCTTCATGGAAATTAGTGTAATTTGGATGTGTAAAATCTATAATAGGATGCTGAGTTGGCTATTTATCCATGGTATATGGATAAGTTGAAGAAATTTGGGTGAATTTAGGAGGGTTGACACTAAGTCTTATACTTCATCTTAAAGGAAGAGATGCAAGGAGCTTAGATATAATAAGGAAAAAAACTTGAATAATGAAAGAGAAGATTAAATAAAAACAATTTAAGCAATGAATTGGAATATGCATAAAAAGGATACGAAGCTCACAAACATGTAAGGTGATACCTCAAAAGCATGGGACCTCGTATATGCAAACTAGGGTTTTGAAAGAAATGATTTTTAAAATTACTATGGTAAATTTTAAATTAATGTGAAATTTTGATTTAAATATGTAGGAAAAATTTAAAAAAATACACAAGTGAGGTGATACCTCAAGCAGACAAAGGGACCTAGTATATGTAACTAGGGTTTGAAAGAAATAATTTTTAAAATTTCTATGGTAAATTTTAAAAATTAATGTGAAATTTTGATTTAAATATTTAGGAAAAATACTCAAAAAAATCATAAGGAATTTTCCCGAGGGTTTTTATGTGCAAATAAAGTAAGTTGGGTTCACCAAATGATTTAACTATTTTGGAAATATTGGAGTTTTATTCTTATTTTAGTCAAAGGTCTGGAATAATAAATTAGTAAATAATATTTCAATAATTATAGTATTTATTTTTATCATTTATTTATCTATTTAACCTTTCTAATAATAGCAATAAATATGGAGAAAAGAAAACTTAGTTGGAAACAGTCTGAAATGGATGATATAGGGGTTTAAACTAACTATGCAAGACTGGGACAGTGTCACAAATTAGGATCTAGATTTCATTCAGTGAAAGGATAGAAGTGTCAAAAATAGGACACTTTAGGGTATAGTATTATATTCCACTCCTTCCACTATTATCCAAACTGGTCATAGAGATCTAGGTTTTTGGGGTTTTATTCATTGTCCCTTTGTAAGCATATCTACAAAATCTTGAGCGTTAAATGTCGACAGAGCTCCTTGTAGAGCTGATTTAATCTTTAAAACCCTAGGCCTTCATTATTTGTGGTAAAACTTGAGCAAAGGGGGGGGTTAGTGTGTGTAATATGCATTGAATGTGTGATCTACACCCCTTGTGTGGGCACGTTGTCTACATACCAATACTCCAAAGAGGCATCAAGCCATATGTAGTTCTCCCACATAAATATGTTTTATACAATAGTGTTATATGGATGCAATAATTCTAAATTGATAGTGTTTGAGGTGGTTAGGGATTGGTATGAGATTTTGAATGTGTTTGTAGCTATGTTGGGTGATTGTATGTAGAGAATAGGTAAATTTGCCTTTAATAGCTTGCTTGTATTCTTACTTTCTTTATAAGATTTATCACCTCCCCTATAAATGACCTTTGGATGGGCTTTTATAGGGAGCTATTGGTCATGGGTTAGATGTATTCATGTTAGGTTGACATGATGAAGGATAGGAATCAAATGAAAATGGTCATTTAAGCTCAAAATGTAATTGGATAGGAGCATCTAAAATGGGACACCCTAGGGTCTAATTCTATAGTCTAGGTATGGTGCTCCTATGTTATAGGCTTGAGACCTAGGGGATTAGGATTGGCCTTGGAAATAGAGTCTAGTTGAGTTTGAATGATCATTTGGAAGGCTGCAGATGACTAGGAATAAGCAAAAAGGTACCTAAAAGGGTCATAAGAGCATTCAAAGAGGATCTATGGATAGGATGTCATAAACCACACTCAAACTACCAATTTGAACATCTTATATGACTCAAAAGAACCCCTAATGAGGAAACTCAATGTTCAAATAACTATATAAAGAAAAGGTATACTTTTTAGTGATAGTCAGAGTGTCATTCACTAGCAAAGAACTCAGTATTTCACTCCAATACTAATCACATTTAGTTGAGGTATCACTTTATTCGATCAGTATTATAGGAGGAGAAAGTAAAGCTAGAGAAGATACATACAGATGAAAACACTATGGATATGATGACCAAGATGGTCACAAGAGTGAAGTTGAAATTATGTTTAACTTTAGTCGGTCTTCATGGATGAAAAAGATTGAGATGAGAATTAGTTCAGTAGATACAACAGTGGGAATTTGTGAATACTAACTTCAAGTGGGATAATTTTTAAGCATGAATTCACTATTCACATTTCACTAATCATGAATGAGGTGGTAATGGTGATTGGGCATGTGAGATGGCTATTTAGGTGATGTGGCATGGCCCATAGGGTATCTTTCATTGTTAAAAAGTTAGGAGAGAGAAATGGGGTGAATTTCTCCTTGGGTAGATGGTTTTACCTTTTGAGATCACATGTAGGGTGTCATCCTTGACCCTTGACTTGTGGGAGCATGTGGGAGACAAATAAAGGGGATCTAATCATTCTCTTTAGGCATGTGATTATGGGGCTTCTATGTTGGAAGTCAAAATTTTATTGGGGTATCTTTTAACCCTTAATCTTATACAAGGGAGAGTGGGGCATGCCATTTGAGTGCACATGGAGGAGGTCCACATTGCATCATGAGATGCACTTAGGAAGGGAGAATTTATAATGATGTTCCCACTTTCACTATTCTTCAATGGTGTTTCCACATGAAGTGTGGCACATTTTTCTTCCTCCCTTATGTTTTCTCCTTTAATTCTTTCTCCTTGTAATTTTTATTTATGGATATTATTCCATGGGTTTGTTAAGGGATTAGAGAAAAGACTAGTTAAGTCTTTGTAATCTTGGCTAAGCATTTGTAGTCTTTGGTTGATGCTTAGGTGAAAGCCTATGAGCTTTCTAAGAATTTTATGCATTAAAAGAATACAAGGAGAGTATGAGATATTGGAGAGGTGTAAGTGACATGTTTTGTCATAGGTTTATTCTCCAGGTGATTTTGAAATAATAATTGATCAATTCTCCATAGACGTAGCCAAATTGGTGAACCAAATAAATCTTGTATTATGGTTTGCATTGTTATTTGATTTGTTTTAATTTTATTTTTTGCTTATCATAGTTCCTCTCATTACAACTTAGGAGGATATTTCCACATTGTTTATTATACCCTAACAGTAAATGTGCATGATATCTTAACTTTGATTGATTAAAAGGTGAAATTTCAATGGTGAAAATTACAAATTAGCTAAATTGAGCATTAGCTAGCTCAACTATTATCTTGGCTACAACTTATTTTATAATTATTGATTTATGAATGAATGTACAAATGCATTTTGTCATGAATCAAAATATTACAAGTTGAAGCTGTGAGAATTAATTTTTTAATATAATTTTCTTAGACTCTTCAATGTTTTTTTTAAATATGAGTTGCAATTAGAAATAGGCAAGCATTAGTTTTTAACATGTAGTGGATTTCATATAATTATTGATTAAAAGATATGTCATGCACCTTTTTTAGAAATCACCTTAGGATAGGTTGTCTCACTATTAGGTAAAGTTAGTAAATAGGTAATTAGGATCTTTGGGAGTAACAACCTCTTTGCTCAACCATTATTTTGCTATGTGGTTACTTATAAAATTAAATACCTACAACTCATTCCCTTGGTTACAATTTTCTATCCTAAAACAAAAGGATGAAAACCCATCACCTGTTGGAATGGGTACACAAACTTGCATCAATAGTAGCTAGAGCTAGAAGGAGGGCCATAACTTTTTAACACAAACAATCCTTTATCTGGTTAAGATGAACCAAATCTAGAGGTCTCATAAGGTTAACTACGTCAAACTCTAAAGCTATATTTCTTTTTCTTCAACCTTTAGAAATACATAGGAAGCTTAGATATAACAAAGAAAAACCCATATTCTCATGTACACAACCAAATTCATCGAATAGTACTACTTTCATACCTTTTTCACCAATGGCTATGTGGTTAGTTGGAACTATAATTAACATACTAAGATACATCCATGAGTTTACAAGGAAGCATGAAAGATATATTCCTTGATTTTCTCCCATCGGGGCCAAAACTATAGAGGAACATGTTACATCATTTAAATCATCTCTCAAAATATTGAATTTATAACATGAATATGTTACTTTCTAATTCTTCCCATTTATTTATAATATGTTGTGTATGATTATTTCCTTATCTTGTCATAGGATTTCATCCATAATTGGGATAAAATTGAGGCCACTTTATTAGTACAATTTGGAAGAATAATTGATCCTAGAATTCTATACCAATAATTTTCTAGAATGAGAAGATATCCTCATGAGTTCATCTTAACTTTTAATACTAGATTAAAAAATATGTACACTAAAAATTTTAAATTGTATTGGCCAATCATTTATTTAGCCTTGAATATGTATAAAAATTCATTAAATCCCATGACAATTCCAATCCTTAGATGATATGCACAGATAAATGACTTAGCACAGGCATATTTTGAGGTCATTAACATTGATAGGTAATTGAACCCATAGGGATTGATTTTTCTAAAAATCAAACCCAATATTAAAATGTTAAATTTAATGAAAATGCAAATCATAATACATCTCTTATCAATCCTTATCTAGTTACCATTGTGTTATACTTGAGACAAATCACCCCAAATCATTAGCTTAGTTTTATAAATGATCATAACATAAATATAAATCAAAACTAATATTTTATCCCTACTATTAATAATAAATAAATACAACACAATATTCAAGAAAAGGATAACTACACACAATTCAAAATGTAGTTTATAAACTTGGTAATGATTTTTTGAATCTTCAGAGGTAAGTAAGTGGCATACATAGAGATAATAACACTCATAACTACACTTAAAAGATTTTTAATCATCTATATAATTGGCTAAATAATCCTGATCCATCACTAAATAGGCTACCAAAGATTAATAGTTGTGAAGTGTTACCCAATTGGTGTTGAGTGCATAACACGACTCAACATGGAAAATTTGATTGTGTATAGCTTTTCAATTCTTTTAGAATTTTTAGAAATGAAATGGAAGGTCATGAAGTAGTCCCATGTATTTTAATACAACTAATACTTAAATCTCTTCCAATACTACACATAGTACAACCATGATGTTGGAAACATTTATCTTCCCTAACTAGGATGATAATGAGACATAGGAATATACTAAATAAATGCATGCTTTTAAACAATATCAATATAAAAAAATGCATTGATAAGTAATACACAAAAAACCTCACTATTTCTACACCTATAAATAACACAAGTATTCCTCTTGATCCAAACACTAATTATTATCCTCCTCCCCTAAGAGAAAATGATCAAAGACTTGCTACTTTAATAAAGTAGGGCATAACATTGTTGAAGACATGAATAACACAAAAATATACACTCCATAATTATCTCAAATTAAAAAAACAATGTGATCTAATATTTAAATCATTAACTATAAAGCACACATCAAACAAACATAAAACTTCACATGCAAATGTAGTAATCCATAATACCAAGACTGAAGTTCCTCCATTTCTTCTTGCCAGTAATATTTTTGGAAATAACTTGCATATTTATTTGGTTGATTCAAGATCTTCAACAAATGCCATTCTAATTAGAATTATTAGAAAATTAGATCTCAATCCAATAAAGTATTATAGAATTATAGTATATCTGGATAAATCTAAAGTTAAGGTGGTTGGTGAATTTCAAAATGTATACATGCAATTAGCATTTAAACCTAGGATACAACATTTCATTGACATATAAGTGGTAGATATCCCTAAAGCTTACATAATTTTTTTGATTAGGGATTGGTCTAAAACACTTAATGGGTACATGGTTAATGATTTCTCACACATGTGGTTTCCCTAGAGAGGTGTATCCAATTAAATCAAGGTAGAAAGGGAGCCTAAAATGAATGATATGATTACTAATTATAATGCTAATAATAAAAAGGTAAATTTAACTTCTTATGACATAGGAATTTATACTCTCACCACCAATTATATAGTTGACAAGAGTAGAAATATGGATTCATTTAGATTATGGACCCTTCACTTCTATGCAATTCATTCAAATTAGGGAAATGGTGTAGGGATTTCATTAATATACCCACAAGGAAATTAGTATCTAGCTTCTTATCATTTACAATTTCCTTGTTCCAATAATCTTGATAAGTATGAATCCCTAATACTTGGATTGAGGCTTGCTTAAAATAATGGTGTGAAAAAGTTATAGATGTTTGGAGATTCATTAATAATGATCAATTAATTAAGAATGAAGTTTCAATGCAAATTATCATACCTTAAGAAATATAAACACAAAGCTTTGACTTGATCAAATCATTTGAGGATTTCAAAATTGTATCTATTCCTAAATAACAAAACCAAATTAAATATTCTATGACATCTTTAGCTATAAATTTACTCCCTCTCAATTACTCTAAAGTATATGATTTTTTGATTGAATTAGTTACATGTCCTTATATTCCTAAAAATTGTCAAGAATTTATCAGTATTTGAAGTTGACCAATAAACCATCTAATTCATTAATAATTCAAGTTTTTTAAATCATAGATAATATACAAAAATGATAAGGATTGCCTCATTAGGAATTAATTTGACTATGATGGTATTATTCCATTAAAGGATAATAAGATTCCCAAAGGAATGGTTTCATTAGAGAGAATGTTTTATCTAGACATGCATATTGAAAATTTTAGAAGATCAAAACCTAGTGAATGAAAATCCACTCCTATTAATTTGATAACATCATAAGAGACCAAATACGTTAACATTGGCCTAAGTTTCTTTGAAAAGGAAAAATAATATTTTAAATCTCTTCTTAAATGATACAAAGATGTAATTGCATGGTCTTATGAAAATGTAAATATCTTTGATCCCATTTTCTTACACTTATTATTCAATTGAAGGAAGGACAGAATCCTTTTATACAAAGGCAAAGACTAGTTAATATTATGATACAAACCCTCATATATAATGAGGTACAAAAATTTATTGCAACATAAATCATCTTACCAATCATACATTCAACATGGGTCTCTAATTTGGTGCTTGTTTGTAAGAAAACTGAATAAATTACACTTTGTGTCTATTTTTATAATCTAGACAAAGCATTAGATAAGGATAATTACCCATTTCCATCCTTATATGAAGTGATTTATATTTTAAGTGGCTCAAAAAGATGTCTTTCCTAGATGGATTTTTAGGATACCAAAAAAAATTAGTAGACCAAGAAGACAGAATCAAAATTGCCTTCATCACCAAGTGGGAAACGTTTGTCTACAAAAATATGCCTTTTGAATTGTTAAACACAGGAGAAACCTTATAGTGTGTAATATATTTTGATTTTCAATGATTGGTTGGTAAATGCATTATTATTTATATGGATTATATAACCATGTTATATAAATATAGGTCTAAACATGTACATTATTTACAAATATTCTTTGATATATGTAAAAGGATGATATTTCATTCAATTTAAAGAAATGTATTTTTAGATTGATAGAAGGTAAGTTATTGGGCCATGTCATTACAAAGTAAGGTATCACCATCAACCCTAAAATAGCTAATACAATTTCTAAAATTAAGTTTTGTAATAACAAGAAAGAACTAAAATCATCCTTTGGTAAAATTAAATTTTGTACAAAAGTTTATTTCTGATTTTGTTGAGATTTTAAGACCTCTAAAGTAGGATGCCAATGTGGAATCGATAATTGAATCTAAAATACCCTTCTAATAAATCAAGGATGACATAAATTAAGCTCTAGTATTAGTTATCCTAGATTTTATTAAGGATTTATAAATGTATTATTTTCCTTCTGACCATACTATTGCAAAAGGGCTCACACAAAATATTGATAATGAAGAACATCCCATTGCATTAATGAGAATGAATATGAAGGATGTTGAACTCAAGTATCCAATTCTAGATAAACAAACATATGCATTGGTCAAAGTGGTGAAAACTTTCATGAAATGCATACTATGTAACAAATTTTACGTTGTTGTTCTAGACCATATTGTAAAGCTTATGTTGGGATAGAATGAACTAGGAGAACATAGGGGGAAATGGATGGAAAAAATTCAAGAGAGTGATTTAGATATCAGGTTATCAAAATTAGTATGAGGTCAAGGGATTATATAGCTCATGACTAAAACTAATCCAAAATTATTGTGATGTAGGTAGATAAAACATAGTTTCTTGAAAATGATTGGTATGATTATATGATTTATTATTTGATAAATGGAACTTGTCACCCAGAGTTGAATAAAGAATAATGACAATAATTAAGGCTCAATACATCTCATTTCATGATAAATAAATGTTTCATATACATAAATAACTATGAATGGATCTATCTTTTTTATGTATCTAAGGAATAAGTGAAAGAAATTGTGAGTTATTTTCATGAAAACTTAGGTAATAGTCATCTTTCTAGTAGCACAACAACACATAAAATATTATGATAAGGCTACTACTAGCCTAAATTTATAAAATATACTCATAAATATGTACATACATGTCATGAATGTTAAACATTTTCTAAAAGAGAGGTACATGAATCCCTACCATTACAACCAATTATTGAAGGACGTTCATTCACTTAGTGGAGGTTGGATTTCATTGGAGTTATCAATCATAACTCATCTAAAGGTCATTATTTTATGTTAATGGGTATATATTATTGTACCATATGGAATGAATCCATTACTACAAAGAATAACATATCAAAAGAGGTTATCAAATTTTTGGAAGAGAATACAATAACAAGGTTTAAAACACCATTTTCCTTGGTCTATGACAATGGACCCAGTTTCCAATAAATAGAGTTTAACGAATGGGATTATGAAGATAATATTATATGAAGTTTTAATATAATTATTACTCATAATGTAATGGTCTTTATAATTTGAAAAATAATAATTTGATTGACGCAGCCAATAAATATGTCAAGAAGAAACCTAGGGAGTGGCATTTATTATTGAAAATGCATTATAGATAGATAGAAATAGGTATAAACAAGACCTCAAAGATTATCCTTTGTTTTTTATTTATGTTCAAGAACTTATCTTTCCAATAACATTGAGGATCCTAACCTACCAATACATGGAAGGAGATGAATGAATACAATCAAGATTATTGGACATCATCTAAATGGAAGATGCAATTGAAGAATCTCTTCACAAATTTAGTATTCAAGAAGATATCATCAAAATATGGTTTGATAAGAGATATTAAGTGAAACAATTTACAATCTTAGGTCTAGTATTACTTTATGACTATGCATATGAAAAAAGGGTAAATGTGCCATGTTTTCCATGTTATGGATCGACCCATACCAGATTTTTGAGATTTTTGGGAATAATGCATTCAGATTAAAAGACTTACAAGGCAATAACCTATCATTGTTGATGAATGGATAGTAATTGAATCATTAATTATTGGTTTCCATTTCATCATCTACTTTATAATGACTACGAATCTTAATTTAAGATTAGGGTAGTTTAGAAGTAGTTTAATTAGTTTGTTTACTTGCATTGTTTTAATCTCATAGATAGTTTGATTTCAGTATTTATTTTTAGTTCATAGCTTATTATTTTAAATAAACGTTGGTATATATTTAATAATTATTTTTTAAGATAATAATCCACACAATTTCACCATGAGCATCTATTTCAAAACACTCGATTCAAATTTTGAATATGGGGATTTTATTAACAAAAATTTAGTTCACCAAAACTAGGAACATGGGAAGGCATTATGAATTTATGTGGCTTTATTAAAATTTGAAAATGCAGTAGTATTGTATACAAAAATTTCATGTCTCTATCACAATTGAAACATGTTTTTTAGGATTATCATGTGGATTAAAAAAGTCTTTTGTCGTAAGAAGAGGGATGCCTGTACTTAAAAGATAAGAAGATTGCCTTTTAAAAAGTCAATGACAAAGGAAAGGTTGCTAAGGTAAAGTTTTTGGATACATCCCATAACTTGGATATTTTTTTTAACCCTCTAATAATTTAAATATAAATCAAAATAATAATAAAACATTGTATTTTCAAATCAAAATCAAAGACAAGTTCTCTTCATGAGGCTGATTTAGGTAATCTCCATCAAGGCTATAGATGTGTGGATGGCAATGGAGCAAGGCTTAGAGTTGATCCAAAGTTATATTTTTTGGGGATGTGTGTGTGTGTGTGTGTGTGTGTGTGTGTGTGTGTGTGTGTGTGTGTGTGTGTGTGTGTGTGTGTGTGTGTGTGTGTGTGTGTGTGTGTGTGTGTGTGTGTGTGTGTGTGTGCGCGCGTGTGTGTGTGTGTGATCATATCAATGACCAAGCCTTTCATCACTACACACACACATGAATATTTATTTATGTTGAAGCTTAGTATGTCACTTGGCAATGTTAAAATTTGAGTTCAATTTTGATAATAGCATGGAATTTTATTTTCAAGCTTTAACCATTAAATCTAAGTTCTAACACCTAACATTGTATCCTCGTATGATTTTTCATTTTTTTGAACATTACGCCCCCATTATTTTTTGAATAGGGACCCATATAAAATATGAATAAATTTTCAAAGCAATCAGGACTTCATGAACTAATTGTTTAAAAATTTAGCTATATGGGCTAATGATCCTTCTAATTTTAAAATGTTTGCTAAATGAGTATATTAAAAATGAATTCAAGTTGAGTGTATGTAGATTAATCAAGTTTTATTTGAGTTATTTGTGTGGGTTAGTCATGGATTCATTATAGTTTTACTCATTTTTATATCATTTGGGCAACATCACACTATGAACTCGTGAGGCTTCAAAACAATTCTCATTCTCCATTTTGTATTCTTTTCAAAAACACTCTTTGCTTAATTTAATTATTCGAGTAATGTCTATTTGGAAATAATTTATTTCATTTTTGTATGCAAGTCTCTTTTCATCCTTTCATAGTATTTTCACTTATATGCATTATGTTTAGAGATTACGTGATCACAAACTTATCACATCATGTCAAGTGGGTCAATCTTAGAATATACACACCATATATTCTCACACCTCTTTGCATCAAACTTTTAAACTACATAACTATGAACCACTCAAATCATGCCACATATCCTACCCATATTACTACATTCAATATTTTTGCATCCCAACATCTTCACATTACTAACACTTCCAAATTATTAAGACTCAAATTTCAAGAAGCCTAAGCTATTTTCTTGTCATATTTTCACAATCTCACATCTTTATTCTATCAAAAGTCTTTGACCAAATTTTAAGAAAAGCATAGTAGTGAACGAATCTAGAAACTCTATGTGTCACCCTATCATAGTATCACCACCATGCATAGCATGAAAATTTAAATAAACCTAAAGGACTTGAAATTACATGACCATCAATCAATCATGATAGGACATGTTTCACTATTCTATTATCCACATACCTCATAGCAATGAGATTACTTCATAAAGACCAAAAACTATGAAAGTGTAAACCCACTGAAGAATTCAACATGTCCAATTTTTTAACCTTGTAACATTACACTATATAATGTTATTGATGATTAGGACTAAGATACTCTGAATCAATCAGATAAGTACACAAGGCTAATTTAGAGATATTCACACTTTGACTAAGCACAAAGGATACCTACATAGGGAATGTAATAATGACATGTGTATGGTCCAAGATAACTCTATTAAATTTATTAAAAAACATGCTAAAATGAAAATTATAGTAAAAAAACCTTTGAATAACTATAAAATTCATCTTCCCAAGGTGAATGATGTCATCCATATGGAAGGTAATAATGCAACCTAAATCTATGATCCCTTCGCACGTGTAGCCCCTCAACGTGATAGGGAAAATCTTGATTTAGCTTATTTGCATTCATTTTGAAGGAAGGGGGACTAATTATTTTATTTTTAATTTAGTGGGAGTTCCCTCTCATTTTAATCATATATTTTTTTGCTACATCCATAACTTTAGTCCCTCCCATTCCATCCCTATGACTCCAACACCCATGGGTGCAGATAGAGACTGCTTAGAACCCACCTCATGTAAAGAGGTTCAAGAATAAAATAAGGTCTAGAAAATATCAAGAAGGGGGGTATTACTAATTTTATGGAATTTATTACTAAAAATAATGCCATGGTTGTCCAAGATTTCATCACATGGATAAAATACAAAGTCACTATGTGAGGCATATCCATAAATGTCTCAAAGGAATTCATTAGTGATGCCACGAGCATGGCCTATGCTAGAGTGAAAGAATACAAAGATAAATCCAAGAATCAATAATCCCTACAATGATTTGTTAGAATAAACTAATTTGTGCAAATAGATAAGAAGGGTTTCCCCTGTACTGACCTCCCACATCACTAGCTAGATATCTGCCTTCAGGTCATGAGGTAAATGACTCTGAAAGGTAAGTATACATTAATTTTTTCACATCATTTCTTTTTCTTAAATCACTACATTGGTTTTAAAATTATTTTTCCTTATTTACTTCTTAAATCCCTAGAAAGTACTATTATGCTCCACCAATTTAATGATACAATCCTATCCTCCATCAATCTCTAATCCTCCTACTCCTCAAGCATGAGCAAAATATTTTAGGTCAAAAGGTCCCCCTAGGGGATCCTCCTTTGAGGAGGACTCCCTAAAGGAGGACCCTCCCAAGGGTTCCCACCAAGCTCCTAAATTTTCCCTTGGAACAATTTATCCCAGCCCCCTTGACGACCTACTTCTCAAATTATTATTTATCCCCAATCTAAAACCCATTGAAATTGGGTCTCCCATGCATTCATGATGGAAGGGAAAGGCCATAATTATGGATGATTTGGAAAATAATAAAGTTTTTTTGGAAAATTTCAACTTAAAGGTTCAACAAGCAAGATTTGGCTTGGCATAACTTATACAAGACTAGAAAAAACTTCATCAGGTGGCTAAGGCCACTATCTAGTATTTTATCCACTCATTTAAATCCCCCCAATCCCCTATTATGAAATCCCCCAAGGTTAAAAAATCCCCCCTCTAAGATCCCCGAAGGGGGTCCCCCCTAAATAGACTTTTCTACAGGTGAAAGGTAGGAAGTGACCTAGGACGATCTTCCTCAGGGAGGCAACCAAAGGCCCCAAGAACTATACTCATTCCAAGGTTTCAAAATAAAAACCAACCATCTAGGAAAAGGATATGACTATTGTTGAAGATACTCATGACGGACTTTCTCCCTAGAACAACATTTGTTTTTGTTTCTTGCTTTCATTTATAAGTACTTATTTTGTTATTTTTATCTTTTCAGCCCTAGTTGGCCTATTTAAAATGATGAAATTCACTATTATGGTTTTAGGTCCTTGTAAAACCTGGTTATTTACCATATCAAATTAAAAAAACTATAAAAGGCCACCTTTAGCATTTAAGATGCACAAACTAGAAAACCTAGTATATCATCTTAATATTTAAGTAAAACATAAACATAAAGGTCATTCATTTGCTTAATAACACTCAAAGAGATTAACTGAGATCAAAATCCCTCTAGAAATAACTAAGAATTCAATAACTAAGCTGATTATTCAATATCTAAGAGAATGAGATGTAATTTGAAAGTGAAAGCTAATATAAGTAAAATACTATGTATTAATGGATTCTTACTTGTTCTCATTTGGAACTACATAGGTGTTCACATACACATAATTAGTTTGTGACACCCTAATTATGAGGTTCAATCATTATAGCACTATTAATGATAAAGTTTATAGAATGAGACTGATACTAGAGGAGGAATCCCTACTTCAGATGATGTTGATTACAAAGATAAATTATTGGAAATTCAAAAATTTAGGTTACACCAACTTTAAACCAAGCTATAGGTATTTCCTTGTGCAAACTTATTTTATAATGTGTTTGTCAGGACATAATATCTAGAAGACATGGTCTTGTTATCAAAAAATAAAAATCAAATTATGTATGTGGATAGTCTTGTCATTGGCGTAAACTACCAAATTTCATAGCCTATAACTTTATACAATTAATCAATGGTATCATTATGACTCACCATGAATAATATGAGGAAAGGGTTGAAGGATTGATTTGAGAATCTATAAATATGGGTCAAGCAAGAGGATGTGGATGGCATAACCATCCACTAATTTAGGATAGGATTATGAATTGGACTCACCCTGATGAAAAAAGTATATGGATCTACTTATATATATCATGTTAAAAAAAATTGGGTACCTCTAGTCTCCATGATAATCAATGATAAGTAGGTAGTCACCTTGGGATATATAATGTCAATCAATATCTGATAATAGGTGACTAGGGTGAGAAATAGTACTAATTTATATATTTTTCATATTTATTTGACATTGTCTATGCTATGGTAGTATTTTTCAAGATTTTATGATGTGCTTCTGTTATAAGAACAATTGTTTGTCACTATCTATCAAAACTAAATGTGTATAGGTTTAGGCAATGTATTTAGAATTTTTTTGAATACTATAAAATCAATGAAATGATTGTGCCAATGTTATCTGATGAAACTAAGAAGTCAATACTAAACATATGGGAATATTTTATTAGTTTTATTACACCATAAATATATGAAAAGTGTTGGTATCTCCTCTGAAATTTCTAATTTTTTCCTAGATAAATTAGTTGAGTGAAAAAAACCTATCAACTTATCCATGGAGTTGTCATAATTTTTACATAAAATAATCAAGAACCATTGCCTCCATTTCCATATAATATTGTTAATATCATCTTTAATATGTGGAAAACACTGTTGTAGTAGCAACACACAAATCATCTTTCAACCTAGATGATCATGGCCTACACCAATAGGATCCTAAAGGGATGTAAATGTGCATATCAATGCCTTAAATGGAAAGGTTTTAGTTGTATACAATCATAATCATCATCCTTATGATTGTGTATTTTCTAATTTGGAGGACAATGTTGATGTGATAATAAAGATGCATACCGTTTGCATTGTGTACACACCTCCCAAGCTTAATCATCCCAAGGAGATATAATATATCTTAGTTTCCCCTAAAATTAAAGATGATACTATATGAATAGAGGTCCCCCTTAAGAAGAAAGGTTCTACAAGGAATGCCCCCACCTACACTCCTTAAAATAACCATTCCTATGTATGAGGTAACACCATTTCCTACTTCTCTTTATCCTTAATTTCCTTCAACTAATATCTTAAATAGCCTTCCTACTACCACATTAGTAATGAAACAAATAATTATCACCCCTCCTCCTTTAATGCCTCCACTTGAGGATGTTTGATAAGATACTCATTAGTTGATGCCTCAAGTAGAAGTGGCCAAACCTATTTCCCCAAATAGAGTTACCTTTGTCACTAAAATTTATACTAGGCCAATGGCACCAAAGACTACTACTTAGTGCCCTACGGTCACTGCTTTGCCTATAATCAGTCAAGCTTAGCCTATTTTCCAATAAAAAATTTCACCCCTTCTATGTAGTATGGAAACATTTTCTCCCCCATTACTCATCGTTCTTGTCTTAAATGGACAATTCCCTCTAGATTACCCTTCAATAGCTACAATGCCTACAATCAAACCAATAATAATATACCTAAATCCAAGGTCATTGTCATAAATGGGATTAAAAAAATTAGTGTTCATTATATATCCAATCCTAAAGGAAAATATAAGATAGCCACTATTGTCCTAGTTAAGTCAAAATTGGTTATTCAACAGCCCACTTTTCCAAAGGTAAAAGCAATCTCTTCTCCCCAAGTAATTTTTTTACTCCTCTAGTTGTAACATTTTCTCCAACACCATATTCCACTCATTGCACAACACAAACCCTAATTTTAACAACATCCATAATTTTTTTCATGATTGATCCCACAGCTACCATTCTTAGGCCTACTCTATTTCACCTATCCTCAGCTACATTGGCCACTTTTCACCCATCCACGACCACTCTCATGTCCTAAGTAGAGGAAAATTGGATAGAAACCATTCAATTGGCTAAGGTTAAAATAAAAGAGATGATCATACTTAAAGAACCTAAGGTAAATTTAGAATCTGAGAAACATACTAGGAAACTCAAGTGAGTTACCCAATTAAATATTACTAAGGGGGATACCTTGACATCTCATGAGAAGAAGAAGAAATATTTTCTATAACAAGGAAGATAAAAGCTAAGACAAATGAGAAATATAAATATGTTGATGACCCTAAGTCTATATTGGCTGCAATATTTGAGTTTATGAAGAAGGTTGGCCAAGGCATGAAATAGAAAATGCAAATATTGAAACCTATACAAAGGTAGTAGTATCTAAGGGAATCATTGAGGAAATAAAAAAGGTACTTTATTCCCTATATGAGCTTCTAAAAGATAAATTCCAATTGAAAGTATAAAATACATCTTGGCAACAAAAGGTGAAAAATTATAAGGACCATAGTCAAATTGGATGCCAAGATAGGGATATTAACCAAGGTCTTGAAAAAGAATATGTTTCCAAATCTAAAACTCATGACCTAGTATGACTTTATGTTGTTTCAAAAAAAATTGATCCACATAAAAATTTTATGTTGTTCTGAATGACATTAATGATGCCACAAACATAATTATGTAATTATTTCAAAATGGATACATTGCCTCATTTTTGCTTTGGATGGAAAATTAGGATATTATTTTGAGTTTGTAATCAAGCTAGCCATGTTCATGACTAAGTTCAAATAAAATATGTAGGAATTAAATAGGAGAGGCAATTTATAATTAATCAACCTAGTAATCTATGGTAGGGAGAAGATAGAATGTGTCATTATAATGAAAGGCACATTGAAGACCATCTTACAACATTTTTTGCTAAGATAAAGTCACTATTCAAAGCACATATTATAAACCTATCAATAATAGATGAATATTATCAAGAAAGCACAAGATAATTTAAAACTCAACAAGTTGGGACTTCCAAAGCTCCACTAAAGACATGGTGAAGCGGAGAAAACACTCATTTTGGTAGTTTATTGATTGTTTTGAAGCATTGTATTCTTTTGCATGATGTTGTAGCTTTAGTTATAAATAGAAAATATATTTTCAAAAAATTTACATGAATTCTAAATTGAGATGAGGTGGTGCCCATCTAATCATAAAAATGCTTTGTATTTTTTTTATAAATAAAAATTTTATTAAATGTAAAGTTTCTAGGTTACATCTTACAAAACCCCAAAGATTCTTCTTTCCTAATAAATAAACATCTAATTTTTCAGATCATAACAAGTTTAAATTTTTACATGCATGCAAAGTTACAAAATCATCCTTGAATACATGCAACTCCAACAACTTGCATGCATGTATATTTTATGGTAGAACATACATGCATATTTTTAGTATAACATGCATTCATGAGTTTTACAATTAAACTAAAAATAAGCAAATTATTGATTTAAACCATTAATATCAAATTTTATTTTCTCCCTCCAAAATTTTTGGGATGATTTAATAAAAATCATATCCCTTGTCTAAATTTGAGGTTAGTTGAATTTCATTCAGAGAAGGGCTTCTCTGATCTTTTTTCCTCTTCATTGTTAATTTGTGTCTTTCATCTAGGGGAAAATCTATTTTGCCATATATGTTATTCACAATTATCTCCATTTCTTAAAAAAATTATGATTCTTTTAGTTTTCTAAGGGAGTTTATGATAACATTCCTTCCCCAAATTCCTTCTTTTGATCATTCACTTCAACCAATGTGTGGTCCAATGTGGTTCCCTTCCACCAAGTAATTTTCTATTCTCTATTTATTTTAACCACTTAGAAACCATTGTCACTTGAGTTAGTGTTATTATTTAATGGGTTTTGACTTGGATCCTATAGACATGGACATGCAATATCCAGATAGCCATATTCAAAACATTGCCTACATCTAAAATCAATATTTACAGTCTACTTTTTGTGTTCTTGTTGAACCACCCAAAACTAAGGAGAAATCAATAGGGATCCCTTTACTCAAATACAAAAAAATATAAATGTGGACACACATTTATTTGAATCTTTCCTCTGTTGAGGATTCTTGGCTACAAAAAACACCTATAGCATCTTTGATATGTTTCAGGGTTGGTAGGGTCCAAAAATACAAAGGCAAATTTGGTAGCCTCACCCAAACTAGAACATGGGAGAGGTTTTCAATCAAGGGTCAAAGTTTGGAAACCAAGGCTTCATTAACAATCCCACCACTTTATAAAACTAGGGCCCCTTTTTGAAAATATCATCTTGTTCTGACTAGTTTAAAAATAATGCAATGAAGAACCTTTGTGTACAAGGGAAGATTTACACCTCTTCTAATATGATTAGAACCCAACATTGGCTTATCCACTCATGTAGATTAGGAAGAGTAGGACAAAATCCATTAAATCTATAAATTAACCCTATTTCACTTAGCATAGATGCAAAATTAGACATCTCCTCATTATCTAGGTAAATTGTGAGGGGTGTAGTTGATTTATCAATAATAAAATCTTTCTTAAGAGAATGAATGAGAACATTACCCATGTTGTGATATTTATTTTTAGCTATTTCATATCCTTATTTTTATATACATGTATTCCTTTTGTTTCTCATGCGAGTAGGATTTAAAATAACCTCGTTGAATGAGGATTTTCCATGAGTCTTTTCTTCACTAGATCTCATGTTTTTACTCTGGGAGGTTATCTTAGGTTCTTCTTCTAGGTGATCTCCTGCAGAATATTTGAAACTCCTTTGCTCTTGCATGAATTCTTAGGGATAGGCTTGCGGCTTATTACCAATAGATCCTCATTTAAAATTAAATAAACCTCTCTAAAACCCTTGTATGCATCCCTAGCTTCTGTTCTTAAGGATTTCCCCATTTCTTATCTTGTAAACTTGTATATTTTAATTTAAAAAAATAACACTTTGTATTCACCTCTCAAGGAGAGGAATATTTACAAATAGAAGCTCAAAATTGTGTGAAAAGTATAGATAAGTTATAATATGCTTTCTAGTTTCAATTTAATTGTGCTTCATATGTTAAATTTGATTGATTAATAGATGAAATTTATGGTTATGAAACATTGTAAATTATCTAAATTAAGCATTATCTAGCTCAACTATTTTCTTGGTTAAAACTTCTTTTTATAAATATTGACTTATGAATGAATGTGATAATACAATTTATCACAAACCAAAATTTTACAATGTGAAATTATGAGAATTAAGTTTGAAATTTAATATCCTTATACTCTTCATTTTGTTTTTTTATATCTAAGTTTTATCTATAGATATGCAAGGATTAATTTTTAACATGTTGAAGATTTCATAGATTAATTGATTAAAAGAGATGTCCTACATTTTGTTCAAAAAAATCTCCTTTCTACCTTCCTTTTATTTTTATGTTTATTTTGATCATGAAAACTTATGTATAATATAACCATTGTGAATATTCACCTTAACATAGGTTTTCTCACTATTAGGTAGAGTTATTAAATTGGTAATTAAGATGTTTGAGAGTAAAAACCACTTCACTCAATTGTTATTCCACTATGTGGTTGCTTATAAAACTAAATACCTACAATGTTGTCCTGGGTTACAATTTTTAATCCTAAAATTAGAGTATGAAAACTCATCACCTATTGGATTGGGTACACAAACTTGTATCAATAGTATACTTGAGTGTGTTCAAATCTATGAGCTTAACTTCTCCATCTCTTACTATGTGGCATAACTTGTTGAAGTATTTGAATATCTTGAATATGATTCACTCATGAAGTGATGAAATCAAGATTTGCTCAAATTTATCTTGTAACTCATTGTTGGCTATAACATTAATCATATTAGCTATCATATTCTTGTACTAAAGTACATAATCATTCTTTATCTCATTGGACCCTTGCTTAATTTTAACAGTTTTCTCATAAGATTATTTATCATCAATATTTATAGAAAAATGTGTTATAAATTGATCTTCCAAAGGGTTGAATGCTCTAATTTATATAAGGGGTAGGTCATAAAACCATATTAAATTATAATTATTAATAATTCTTAGGAATATATTAGTTAATAATTTGTCATTGTATGTGCAATCCAAGCATGATTGATAGAATGATCATAAGGTATTATTTTAGATCATCTTTACCTTTGTATAGTGTAAGTTTAGGAGCTTAAAAACTTATAGTTAAAGGATAGGTTATTATCTCATTGGATAATGGGTTACGAATCAAGGCATGTGAATCTATGGAATGAATAGCCTTATATTCACCTTACCCTAAATGAAACACCTTAATATGTAGAGTTATAACAGTCTACTCAAGCGAATGTGTAATAGCTGATGTTGATGTTGTCATATGAATATTCATCATAGGATGGGTTAAGGTTACATGTGTAGGAATAAGTATGGAGATATAAGCCTTATGTTGCCCCCACACTTTGGGTGGATGTCACATATGACACTATAGGTTGATATGTATGAATAGTACCAATAGTATATATTTGAACACCAAAAGTGGAGTTATTAGCTCCAAAGGATGGGTTGGCAATAGTAAAGAGTTTTTATTGTTATGTCTAAGATGTAGCAACCTTAGCTTGGTGTGTGGCTTTACATGTTAGGAGTAATCTAACTACTCTACCCACATCTTTGGGATATTGTTGAAGTCCTTGATGAAAAATTGGAAAAGGCTTTAATTGGGTTATGATCTACCCCATTAATTTCATTAGGATAAATTATATCTAGGCCATCATGGTTATCTTGATTATTATGTTAGTTGTGATTATCTTGATTATTATTTTATAAGAAGGCATGTCAATATATACATCTATTTTTACATATTCAAATAGTTTAAGCATCAAAATAAAAAGGAATCTTAATTATATCAAATTTTAATGAAATAGCAAGAATTTGATCATGCTCTATATGGTCCCCACTTAATCTAGCATTGTGCCCTAGAGGAACAAATGAACTAGCCTTCTTAGATGGCATAGGATGGAATCATGTAGGTATGTAGAAGGTTAAGGAAAAAGGTGAAAATATTTAATGTCTTTTATATAAGTAAATTAGAGATCAAATATGAAAGCTTATGACAAAATTTAGAAACCTTATAATTATGAATCCCTAAGGGATAACTAGGGTTTGACATGGTTCTAGTAATGTACATGTTCATCAATATTTTTTACCCTAATTTTGATTTATAAATCATAATAGGATAAAAAATATCTACACATAATATTTTTCTCTTTTATCATTTAATAGTGCTTTCTCTTGCGCTAACCTGTCAAACTTCAATCTCCTTGAGTGCATGCCTTAAAGGGTGCTTTAAAAGAGATGTTGAAATACATGTGATGATCATATCATTCCTACTATCATTATAACTTCTTTATAGTATCTATCCATTTACCTCTTATGATGTCTCCTTGAAATCATAAAACCCTAAAATATGGCTAAGTTTAAAATCTAGTACGAACCTCTAAAACTTAGAATTTGCATTATAACTGCTAGCAGTCCATCCTCAAATTATATATAATATAACATCCTTAAATTATATATATAATATAGCTTAAATTATAATAAACTAGATGTCCCTACCTAAATGTCAATTTATAAATGTTTATTTTATATATATATATATTGCTTGTTTCAGCACCTTTTCCATATTTTTTATGTCATCAGCTAGGCCTATACCATTTTCTATCTTATCCTATGGTATCAACCTAGTTGATACCATCATTATATTGTATTGGCTAGGTAGATAAATTATTATGGTATTGACCAACTTGATACCATTTTGTGTCAGTGAATTCCTTTATAACGACATCGAGCTAGTCAATGGCATCGGCTTAACTTTTAGGATGGATTAAGGATATTTACCTTTATAAATACAAGTTACCCTTCCCTTTCAATAGATCATATACATTCATTTCATTATTCTTCCACTCATACTTCTACCTTAATCTACATTAGGAGGAGTTATTGCTTAGAGTCTTGTCTTGAAGGAAGCTTGTCTTTTGGAGTCTTGGAGATTCAAACTTTGAATTATTTAAAACCAAAATAATCTATTTTAAATCACCATTAGCAAAGGGGGAGATTGAGGATCGATGGGTTCTTCATCAAGGTAATTATATTAAAACCCTAGCTCTTTCATTTAGTAGATATAATTTGATTATTGATTAGTAAATGAATGTGTGTGTATCCTTGTTTAAGATTCTTTACATTTATACTTTGTGTGGATATAGGATTTCTTGAGATTTCCATCTATCTGCTTTAGGTATTCTAGGCTCCCATTTGTCTACAATGCCTACTTACCCATTTTGATTATTTGTAACCCTTTCCCCTTACATTGCTTGTTTGTAATATTAGATTACTTACAAACAGAGATCTAGTTGGATCTACTTCATTGTGTTATTGTCCTAAAGTATTTGGAACCCTTTTCTTTGATATTATGTTTTAGGTGCTCCTCTTGCTACATTTGAGGATCCATTTGGTCACATATTAAATCATTAAGTATCAGTGGATTCTCTTTACTTAACCTTCTCTGAGTCCTTATCTTTAGAGATAGGATAGTTGTAGGTTGATCCTACCCATTGCATACAAAAATTAGTATAAGAATCTAGATAGACAAATGTGGAATTAAATCATTCATATGAATGAAAAATTTTAAAATTGATTGCAATGATTTGACAAGTGGCATACCCATTGCATACAAAAATTAGTATAATAATTTAGATAGATAAATGTGAAATTAAATTATTCATATGAATGAATGAATTTTTAAATTGATTACAATGATTTGATAAGTGGCATATTTTAACTATAGTAAGTACAAAAAAGGGATGAGTACTTAGGTTTTATAGTTGATTTTTTAATTATGCCTATGTTTTGAAGGTGGAAAGCATATTAAAGTAGTCTTATGATTCAAGTAGTTTAATCACTATATTTCTATCTACATAGGGTTGGTTTTGTCATATTTAGGTTAATATTAACTACAATATTAACATATAGTGTTTATTACTGACCTATGTAAAAAATAGGTTATGTGACCATACAGTCACCTATGCCTATCTCTGAAAACTTTGTACGTGTGATTTCAAACTGTGATGATGATAAAACTTTAAAAATCAACCTCCACCTTTAAACCCTAAGTGTGCTTGTGAGGGATATAAACCTAAAAAATTTGGGAAAGTGTAATGGATTGAACTAACCCCAATCACCCTCATTTTTGGATTGACTATTTCCTACATATTTAATACTTTGATAATGGAAATCAAACCATATGTAGTTCTCCCACCTAGTATGATTGTGCAATTATGCTCCTTCATTATATCAATGCAGTTAATTATTTGGATTTGATACTTCATAGTGATTGATTTGAATTGGCTTTAGTATTATTCAAATTTGTCTTGTGACTGATCCAAATGACTGAATCATAATTTGGGAACAATAGGGAAAATTATCTCAATATCTAGTAATGTATAAATGTGTACCAAATAAGTGCCAAGTTGTCTATCAAGTGAAGCCTTAATTTGTATATATATGAGTCTAGTTGGTTAATTTATCATGATATTAACACATTATGAAAATGGTCCAACCCTAAATAAATATTTGATTTTATAAAACAGTCATTGTTTGGAGAGGGTCAATACCATCAAGCTTAGGTCAACATTGATTAGCGATACTAACCTGATTTGATGTTACTGACATGTGTACAAGAGGATTATAATGAGGGTCTAAAGATGTTTGTATAAGATAGTAAGCAAGTTTAATAAAGACAATGAGGTGATTATTGGTGTGTAGTATATAAACAAAAGTATCAAACTCATGTGGTAGAATTTAGGTGTGATAAAAAGGTGGGTTATGACCATATTTGTGAGTGCAAGTCATGTCTAGTAAATGTATGTCAAGCTTGTCATTGTCAAGTAATTAACACCACATTTTAGTATTTATATTATGAGGTCTATAAATATTCAAAAATGTAAGATAATCAAATCAAAATATATAAAATCTAATCTAAACTACTAATCATTGAAGGAAAATGGGATGAAGAATGACTTTTTGTTTTTCTTATTCTCATGTGGAGAGGACATAATAGATGATGGAAAATTTAACCCAAAGGAACATATGATTACTAAAATAGATAAAGTGCTTTAAAAATTTGATCCAAATTTACAAACAACATTGCAAGACTTGAAAGTATTCATGTAACTCTATTTTTTGTATAACTCATTTTCAAACAAATAACCATTATTTTAAAAAAATAAATGCAGACCAAATAAATTAACAAAATGAAAATGTGAAAAAACATTAATATATTCAAAACTCAAAATGATACCACATCACATAATACATTATTGTTAGAGAGACTAGATTCCTTGTATTAAAAAATGTTTTCTCCAGTGTTATCTTATAATAACCTTTTAGAAAATTTTAAAAATTTTGGCCTAGGGATTACTACTAAAATATTACATGTTTATTTTATATCTCACTAATTTTTTAATGTCTCCCTATAAAGGAGAAGAAGAAAAAATTTGTTTGCAATATAATTTTAAGATTCTACAAAAAAAATTAAAAATACTTTACTTAACTTCCTCAAGGCTTAAGAAAGAAGCCTGTATAGTTATTGAGAGCAATTGAGATAGCAATGATAGTGAAATAAATAGCCTCTACATCCCTTGACTAATCAAGCAATCATTATGATCCTCCAACTAGAATTTTCTATGTTTAAGCACATTTGATATGCTACCTCCTTTGTAGCATCGATCTTGTTGGTGGTAAAATATGAAGTATAAAGTCACTGAAATATTGTATAACTGAAAAATGTGTTATAGAATCTATTTTTAGTATAATATGGTTTTTCTAACCCCAAAATTTTGTAGAATATGAAAATTCTTCTAATATTCTAGAAGTGAATGGTCATGAAGGTGAAGCAACATAACCTCCTCGCATATTTATAAATAATCTATATTGTAAAGGAAAGGCTTGATCTATGTTTTCATAAATATAATGTTATGGAGATCATGGTTACCTTGAGATTTTATTATGTTATTTATACTTGATGTGCATCAATTTTCCCTTAATTGTTTATTTACTTTTCTATGAAAATCTACATATTTGATCCACCAAAGATATCTAAGTTAACTAAATATATTTATTCTAAGATGAACAAACACTAATTACACATGAATTCATCATGGGATAAAGCTAGAATATCTGAGGCATATAACTTCCTACATCCAGTATTAGAAATGGTCAAAGTTTATGTAGCAGAGCTGAACACCAGATAGAGAATACATAGGAAGTATTTCTCAGCCACAATATATTATTCTACACACCCACTAAATATTACACACCAGCATATTAAAAAATATATAGGAGACATATTTCCTATAGTTAGGGAGAATAATATATCCAATATATATCACTAATAGCAATAACCTAATCATGATATATTATTTTATATAATAATTTATACAACTAACAAACTAGCTAATAATAATAACTAACTTATTGTATTAACCATACAATAAATAGTAACTAATATTTTACCCAATGTAAATACTGATACCTACCATTCCCCCCTTAGTGTTTACATGGGGAGAAAGCATATCATATGAACTAGAAATAGAATCGTATGTCAACACATACTTTTAGGTATGCATACTATTGTCTGAATCTTAATTCACATTACCACTAGTATATCATATATATCCCACATTTATTCCAGGTGAATGTATTCACTAGATGATCATCTTATAACAAAGTGTGGTAGTCAGAGGATCTCTATAGTCAAAGGATTTTTGTAGTTAGCTGCCCTCCTATATACCTGTTTACATATTCCATGATATCTACATGCTCCTTTTTTTTAATTTGCTAGGGGAATGATTACGAAATTTTATTTTTTCACGCACCATACAAACAACTAAAAAATTAAAATATTATGAGAACTAAATGTTCATTGTCTTCTTTTGTAGCCTCTATCTATTTTTGTTTCCACCCAAACAAAAATAATATAAATAATCTGCACTACCATTGAAAACCATCCTTAGATTTAGTCAATTTGGCATAAATATAAGTGCCACTAATCCATTATGTCACCCCATTTCTATCAATTTGAGATAGGATGTTGAATGTCATCCAGCCTTAATTTACCTCATACCTCCTACATCAGCTACTTAGTGAATATGGATTTGAGGCTTATGTGTATAATGCCCCCCCTCAATTTGGACATTGGGTTCTTCCAAAAATACATCTATGAGGAAATATTTTTAATATTGTAACACTTTTAAACTTTGACGTAAAATGACTAACACTAGACGTAAATGAGAATGTTAAAAACTTTGAGGACTTTTTACATTGAATTTGATTTTGGATAGGATAATTTTGACTAAATTGATAAAAATGACTTATAAACACAAAATTACATGACTTACTAGACTAATCAAAAGATCATATTGATCAATTAATTGATCAATTATAAAAAAATCTAAATTAATTACTCAAATTTTAATTTTATTAAATAATACCCTAGGTTATGACCACTACAAATATAATCCGTAATATTGGCTAAATTTAAACAAAATATTTCTTACACTTAAAGACCTAATGACAATTAATCACCATTTTTTATGGACTAAATAAAACTTTATAAAGATTATAAACTAGAAATACATAATTCAAAGGAGACTTGAGAGAATAATGCATGTGTTAATAAATGGCCAACTAAGCATAGTCCAATGGAATACAAGAGGTCTGAGTATGCACGACAGTCTAGATGGTGAGAAGTAGAACCAATAAAACATTCTATTGGAATATTTGATATATTTGATACAACTTGATAGACAATGCAAAACTATTATCAATGTGACTAATACGCAGTCACCTATGCAGAGAATTGCATCCAAACATTGAAGTATATTTGCCAAGCTAAATCAAGTCCACATGTATGTAGAACTTGAATAATCTCATGGATATGGGTGATATTATGCATATGTATTGTATACCACTAATCAAGATCAGGTCATCATTCTCTAAGTAGGTAGATTCAATGATAACTTGATATAACCAATGCTAGATTTTTTAATTTAACACTAACTAGGATGCCAATCTCACCTTAATTTTCAAATCTATTACAAACCAACATAGGTAGAGACTACTTCAACCACTATCAAACTAAATAGAACCATAAACATTAATCTATATAGGCTATTAGAAATGCACAAAAATACCTTAAACAATTTGTAAAAAACATAAACTCTACTAAGCAAATAAATAAATAATGGTTTGAATTTTACATATTATGTTTACAATTCGTAAACTACCAATCATTGGGGAAATGAATACCCTTCAAACAAAAATTAGACTAGCATGATCAAATACTTTGCTATGATACCAGATATTAGAAATGATTAGAGTTTATGAAGAAAAATTGAACATCAAATAAAGAATACACATGAATTATTTCTCAACCATAATATATTATTCTGCACACCCACTAAATATTACACATAAACATATTACAAAATATATAGGAGACATATTTCCTATAGTTAGGGAGAATAATATCTCACTAACAACAATAAGTAATCATAATATATTATTTTCTATAAAAATATATATGACTAATAAACTAACTAATAATAATAACTAACTTATTGTATTAACCATACAGTAAATATTAACTAGTGTTTTATCGAATGTAAATACTAATCCCTAACATTTAGATCATATACTAATATTAACAAATTATAAAACATCAACATGCCTTGATGGGATTTTATAGGGATCATTGCTAATAATAGTGAGGTGAGCATGGAAAAACATGTTGATATGGTTACCCAGACAAAGAGACATTGAATGTTGTTTGGATGAAAGGATACAAAATTTCACACAAGAATAAGCTAGAAGAATAAGATTTTGTACTAAATAAATCATAGTTGAACATATACATGGAAAGGTTTATGAAATTTTTTATTGTTAATTACCTAAATTTCTAGTTGATTTGTTTTCAATTTTTGAGTACTACTAATTTAGGCCTAGATAAATAGACTAATTTA
Organism: Torreya grandis; assembly: GCA_037957365.1. NCBI lineage: Eukaryota > Viridiplantae > Streptophyta > Pinopsida > Cupressales > Taxaceae > Torreya > Torreya grandis. The sequence continues at coordinate 1,704,400 of JARHVA010000531.1, forward strand.
TTTGGATCAAATAAAACATTTAAAAACTACATAAATTGGATACTTACTAGACCTGTGCAATTAATCATTGGGTAAAGACTACCATCAAAGGGTAAATCATTAAATTTATTATTCAAGGATATATTAAATTTGAATCTACATATAAATTATTTATCAAATAAATATGGAGTGAATTCTTACAGTGACTAATTATACCATTGAAAATGTTGGTTATGGAAAAGAACATGGTGGCAATCCTAATTGACATGGAGTAGTCACCTAGGGCACTATGGGGATGTAGACTAAAAGGAGTGGAATGATGAAATTTTGAGATAAGGAACCTAAACCTAAACCTAGAAGATGGATGACATATATAATTAGAGTGATAAGGTAATCTTAGGACTTTAGAGAGAGATACAACAACAAAAGAGATGGAACAAATACAGTGATCCCCAAGGAACTGCTAGTAGAAGTAGATTAGAGATTGTGAAGACTATGGGAGGAAATATACCTCTAAGAGAATGTGGAGAATATGTAGACAAAGAGTATAGATCACATAAGGAACCTAAGGAATCATAGAGATCATAGAGACCATCTAATATTTTGAGATCGACCTAGAGGAAGAAAAAAAAAGAGGCCTTAGATATCATAGGGAAGTTGTAGAGAGGCAATTAGATCATGTGGTTAGTACTTTTAGGAATTAGTTACCAAGGAAGAGATTGTTTTGGAGGGAAAAAATGTATTCTTTTGAAGAGGCCATGCTTAATCACAAGGTTAGGTTAGGTTCAATATTGAGTGGGGAAGATACTTTAGCCAAGGATCATTCACTCAAAGTGGATGCATCCCCCATGCCTAATTTATTAACTAGAAGAAGTAGTTTAGAAGATAAGAAAACTAATAAGTGGTTTGTTGATTTCATAGATAAATTTTGAAATCTTAGCATAGAAATTTAGAAGTTTCTTGAACACCAGGGTATTATTACTCCAAATATAGTTTCAATGAATTTTAAGACACTTGTTAAGTCAATTTTAAAATATCCAATTGGATTAGCTAAAAATGTAATAAATATGGATTTTAATGCTATATTTTTTATCACTCTAACACCATACGATGGGTCCTCTGAACTAGAGTAACATATATTGACCTATGAGATGAAATGGTAGGTTAAATGTGTGACCATTGATGATGTTTAAAGGTGCGAACTCATAGAAGATTTGATAGGTAGAGATCTAGATATGTCCAAAAATAACCTAGGATAATTGGCATTACAACAAGTCAAAGAAAAATTGATTACGGAGTTTAAAATGTAAAAATACACAAGTCAAACTATTTAGGACTTGAAAGAAATCTAGAAAAAATAGGGAGAGTTAGTTTAGGATTACGATAATAGGTTATTTGATGTGATGAATCAAGTAAACTTCTAGTTCCTATACTCAGACAAGGTTACCTAATTTTTGGAAGGTCTAAGACCTAATATTAGGTTTTCCATTATACAAGCCTAATTATCTAACAAATATGACACAAGATCCACTATGATCTAGGTCATATAGATAAAATATTATGGGAGAGTGTCTTTCTTCTAAAAAATGGCTACCAAGATAGATGTCCTGCATAGGATGGAGGAACTACATGAAATCAACCTAGGTTAGTAATATGGTGTATTGAGTGTGTGAAAGAGAGACATCAGAGGAATGAATGTTCTAAGATCAAAATAGAATTCTATGAAAATTTTCACATAGTAGGACATTCCACTACAAAATGTCATCTATTCCAACAATATATATATCAACCTCATAGTGTGTCCTATAAATTTTTCAAATCACATAACCATGATGAGAAATGTCAAGATATACAAGATTGTAAGACATAAATTTAAATGTCTTTATAGTAGTTATGCAATAGTATCTAGTTGTGAAATCAAGTGTACCAAGTCTAGATGTTAAAATGCAAACACAAGATGGTTGGGGTCCACCAGTAGCATAGTCTAATACTTAATGGATGCCTCAATCTTCATAGTACCAATCTAGGTGAACTTCAAAATAACCTCAAGGGTAATTAGGTTAGACATCATAGTCTCCACAATACCAACAAGGTTGAAATCTTACATATTTTTAATAGTAATCAAGATGGGTTGCCTCTTCATCATAGCGATGGTATGGGGGATATGATGGTAAAAAAAGGATGGGGGATACTATAAAGGTAGGGAGGTTACTAAGGAGGGTATTTTTTTCATTCAATTTTGTACCCTTGGATATTTAGTTCAAACCTTATCCAAATTGAGTGGAATATGGGACTACCCCTAGGCCTGTGGATTGCCTATAGTAGGGGTAAACCTCTAGGTTGAAGGTGTTAGTGCATTTATTTTCTTTATTTCATTTACTTGTATTTATTATTTATTAATTTGGTGCACTAATTACTTATTTTAATTAGTTTATTATGTTTATTAATAATTTTCACTAGATAGGATAAGCTTGCTTAGCTAGTAGTTAACTTAGACACTTATCTTGTTGTAGTGGAGTTCAAATCCACTATTCAGGGTAAGATAGGATAAGAATGTTTAACTAATAGTCAACTTGTGTTGATCATTTACACAAATTGGACACCTATCTTGTTAGTGTGGAGTTGCACTCCACTATTTATGTAGACAGATATCAGTTGAACTACATGTGTTGTGTGAGTTCCTTGATCTTTATCATGCATGCCTTGCTCTATATAAGCAAAGGCTATTTATGTATTCTATATCAGAATAATATTGAACTATTAGAGTGATTCATCATATTTGAGTTATTTATTCATTTCTATTATTATTTTAGATATACAGTTATTGTTTATTACTATTACTATTTTATCTCTTATTTATGCTTTCTATTAGATTCATTAGATCATGTAGCTAATTCTAACATGGTACTAGAGCTATTTTGAATCTATAGATTGCTAAATATTCAAGAGAAAAATATCTAGATATAGGATTGGTTTTTTTATTTTGCATACATGCATAAATTAGAGCTTTGTGAAGAATTTTTGAGCTCACTATTGAGTTTAGAGTACCTGAGATAGTCAAAATCATATATAATTTTATCCAAATTGAGCACAAAAGGCAAAATTGGCAAGGGTTTAATCCAGAAGCACCATGCCCAAATCTGGTAAGTACCTAAAAATTAAAGCATTTATAAGAAAAATAGACCTCACGGTTGTATTCAAAAGACGTCAAAACCTACAAATCCATATAAAATTTATCCAATTTGGACACAGCCACCCTAGAAGACAAATTTTTTTATCCCAGGTACAATCATATGGACTGTGCAGACCCAAAAACAATCTTGTTTTTTTTTTTGGCAGGGCTTATAGATCAGTAGGTAGATTTGAAAGGGCAGCTTCGTGAGCCTACCATTTGAACACCAAGAGGTATTCTTGAGAAAAAAAAATTGAAATAGCTTAAAATTTCATGTTCTTCACTGATGTACTTTCAATTTTTTCTAGATTTTTCCAAATTTTTCTAGATTTCAGATTTTTATATAGTAGCTCTTGCCCATATTCATTTTTACGACTTTAGAGGCTCATAAATTTCACATACAACCTCGAACTAAGCTCCCATTTTTTTTGAAAGTTAATATTTTTTTGAGCACAACACATTGGTGTAGAAATTTTTGTAATAAAATGTATATTTTTTATACTTTTAGACTAGAAGGCCTAAATGAGCTTTTTGTAAACTAAAAAAATTATAATCTAGCCTTGTAATTGCACTCAATTATAAAGTGCAAAAAATAATTTTTGGGTGGGATAAAACTAAGTAATTTATGGGGTTTTGTGGTGTGTTCTATAATTTGATTTTTGTTTTATGATAGTTAATTTTTTATTGCATCATGGGGAATCCCAAGTTCCCACTATTACCAGCATACAACTATAATACATGGAAATAAAATGCTTGGAATGCATTAATAATGCTAGGATATACACCATATATAACAACTCTTCTTACTCCACCTACTGATGCAAAAGAGTTCTAACACTTTCTCTTTGAAACTATTAAAGTAATTAGATGCATTTGGTCTTACATGTCTTTAGATTTGAATTTCCATCTTTAAAAATGTACAACTCCAAAAGAGGCTTGGGATAAATTAGCATCATTGTTTGGCAAAATAGATGAGGTTTGTGGTTACCAAATTAATAATGAACTCACTAGTTTGGATCCTAAAAATTATTCTACAATACAAGACTACATCACTAAAGTCATAGATCTTAGAGCACAAATTTTTGAATGTAAAATTTATCAAAAGGATATTCCATTGATTTTTAATGCCTTACATAAATTAGGTTATAAATATTCATCATTTATCTCTAGCTTTCAGACTCATCAGCTCACAATAGGAACATCTTATCAAATACCCACCTTTGAGGTATTCTCTAAGATTCTAATGACTGAAGAAGAAAAGTTAATAGCTATAGGTCTAATCAAGTCATCCAAATTTCAAGTTCTAGTTGTAAGTCAACCTTAGCATAAGCAAGTTTCAACATCAACATCAAATACAGGTTCAAGTAAAAAGAAGCAAAATAATTATAATAAGTCAAAAAAAGATAAGAATAAAGGGAAACAATCTTCCTCAAAAGGAGATTATAAATCCACTAATAAGAAAGGGGATTCACAAAAAAATACTGGCACTCCTTGCCCTTATTGTAAAAATGGGTTTCATAGTGAACAAGATTGTTTGAAGAAAGAGATTGATGAACTTAAGGGTCTTCTCAAAAAGAATAACATCAATCAATCCTCTTCAAAGGATTCTTCCACTCCTTCAAATTTAGGGAAAGGGAAAGCTATGACACTAGTTTCACTATCAAATTCTCCAAAGTCATGGGTCATTGACTCAGGTGCTTCACACCATATGGGTTCTAATCAAGAACAATTTTCTAGATTAGAACCAAGTTCCTTGCATCATATTCTCATAGGTGATGATTCTAAGGTAGATGTTATAGGAAAAGGTATAGTTAATGTTGATAGTAGTGTATTTGAGTATGTCATTTATGTTCTAGAGTTATCAACTAACCTTATTTCTATCCACCAAATCACTCACTTTGATACTAGTAGGAAAGTTGAGTTCACACCCAATTATGTATCAATCAAAAAATTAGAGGATAATGCCTTAGTTGTAGTGGGAAAAGTTGACAGTAATACTTGGATTTATTCATTATCCCACTTTATTCCTTAGTCTTCCTCTATAGCTTTGCTCTCACACACTGATTTAGTGAGCAAGTTATGGCATGAGTGGATTGGTCATCTGAACTACCATTATTTACAGTAGCTTAGTCAGCAGGAGATGGTTATAGGACTTCCATAGATTTAGTTATTAGGGGGTGTATGTCATGGTTGTGCCTTAGTCAAACATCTAGAGGATAAGTTTGATAAAGGGAAGGCTTTGAGGGCTACACAAGTCCTCGAACTTGTTTATAGTGATTTAGCAAGTCCATTAGCTACTTTTTCTTTTGGTAAAACCTGTTATGTTCTCACATTTATTGATGACTATTCCATATATAATTGGGTTTATTTTTTTCAACTCAAGAGTGAAGTATTTGATATATTTCTATAGTTTAAATCTCTAGCAGAGAAAAAATTTGGGAATTATGTCAAGATTCTCTACACAGATAATGGGAGGGAATATGTAAACAAAAAGTTCTAACAATTATGTGTTCTTGAAGGAATTGATCTTCAGCATTCAGTTGCATACACACCTCAATAGAATGGTGTAGTAGAGAGGAAGAATAAATTCTTAAAAGAGATGGCAAGTTGTATGATTCATGAAAAATCATTAATACCTAAGTATTAAATAGAAGTTATTAATTGTGTTGCATATATAGAATAGATTTCCTCACAAAGCTTTAAATGGGATAACATCTCTTGAAGCTTGGTGTAATAAGAAGCTAGATGTGCATCATTTTAAAGTCTTCAGCAGTCAACATGGGCTCACATACTTTCAAACAAGCATCATGCTTTAGAATAACAAAGTCAAACTTGAATATTTATGGGATACCTTGATGGTGTTAAGGGATATCAGTTCTTTGATCTAGATTCACATGAGCTTATTATAGCAAGAAGTATTTACTTTGAATAAAGTCCTTCATACTTGTCTTCTAACATTTCTCATTCTTCTTTCTTAGAAGAATCAGATAGCAGTGATGATGATACTCCTACTTCATCTACTCATAGGGATGATGAGGTAATACCTCCCTAACAAGTTTTAGCAGGTCATGCTCATTCTCCTCCTCTATAACCTCACCCATTGATGCCTTTGTCAACTAGATAGACTTTGGTGGATGTAGACCCTCTTGTTAGGGATCCATTAGATAGAAGGAGAACATGGTCACAACATGATCTTCCACATTCCTATATTTCCATAGCTTCTGATCCATAGTCTTTTTAAGAAGCCACAGGGACAATTGAGTGGGATTCAGTGATGGAAGAAGAGTATGACTCATTGATTAGGAACAACACTTGGAATATTTTTCCTCTTCCTAAGGGAAGAAAATTAGTATGATGTAGGTGGATATATCAGACTAAGTTTGTAGAGGATAAAAATATTGATAAGTATAAAGCACGCTTAGTGGCCAAAGGTTTTTTCCAAGTAAAAGGCATTGACTATATAAAAACCTTTACACCTATTGCTAAATGAATTATATTCACTTGATACTAGCTATTGGTGTAGCTCATGGTTAGGTTTTACATCAGATAGATGTGAAGAGCATATTTCATCACAAGAATCTTCATGAGGAGATTTATATGGAGCAGCCATAGGGGTTCATTTAGGATTCTTCACTGGTATGCTACTTGAAGAAGTCTCTCTATGGTCTAAAACAAGCCCCTAGGGCTTAGTATTATAAGATGGACACATTTATTCTCTCTATTGGATTCTCAAGATGTCACTTGGATCTAAATGTCTACATTCTATGATAGGAAAATTCACTATTGTACTTGATGTTCTATGTTGATGATCTCATTATTACAAGGAGCACAACATCCATCATCAATAGTGTTAAGACTACACTTCATGATAGGTTTTCTATGATAGACATGGGATTATTACATTATTTTCTTGGGTTTTAGATAGCACAGTCTTCTTCCAAGATTACACTTTCATATCCCAAGTATGCCATGGACTTGTTAGCTAAGTTTCACATGGTTGATTGTAGGCCTACACTGACTCCTTTCTTATCTAGAGTTAAACTTGAGGTTCATTATTACATTCCCTTGGTTAATGCCACATTATATCGCTAGCTTGTAGGCAGCCTCATCTATCTGACTCATACATGAACTAATATTTCATATGTAGTTGGCATGGTTTCATGCTTTATATAGACACCACATGAGCTTCATTGGAGAGTTTCCAAGTGCATTTTCAGCTACATTCTGGGCACTATCAGATACAAGATTCACTATATAGTAGGTACAAGTTTAGACTTAGTGGGATACACAAATTTTGATTAGGTTGGTGATTATGATGATCATAAGTCCACTTCTGGTTATAGATTTCACTTCGGATCCAACCCCATTTATTGGCATAACAAGAAATAAAATGCTATTTCTCTTTCATCTATAGAGTTTGAGTATCATGGTCTTATTAATGCCACTACTGAGGCTATTTGGCTTTAAAATATTCTCACTGAGCTTAGTGTTCTATTTTGGAAGCCATCAATCATCTATTACAATAATTAGAGCACTATCTAGATTTTGAAGAATTTAGTTCATCATTAGAGAACCAAACACATAGATATCCATATGCACTTTATCAAGGAGCTAATTTAGGTGGAGATCATTGATCTTCAATATTGTCCTATGAAGGAGTAGATTATAGATATTTTCACCAAACCTTTCACTGAGAGCAAGTATCTTCACTTGCAATCTCTTTTAGAGGTGTGAGACATCAGTTCTTCAGTGGGGGTCTCCTAGACCTTCATTTTTAGGAGGAATTTTTTTCCTTTGGGTTTTCTTATTTTCTCATCTATTTGTATAGAGTACCTAATATGGCTACACATTGTTAGGACTCTTATCTACATTGCCCTACTTAAGCTTTGCTTATGGGGGGTGTTGGTGCATTTATTTTCTTTATTGAATTTACTTATATTTATTATTTATTATTTTGGTACACTAATTACTTATTGTAATTAGTTTATTATGTTTATTAATAATTTTCACCAGATATGATAAGTTTGTTTAGCTAGTAGTTAACTTAGACACTTTTCTTGTTACAATGGAGTTCCACTCCACTATTCAGGGTAAGATAGGATAAGATGGTTTAACTAATAGTCAACTTGTGTTGATCATTTACACAAGTTGGAAACCTATCTTATTAGTGTGGAGTTTCACCCCACTATTCATGTAGATAGATATCAACTGAACTACACATTTTGTGTGAGTTCCCTAATCTTTATCATGCATGCCTGCTTTATATAAGCAATGGTTATTTATGTATTCCATATCAGATTAATATTGAATTATCAAAGTAATTCATCATATTTGAGTTATTCTTTCATTTTTTTATTATCTTAGATATACAGTTATTATTTAATACTATTATTGTTTTATCTCTTATTTATGCTTTTTATTAGATTAATTAGATCTTGTAGCTAATTCTAACAGAAGGGATAACTCCCTAGATTTGTTTTGATTAGTCATCACCTATACTACTAACTCATTTGGATGAAAAGGGAGAGAGAAAACATAAAATAAAGATATCCTAATGAGGTGATACATCAATTATAACTTAACCACTACTAACCAATTGCAATTACACTTCAAAAAAAAGCCTAATCTACACATGGAACTAATCCAAATCTATCCTTGCATTAGTATTTCTCATGGAGGTTTATGAAGCAAGTTTAAGCTAAGAGGACTAAACAAAAGGTCATGACATGAAACTAGTAGAGAGAAATCTCACTAAACTCATGAACACTTCATTTTAAGATTTAAAGAGACTTTTAAAAGACTTTCAAAACTAAATTTGAATGCAAACAAGGATAACATGCCAAGGAAGAGAATTTATCACTTCATAAGATCAACTAGTCTAACATACACATTAAATAGTCCTTGGAGAAGGTAAACTAGATTGTTTTTTATTTCTCAAATGATTAAAATGAGTAGGGATTTGCTATACTCAGTTGGAGGATACGTTACAAGCTAAAAGTATATCAATATAGAGCACAAGTGAGAGAGAAGAGAAGAATGGCATAGGAGAGAGAAGATTGAAAAGAGTCATGTGATTTAAAAATAAGAGAGGAGTTATGAAACTACCTCAATAGGTATGGGATTCCATGTTTATCTCCTTTGAATATGTTATAACCCTCCAAGTGGCATGGGAGTTGAAATGCTTGCTTGACACCTTGACTAGCTCTTGAAAACTACCCTTTGCCTTGACATGTTAAAGAACAATTAGATTTTTCGAAGGTCAAATTAGTTTATTATACCTCTTGGATTTGTTACTAACACCTCTCAACTAACCCCATCATGTTCTCTTTGACACATCATCTCTTTCTCTTGTAAGGTGTCTAGAGGACTCTTCATCTCTTTAGGTCTATTTTGCACATAAGTGTCAAAACATGGTTTCTTCTTCTTTAGATCATAAAATATTCATTTAAGTCTTATTAAAATCATATTATACCTAAATAAATCCATTATTATCCCTCAAATGAGCCCTAAAATTTTGTTCTCTACCAAAAGCCTCAAATCGGTCGCATTCCTCGTAGCCCTAAAATCATACAAACATACTTATGTAGAGATTTTTATAGATGATGGTGATAATATGAAGGAATATCATAGTAGCCAATATTTCCTTCTATTTCTAAGCTCAATTTTTTGCTCTTAGAGTGAGTTGATATATCTCTTTTTGCCATTTCTCTCTCCTAACTAGGCCTCAATTAGGCTTCCCTACCAAGAGACTAAAAAATGGCTTTATAGGATCCCCAAAAGTTCAAAAACCCAAATAAGTGTGTGATTTAGTTATACAACATCTTCCCCATTCTCCATGCCAAATTTTAAGCTTTGACAACTTATACGGACATGTCAAATAACCAAAATAAGTCTTTTTAGGCCTAATCTATATAGTATTGTACCAACCAATGGCATGGGATGATGCTCAAAGGAGTTATGAAGATTTTCTATGTATTTTTTAAGTTTTTATGATATATTCATAGGCATATAACTTTGTTTCTCTCTCATTAGGTCCTTATAGCCTTCATAAGTAGCCTAGAAGTGCTTTAAGCTCTTAATGATAGTTCATACAGCTCATGACATGAAACCACCAACCAATTCCAAAAAATGTAAGTGAAATAGGGTTTATAACTTCCCCTAGGATACAGATGTCCCATAAAATTCCTCTAGACCATACGAAGCAATGCAATCTAGCTTTTTACGCTGGTAGCAAGCATTTTATGAGGTCTGAGAGCAAATTTGGTTAGTGAGAGGCAACCTAAAGTTGGTTTGAGATAAAAAAAAATCTTAATGATGTATGTGACATCTCCCTTGACCTCTAAAAATTTTTATATTATAACAATCCTTCACAAAACTCTCTACATACTCATTATTTTAATCCTAGGGTTTATGGGCCAAGCTACCTAACATACCCTAGGGGATTGTATTCTTACACTTGATTCACTATCATGGGTCTGATACCTCATTAAATGTTTATGTATACCCTTTATCATATTCCTATGGTTATCAATGTTCACCCTAACTTCCAACAAATTGGTAATCTCTCAATTGTCTTCCCATATGGCCCTATGCATGCACTTAGGACTATTAAGACTGAATAGGGGTGTTATGACTATCATGTAGAAAATTTTAAAACTATGTAAATCACCTTATGCTACCATATTCTATAGCATATCTCATACAGTCCTTTAGAATTCTTCAAGTAAGTAACCTTCTATGAGAAAGCAAGCTTGTGTCATACCTTGACTGAGTAGGCAAAATGTTTAGGGTTCAATTTTTTTTCATCATCAAGTGGTTTTGTTGGAATTTTCATTGACATACAATCACATTCCATTATCTTTGTATGGATTAGTCACTCTATACCTTTGGATTTCTTCATACAAACACATTTTTCTCAAGGGTGAGCAGGCTAGTGTGAAGACTTTGTATGACTAGCTTATGACCCTTGTTTGATCCTTTTTTCCTCAAAATATTTGATTATAATCTCTTTGACCTCAATTTATTAATAAATTTAAGATCCTTTATAACCTTCAAATCCTCACACACCACTATCTTCACTCATACACTATTGTATCAAGTTTTGAGAGACCTTTGTCACCTAAAAAGACCTACAGGTGACTGTAGGTGATTGTTCTAAAATCTAGGCACTTTAAGAGCCATTCTTGAAACATTAAAGTCACTCAAAAAAAATTCATGATATTTATATATCTAAGGCTTTCTTCAACACTTTGAAAATCTATGTTTTTATCAACATTATTATCTCAAGACCAATTATGTCAACTAACTGGCTATAGTTGACCCTTAAAGGAATTTGACTATGTATAAGGCCTCTTGGACCTTCAATCGAATCTCAAAACCTTTCCAAATACTTTTCTCTACTATTTTTTTAATTTCATAAGACCCCTTTCAATATCTTGAACTTCAAACTTCACCAATGTCACTATCCAAGGCAACTTTTCTTAATAGGTTGTAGGTATGCCTTTGAGAAGGTATGACTATGTATTTGGTCTTGGAATGACCCTTTAAAATATACCATTTCACCTTACAGTGACAAAACCTACTTTAATGCTAGTTCATACTTTCTAAAAGATTCCAATAACCCCTTCAAATCATCTTAAAACTTTTATATCCATTGTTTCCTCATACAGGTTGTAGGTGACAACATGAGAGCTTGACTATTTTTTAGAGCCTCCTAGGTCTTCAAAACCAGTATTAAGAACCTCCTAATGACTATTTATCATGTTGTTATTAAATTCTTAAGACAATTTTTAATTCCTTGGAAACTCTAGTCTCATCAATATTACTATTTCAAACCCATTTCCTCAATGGGTTGTAGGTGGTTATCATGAGAATGTCTGAGTTTGACTATGTATGGTCTTGAATTATCATTATTGAACTCCACCATGACATATTAGTGCTCAAACCTAATTAATGTCTCATCCTTGATGACTTAAATTATTTTAGCCTCTTCAATTCATATTCAAACTTTGACATTTGTCATCTACACATAGAATCTTGTAGGTGATTGTCCTACTAAGCTACTAGCTTATCATTTAGCCTCTATCCTCGATGTGTTTGGAGATATCCATTGTTCCACTATCCTTTTCTAAATTTAACCATCACCATACTCTCATTCTTGTATATTCAACTTAAACCTAGACATCATTAAGTTTTTCTAAATGCTAGACCTATAGGCCTATAGAAGATGGAGATTATAACTTGTGTTTGAAGCCTTTGAGAAATGCAAACATGATTTTTAGTCTACAATATCATTTTCCTTTTTACCAAAACACACTTAACATGAAGTCACCACTTTAAAACTCCTTTAAATACATTATCAAACTCACTTTAAGTTAGCTTATCATGCAGACATATAGAACATAATTAGGAAGATGACTAAAGATATGACTAGTTTGAGACTTGTACAAAATGTTCAGTTGATCAGAGGCAATGAATGGATTTATAAATATGTTAGGATACTATTAAAAACCATTTATATTCATTATAACACTTGGATAACCTCTACAACATATAAAAGTTTCTAGACACCTCAAATAATGTAGAAGAGAGACTTTACTTGCCAAAGGACCATCCACACATTCCAAAATGATGATTGAATGTGTGTGAGGCATCTAAAAATATTTTATAACTCACTAAAACTATTTTAAATGAGGCATGAGTTCACACTTTTCATTTTAATTACACCAAACTTATTTTCTAGGGTTTTAAGACTTTAAAAAGTAGTTTGGGTCCTTAGCAATTGTTCATAAAGATAAGGACACCAATCCAATTACCAATGATTAAAATTGGAATCCCTTAGGGTTCCTAAAATTTTTCCAAAACTTATCCCAAAACTCTACCTGTATGACCTATATCATTGAATTGAATTTGGCCTAAAATAGCTTGTGAATGGAGTGATGGAAGAGAGAGAGAGAGAGAGAGAGAGAGAGAGAGAGAGAAATATGTAACTATTTACCTTAAAAATTATTCCCAATATTTTTACTAACCTTTATATGCCCAAAATACATTATGAATCTATTTTTCACTTGCACATGACTTCAACAAGTCTGTATAACTTCTTTAACTCCTGAAAATGGCATTGAATTTCAAGAATCTAAATTTGTTATGATTATTTGATAGGTTTGGCATTTGAGTAACTGATCTAAGGACCTTGGAAGGTTGTAGTATGGATTTATCTCTTTGGAGACTTTTGAAATACATAAATGTTAGCCAAAATCATATTTTCATGCATATTTACCACCTCCAAGACTACAAGTGAACCTTAAACACTTTAAAACATCATGAAATGTTATGACAAAGCATTTAAGACATAAAAATGACATTAATAATCCCATAATAACCTATGACACATCTTGAACATACCTTATCTCTCCATGACATGCCTAAACCACTATATGACCACAACATGACTTTACCTTAACTTCTCCAAACTAACCTTAAACGATGCTAACAAGGTTACATGAAGACTCTAGGGACCATATAAGGTATGACAAGACCATGACAAGACCACATGAAAATTTCAATATATAGTGGGGTGACTAATTTGACTTGGAGTTAAATTTGGTCAATAGGTACCAAGGAGGAAATAAAAATTTTAGAAAAGGTGATAAATAGGCCAAACAACCAATTATGTGCAATATATGTGGTGAGATCAATCATATCATGTAGAATTAACCCTCAAATATATAGAAGTATATAAATTGTTCATATTATAGAGTTACTAGGCAACACAATATTGAATATTTCCCTATATTAGAGACATGAAAGAAAGAAAAGGTAGTTTGAAATGTCAATATGTGAACTCTTACCCTAAAGATCTAGATTTCATGCAAGTTATCACCAAAAATAAACATGAGGAAGGATTACCACCGTTGGAAATGCCTCATGATAATTTGATTAGAAAATTTTTACTAGACAAGTATCTAGATCTTATAAGGGAAAATGTTATGATGATTGAAGCATCTCAGTTACTTCAATCCCTATAAAATCAAAATTATTATTAGGGAGATGTTTTGATAGTGGATGTAAAGATGTATGGCCATATTTTTCACATATTGAGATAGGATGGAGTGGTTACAAACTTGGAATATCTCCTCAAGTTGGTAAGTACTTTACATAATGAAAATATCTATCAAAATATAAAAGAATTGTTGCATAACTTTTTGGACTATATGAAAATGGGACAACATAGAGCTGAAAAGGTGGTTTGGTATGTAAAGACCAAAAATACCTTGAATTTTGATGCTAGGATGGACATAAAACTCATAAGGTATGAAGTCCCCAATGTTGTCTTTAATTTTTAAAGTACTTTGAATAGTATTCCTAGGTCTACTTAGGAGGCCATTAGAAGACTAATTATTAGTTACAGTCTAATAACATTAAGTTTCATAGACTATCATTGAGTGGAACCCATTGGGAAACTCAAAGATGTGGAGATAAAGGTAGTTGATCTAATTTTTCATGGAGATTTCAAGGTTATTGATATGAAAAATTGATGAAATGCACTATCATGCATTAATTGGTAAGAAATGAGCTTATGGTGGTTAGATGACCATTAATATAATATATAACCAATGAGAAGCACATTAAGGAAATAATATCATTACCATACTATTGAATAATGGTGAAATAAATCCTTAATCATCCCAAAGGAGCTTGCCTCATCATACAAATATAGGCATGATAGTTGGTTTAAAGTTTGCTTGAAGCTAAAGATAGAAGCCTTGAAAAATAGAGAATTCACTAACTTCACACACTAGGAAAAATAGTTCCCATATAACAACTTTCATATCATTTTGTCAAGGAACTTGAGCCAATTTCATAATTCTACATGGACGAATGTAAGTCTCCATCATTATGATCTTTGACTAGGTTTGAAATTTATCTTTTTTATTTGGTGACTCCTACAAACATGGATTACATAGAGCCTAAAAATGAGGGGATTTTTCTATGGGAAACTTCATCTTCCATCAATGGTTACTTGATACACACATGATTAATTAGGAAAAATGTGATCATGAGATAAGGCCCATGAGAATGGTCAATGTTAATGAGAGATAATTGCCTCAATATTTTACAAATAAATATTTAGTGTAGTTTATTCTCAGAAGGGAACAACATGTCATAAATATAGATTTATGAATCAGTGAATTAAATAATGATTTAAAGGGTTTTGTTGAAATGTGGTGGGAAGTTCATATATTAAATCATCTACACTGGGAAGATGTGTGTAAAGTGATATGATATTGATTCCATGGAGGCATACAATCTTAGAAAAGTGGCCCTTTTTAGGAGGATTAATGCCCTAAATTACATATTCATAATTTTGTGTAAATTTTGTCATCATATAAATTATATCCCAAATATTGGATGCACGTCTTTCAAATTACTTTAAAACCTCTACCAAGAGCCTATTATATGCATCAAGAATACAGATGTGAAACTAAAAATTGGCCACATATCCAAAAATACTTCATACGAACATTTTTTTAATATTATAATCTAGGCTTTACAAAAGTTAAAAATATTTTTATGTCATGGTTGGGCATAAGACATCCCTACTGTGTAGAAGCAAACATCGCAAGATGAATTAGTTATAGAACTGAAAAATGCCATAAATAATTATTGGGATAAAAAGGAAAGAGAAGAATTTATGTTAAAATTTATTTGAATAAATTTTGGATAACATAGAGCATGCAAATTATAGTGAAATCAAATAATAAGTACATGAAAAAGGATTATTTGAGTTAGAGTGGGATAGGGAGGAGCCTAATGTAAAAATTACAAAGAAAATAGAAGAAACACAACTATGAAACATCAATGTATAGAAGCAGGAATGGGAAGGGAATCTAAGAAACTCCATTCTAGATGGGCCATGTAGAATATATCAAGATCTAATGAAGAAGATCATTGAAAACATTGGTACATTATTTGTATCAAACCCTACAACCAATAGATTTTACTAGACTTGACAACAAATTTTAAAGGTAGTATAACTACTATGAGATTGTGAGGATGTATTTCCTACTAAATTATCAAACTTTAAGGGTGTATACCCTTCAATAAGGAAATAAACATTGAGCTAATGGAGTTTGCAAATCCCATTAAAAAGTGCCCATACAGAATTAACCCAAATATGAAGATTAAATTCAAGGCAAAGATTAATCGAATGCAATAAGTTGGCAATATATATCTGGTTGACAAGTTCAATTAGGTGAGATATATATGATGGTACAACCAAATAAATAGTGTAAATCTAATTTTGTGGTGACTATACATCCTTTAATGAAGTGTATTTGAATGATTTGTTCCTAATCTTGTCTAAAGATGAAGTTCTATAATCAATCATAGGGCATGAATTTTACTACTTTATAGATGGATTCAGTGGGTACCACCAAATAACTATAGTAGTTGATGACCATATGAATACTACTTTATCAAAATAATGGGGATCTATTACATATAATGGAATGTCTTTTGTCTTAATAATGCTCCTATAGTATTTTCTAGATTAGTTGTCACTAAATTTAAATATTTCATTCATAAATTTTTGAATGTCTATCTAGATGACTAGGTTATATTCTCTTTGTTCATAGATCATCTGTCAAAGTTACAACTTACGTTAGAAAGGTGTAGGGCTCTGTGAAAAGCATTAAATTTTAATAAATGCTTATTTTTCACACCTTTTTTAATTATTCTAGGGCATGTTTTCTTTAGTGATTTTATTCTCATAGATCAAGAAAATATCTCAATGATTATGGAACTACAACCTCTAGTTAACTATTCTAAAGTGAGATCAATCCTGGGACATATTGTGTATAATTATAATTTTATTTGAGGATATGCTACCATATCAACACCATTAAACAAGATTCTATGAAAAAAAACAAAATTTGAATGTACTTATAAATGTTATTCAACTTTCATTGATTTAAAGGAGAGGTTAGTCATAGCACCAAACTTAGTATTCCCTAATTGGAATAATCCTTTCCATGTTCATGTGGATCCATTTGGAACAGTAATGGGAGTAGTTTTAGCTCAACCAAGGGATGGATATATTTATCACCCCATCCATTTCAAATTCAAATGTTTTTTCCTAAAAATAATAACTACACCACCACTTAGTGAGAAGCCTTAGCTATGGTATAAAAAAATTTAGGCACTATTTATTGGCTATCCCCTTTGAGTTCTTCACTGAGCACCAAGCATTGCAATACTTGGTGAATAATCCAATGTTAAGAGGGAGAATATCCAAGTGGCTAATGTTATTTTAGGAGTTATAATTCAAAATAGATGTTAATCCTAATAGATAAAATATGGGTCATTATCACCTCAACCACATCTAAATAGGGGAATATCTAAAGGAACTATAGGATGAATCCCCAGATGCACACTTATTATGTGTGGCTAAAATTCTATAAAATATGGAAGGCATCATAAAAAAAATTAAACCAAGGTGTATTCCTTTCACATTGTGTGTAAAAATACAAAAAATAGCTAATCGCACGATCCTTGCCTTTCAACATAGTAAATGGAATCCTCTACAAGATGGGGAAAGATGATGTCATACATGGTGTAGCTTTAGATCACGAAAGACCATAACTCTTATAAGAAGCACACCAATGGGTCATCATAGGTAATTTCATATATGATTAAACCATGAGAAATATATTATAGAGTGGTCTATGATGGCTTAATATTTTTCAAAATGATCAAGTGTCACAAAACACTATGATATTTATCAAAGGGTTGGAAGGCCAAATAAATGAGATGAAATTTACTTGAATCCGATTCTAGCTTGACAACATTTTTTTAAAATGGGGCATAGATTTTTTTAGACCCATAAATCCTCCTATATGTAAAAATATAAGGTATATAATTACTATGTTGAATTATCTTACAAAATGGGTTGAAGTTGTTGTGACATCAAGTTGTAGTGCAAGAGATGCTACCAAGTTTTTATATGAAAGTACCATAAAAAATTTTGGTTGTCCTTTAAAGATAATTAGCAACCAAGGTATACATATCTTGAACAATACTATCAAAACCTTGACTAAATATTTTATGATATTGCACCATAAAATCATAGTTTATCATCTACAAGCCAACAGATAGGCAGAAGCATCAACGAAGGTCATTGAAAAGATGCTCACAAATATATGTAATGTTCATGAGGAATGATTGGGAAGATCACATACTTGTGATAATAAAGGATTATAAAATTAATTATAAATGTGTGATGGCATTCACACCATTTAAGTTGATCTATGGCATGAAAGCAATAATGCCTTTGGAATATATAGTTCCAACCCTACAAGTTACACTAATAATGTGACTAGGAGAATAAGAGTTACTTTAATAATTGTTATTTTATTTAACCCAACTGGAAAAAATAATACAAATGGAAAGCTAAGCATAGGAAGTTAATAAAAATAGTTAAAAAGTGTGGCATGATCACAATATATGATTGAAATAATTTCAACCATACTAGAATTTTTTGTTATATCATAGTAGATTCTGAGCATACCCAAGGAAAATGTGCATTTGATGGAAAGGTCCATAAATTATTCATGAAGTGTCACAATAAGGAACTTTAATAATCAAATACTTTCAAGAAACCATTCTATCAGGGCAAATAAATGGTTGTAGTCAAAAGTCATATTTCTAATGATATCTAAAGAAAACATGCATAAAAAGAGTGAATGTTAAATAACATAGTGTACATTAATATTTTTATTTTTTATAGTTTATTGTGTTTTTTAGGTTGTATTATTAGATGTACATAATGTGATATCTATATACAATGGAAAATGTAGCTGACCTACAAATCAATCCTAGTTTAGAGAAGATAAATCACACTTACACTTCTGCTTGTTGGTATATTTAGATAATCAGGGTCATGACTATGATGGATCCACTAAACCTAACCAAGGGGTACCTTACCATAATAACATAACTAGAGAGGGTTCCAAAGCCTCTAGTCAAGAAACACCATGTGATAACCCTTATCTAGGTTTTATGGTTTTTATAATCACAAAGTAAATTAAAATCTAACCTAGTACTCACCAAAGCTTTTGGCACAAAATGGGGGTAATTTAACATAAAATTAAACATGTATTTAATAACCCTAATTAAATTGTGTATAGATATAACCCTCATTCATGGAGAGATAAATACATTCAAAATCCATTACTTATGTTACTTCTATCTACTAAAATAAAAGAGTAAAGTTAGAGATACTTACCTTAAAGATGAACACATTGAGACTCAATATCTCCCTTGGCTAATGGGACTTTACAAGAGGTTGTTGTGTATTATTGAATAATCTAAGGATCAAAAATGGACTATAGTCTAGCCAAGGACCTCTTAGTGAATCTCAAGCTTTCATAAGATAAAGTTTCTTCTCTCCAAGTGTAGACCCTAAGAAAAAAACTCTTCAAGTAGAATGGTGGAAGAGTAGATTGTAAAGAAGCACAAATGGATAATTAACTCTTGTCTCTCTATAATAAATGGCAAAAATGATGTGTATATATATTTGAATCTAACCCTAAACCTTACTAAAAGTTTAGCTAATGGATTCGACCTAATCAACCCTATATGGTTAATTCATAAAATTAAGTTAGGTTCTAGAGTAGGTTGGCCAAGGCCAGTAGAGTATCATAACACACAAATATAATTTAAGTTCAGAGTCAACCTAGGGTGAATTTGTTCGATAAATGTCAAAAAGGGTTTTTGGCTTAGGAAAGGGTTGATTAAGGTGGTGAATTACTTTGAAGAGTGTGTATAGGAGGTGTCAAAGCTTAGTGAAGTGTATAGGATAGGTTTGTGTAGGTTTCAAGAGGTGGTATAGGGGACAACAATCTTGTGAAGCACCAATGGTCTACCCACCCCTTTCCCAATATACCCTTTAAGGTGTACACTTAGATAGATTGAGACTCAATGGTTCTTGCAAGAGATAAAGCATTAGTAATTAATAAAGTTTGAAAATATTATGTGTATAAATATTCCCCACTCAAATATCATCACTTGTCACTCATGTTTAATAAGGGATGATACTTCAAAAAAAGAACATAGTAACACACAATGTTGAAGCTAAATAAATTGCAATATTTTAAAGCATAAAATAAACGAAGGTAAATGGCTAAAATGAAATGATTGAAAATAAATTAATGTATGCATATCTTGACTTACCTTTATCACTAGATGTTTGTCTACTGTGTTTGTAATTTTAAACATGGAAGGTACAAAGACTACTTTAAACAAACCCAAGGATACAAAACTAAAGATAAAAAATAACAAATGCAGGAAAGCCAAGATAAATGAAGTGTGTAGGCATGACATACTTGAAAAATTGGTAAGCTTGGGTGATAAGTGATAAGCTAGGAACAAATGACTAGGCCAAAATTTAGAGTAGATCACGTAACCAAAAATCCAAGGCTATTAAATGATTGAAAACTCAAACAAGTATACCTTCAGTAATAAAGATAAATAAACAAAGTCAAACTAAGGGTAAAACTAAAAATTATAATCAAACATCAATGTGAAATAATTAATAATCCTTAAATAAATATGGGCAATAAAAATGGTAAAAAAACATTAATGAGTGAGTAGTAATAGTCCTTACTCAATCATCAATGGAAAAAATACATAAAAAGGGGAAAACAACATTGGTTAATGAGAAGTAACAAACTAACCTTACTCAATAATGGAAAAAAGCATTGAAAATTATAAATGGACGCAGTTGTCTAAAAAAAAGGAAGTACAATAAAAATATAGAAATGGTTGTAGTTATTTGAAAAAAGGAAGTACAACAAAAATATAAAAATGGACACAAGTGTCTAAAAAAAAGAGTGATAATGAACTTTTTTCAAAATAAACCAAGTCAATTATATAAATGTAAAGAAATGGTATAAATAAGATAATCCATAGTCATTCAAGCATATGGTTTTGTTCTAAGGGTAGATAAAACTAAAACAAAGTAATGTTAACATGTTTTAATATGTGAAGAAGAGGGAATATAGAAATTGGGAAATAGATTTATAATCAAACTTTCCTATCAAGGGGGGAATGAAATGGGTGGTGGGGGAATGAAGTAAAAATCAAGGTAGAAAAACTCTTTATCAAAGTCAAGACACATAGATTAGGTTTGTCAAAACAAAAGGAATTTTGACATTAAAGACTCTGAATAACTTCTCCTAACCACATAAATCTTACGTCATCAAATGAAGTATGAATATCATCCCATGAAGGCTATATTCATAAAAATTAAAATGGACCTACTTTCCCATGTGTTCCCCATTCCTTAAGACCCCTTATAGATCCATAGATTAATATGAATATTGGGTACTTACATAAGAAATTAGGTAGTACTGATAGATTATTTTGAATTCTCTTGTCCCAATCTACTGGCCTACTGCACCCCAATGGACCTCAGCTCTATCATGAGGCCAACTATGAAGTTTGAGCTTTGATTGGAGATAGGAAATGTGTTATAAATCATGTCTTTTGGTGTGATGTTGACTTTTGAATTTTAAATTACCTTTTTATTATTTCATTTTGTTTTAAATTATTTGGATTTTAACTTTTGATGGCTTTTTATATTCATCCTCCATATGGATTTAGAGAATTAGACAAGGGTGTTAAAAATGACTATCATTTGAAAAAATTGGATTTGGTTACTAAGAAAGATAAATTAGGGAGCATGGTGTCTAAAAGTCTTGTTTATTCATGTGAAATAAAAGTTTTATTTTGAATTCAACCTTTTTTATCCAAAGTGGAATGAAATGAAATGAAATCAAGAGGAAAAATGAACATGAAACAATTTTAATTGCTTCAAATTGTAAAAAATGTGATAAAGTGAAAAGGGATACAATGATAGGTAAGTATGATTCCTTATCATAAGAATTTATGTAAGTGTATAAAAACATGCTAACATAGTTTTTTGTGCAAGTTTTTCTATAAAAGAAACAAAAATTGAAGCTGAGAATAGGGGAACATAAGATTGTAACCATTTCTTAACATTCTATAAAAGAAACACTCAGTTTGGTAAAGTAATGTTTTGAAGTAATATGTTTATTTTATGAAGAGACCCTAGTCTTATCCATGGTCTTACACTACAACTCATAAAAGAGAAACCTAAGAGGGTGTAATAAAGACAAAATTGGTATTTGTGAGGAGGGCCTAGTCCTATCCATGGTCTTACACTGCAACTCATAAAAGAGAAACTCAAGAGGGTAAACAAAGTATGTAAAAATGAAAAGGTAGAAATGGTCTTTTTGAGGAGGGCCTGGTCCTATCCATGGTCTTACACTGTAACTCATCAAAGATAAATCCCAAGAGGGTGAAAAAGGCATTGAAAATAAATAATTTGAAATGAAAATCAATATATGAAAGCAAAAGAAATTCATGAGGAAAATTGGGTCCTATCCATGGTATTACAATGCAACTCATGGGATAAATAAACCAAAGGACCAAGGGAAGGAACTAAGGTTTGTATAAAAAGAGACTATTATAGAGGGTGCAATCCATGTAGAAATATTACAAAAAGTGTTAGTAGGATAGCATATATAAATATGATAAGAAGGGAAATATCTAAGCAAAATATTTCTTCAATAATTACACAATAGTGGGCTCTTCAAAAAAATGTTCTTCATTAGTTTGGAGGTGATAGGTGTTAAGACCAATAATGTCTTTCACTAAATAAGGGCCCCACCATTTTTGGGTATATTTTCCTTTTTTATCATGGGTATATTCTAATTTAATGACAACACCAATATTGAAAGTTCATATTTTAACCTTTTTATTATGTTGATTGGTGATACAAGACTTGTATTGGTGGTTATGGTGAAGAGTGGATAGACGATGTTCATCAAGTAAGAGTGTGAAGGTGAGCTTTACATAGTTCTTCATCAAGAATGATACCATGAAGAGATATACATAGGGAGGGAAGCTTGAATACTAATGGTAAGATAGACTTAAAACCATAGACTAGCGAGAATGGTCTTACCCCAATGGCAATACTTATGCTAGTACAACCCCAAGGTGAAGAATATAAATGAAGATGCCTATTAGTCACCTTAGCTTATCCATTACATTATGTATGGTAATTTTTTGAGAATTTGTGGGATATTTTAAATTTATCACATAACTACGTCACATCTTTGTTCTTGAAATTTTCACCATTATTGGAAATGATAGTATGGGGAACTCCAAAATGAAAAATCATTTGGTTACTAATAATTTTAGAAATATTAATTCCCATGGCATTGACAAGAGGCATGGATTCTACCTATTTGGTAAAATATTCAGTAGTAGTGATGATAAAATCATGATCGAGATAATTTATCAATGAGATATAATCCCCACATGGAAAATGGCAAAGGAGATTCCATAGTTTGGAGCTTAGCTAGTGGTGAATGTATTAAATCATCATGGATTTGGCAAGGTCTACACTTTTTATCAAAATTGATAGCATCCTTTTCTAAATTAGGCCAAAAGTATCCCATATGCAGGCATTTTCATGTTGTAGCATGTCTAATATAGTGACTACCATAAATTCCCCCATGTGTTTGTTCAAAAAGAGGATGGACATCTTATTTCATTAAACAATAGAGTAGGGAACTTTTGGTATTAGATAATAAAGGTTATTTTATTAAAAGATATATTTAAAGGCTTGTTTCTAAATTCTAGTCTTTTCATGATAATTTGTGTCTGGAAGATAAGTTTTATGTTAAATGAATTGGATAATGTTTTTATACCATGGGCTCTATCAAATAATAATAACCTAAATGTGATACATAATCAAATATTGTGATTAGATAGGATACAAGGAATTTTATTTGAATAATAAATTAGGAATCATTAAGTACTTGAAGCAGATGAAATAAGGATGTCGAAGAAGAAAGAGAGTTAGTGATAGAGTTATGATCTCTTAGAATGGGCTCAATGGTAAAAAAGGAAAATGCTTTGGTGAGGGTGGTAGCCATTTGATGATAAGTGATAATATTTTCACTTTTACATTTTTAGTCACCATTAACCTAGTGGGAGATAAGTCAAGAGTCACCCAAAGCATGTAGATATGGAATATCTAAGTCAAGTGTCGCTTTCATGCCTAAGATTAATGTTTCATATTCTACCATGTTATTAGTGACATAAAAGGTTATCTATAATGCCAAAGGGAAAATTTTACCATGAGGATTAGTTAGAATAAAGCATACCCTAGCTCCTTGGAGACATTTGGCACCATCAAAGTGTAGGTTCTAGGTGTTTTCATGCAAATTGATAATGAATTCAAGAATTTATTCGATAACAACTTTAGATTTAGTAGTATTCAGAATCATATAGGTATATTATTGATTACTTACCTCTAAATTAGTAGTGAAATTATGGAATTAATCTATAAGAGAGAGATCCTAATTGAGACCTTAAATATAGAGAATGTTATCTTTGGGGAGATTATCTTGATGATGATTTATAGCACCTGTATGGGTGTCATTGCAAATTAGTAGGCAATGAATCTCCCTTTGATATATTTTTACATTATGATACAAAGGTAAAATTACATTAAGATAACCATCTACTTTCCAATTCTATATCTAGGTAGAAATGCTTTGGATAAAAAGTGATGAAGTGGATCTAGATAAATAATGACATAGGTTATTTGATAAAGTATGTAGTGACAAAGATTTTTAGCTATAAAATAGATAGTGAGGCAATCACATTCTAATTTAGTATAATGTTTTTTGTAATCAATGAAACCTTGATTAATATAATAAATAACATATTCTCTTTCAGTATCATCTTGTTGAGAAAGCATTGCCCCAAGTGATATGGGATTAGAAGCGTATAAAATCAAAAGACAATCAAATTAAGGTGGATGAAGGGTAGGTAGATGGAGCAATGATTCTTTTATGTTGTCAAATACCTTCTGGCATGGATTAGTCCATTATATAGCATTACCTTTTTTAAGAAGGGGATTAACAGAGTATATGTGATAATCCATTTCAACGATGAATCATCAAATTGCCCCAAGCTTGTTGAGGTAAGTATAAATGTTTGAAATAGAGTGAGGAATAACATGTTTATTATAGCATTTATTTTAACAAGATCAACATCAATACCTTGAAGAGAGACTAATAACCCTAGTAGTTTACCAGATGTAATGCTGAATACACACTTGTAAGGGTTGAGTCTAACTTTGTACTTGATTAATCGATCAAAGATGATGGCTAGATCAAAGAGATGGGTTGTGAAAATTTTCAATTTAGAAATGAGATCATCCACATAGGTTTCCATAATATTATGTGTAATATCATTAAAAATGCAGGTCATAGCCTATTGATAGGTAGCTTCAAAAATTTTAAGGTCAAAGGGAATCTTAATATAGTAATAGGTGCCTCATTTTGTAGTGAATGTTGTCTTATGTTGGTCTTTGGGGGATATTTGAATTTTATTTTAGCCTAAAAAACCATCCATGAGTGATAGCATTTAGTATCTAGTAGTGGAATCTATGATGGCATCTAATGAAGGTAATGGAAAATTATCTTTTGGAAAAATGAGGTTGAGATTTTAGAAGTCGATGCATATATGAATAACCATGGTGAAGTTTTTGTGAATGTGAACAATGTTTGAAAATCATTCAAAATAATCCATGGGTTTAATAAAAATGGAACCTAATAATTTGATAATTTCTTTATGACATAAGGTGAAAACTTTAGGTGGAAATTTTCATTATTTTTTTCAAATAGGTTTGGAATTTGGGTATGTGATTATGTTTTCCAAAATGATACTAGGATTGATAGAAGGCATGTCTTATTATGACCAAGTGAAAGTCTCATGATATTTATCAAATAATGGACTAAAATTATCATGCTTGGTTGGTGTGATCTATTTAAAAATTGTTATAGGTCGAGGACATGAGGTTGTGTCATATTTTATTCTCATGGTTTCTATGATAAGCATAGCATTTCCATCTTTAAAATGATATGGTGCATTAGCATGAGAATAAATGAGATTGGTTTTGGGATATATGTTAGTAATTAAGTTATTAAAATGAGGAGCCTTTCATTTGAAATTCCTAATTTTGTGATGTTTCCAAGGAAGTTGAGGTTCTCGAGCATGGAGCAACTCAATTATGGCTACATCACTAGGTAATATAAGTAAAGGTCCATAATATTCTACTTCTACTTAAATATCAATGACTTTTTTACCATGGTGATCATATTCAAAATATATCTAGAGTATAATTATTACCTTGTCATCAAGGGTGATCTCAGGAGTAGGTAGAACTATGGAGTAAGGTTAATCAGATTCAATTGGATTGATAATAAGCATATATTTAGAATCAATGGTAGGGAAAGGATTTGGTAGAGTGACTGGTGTGATAGGAGGGATAGAAGGTTCCAGGAGTTTTGGATTTATGAGAGGTAAGATTTATTCAACAACCTAAAGAGTATCAAGAAGTAGAGAATTAACTGGAAGTATATGACCTTCAGGTTTTAACTCAATATTAGTGGAGATAATATGAACATCTCGTTTGAAAGCATGTATTTTAGTTAAATTTTGTTGATAGTGTTGAACATCCAAGTTTCATGATTGAGCTTGGGCCATAATGTAGTTATCATCATAGGTGGGAGAGATAATGCTTGATTGTGTCTCTAAAGGAACATCAGAAGGTGATATACCTAGATTGATAAATTTAAGAGGTGACATGGTTAAAGGGTCTTGAAATGAATTTGGCCACTCCAAATTAATTACAAGTGAAATCATCTTATGTATAATATATGTCATGTGCATTACATGGAGGAGGGAAATTGGTGATCTCATCAATGAGAGGGATGGTACAATCATGAGGCAATAAGGAAGGAGGGAGCCACTCTGAAATGTAAGGAGGTAGCTTGGTAGTATTGCATGTATTTTGTAAATTTTTTGGCTCATCATCATCATAATTAGTAAGAGTGACCTATAAATATGGATTCATATTGACAAATTTAGGTTAAGGTGCACTATTAATTCTTAGAATGGTCAGAATCTGATACTAAGATTTGGGATTGGGAAGTTGAATACTTTATGGGTTAGGATTGGCCCCATGTTTATATTATTTTCCATTATGAATGAACTTGATACATTGGCTACTGAAAGAGGTAATATCCCGCATGTGATGTGTCCATGGGTGACTTAAGAGTATATTATAAGATTATGGTAAGTCAAGAACCATAAGCTTGGTATGTATAGTTTTAGGTTTAATAGTAATAGGAACCAAATATAACCAAGCTATTTTTTATTGTTATTATTAAATACATGACATGTTAGAAGATTTTGATTGAGATGATCTCTGTTATACCCAAGTTTCTGAGTGATCCAAAGAGATGTCACATTAATTCTTGACCTTCATCTACTAATAGTTTGTGAACAAGGGTAGTATTAATGGCTATTTTAATAAATATATGTGGGTTGTCAGTGTGAAAGATAATTTCATCATTCATCTTCAAGGAACCCTATGGAAGGTTTTGAATAAGGACAAACATTTTCAATGGTATGAACTTCTGTTAGTGGAGGTTCATGAGAATGTTTTTCCACTTCAAAGGAAGATGGTTCTTTAATTTATTTTAATTGTTGCATTAGGATTTTATGATTATAGGGATAAGTGAAAACTAACTCCATGATATGAATTTTTTAAGGCATAGAGTTAAGTTCCTCTAAGAAATTCCAATGAGTTTTTGAAGAGGAAGAATGAACATGAGGTTTGGAAGGTAAAATATTTTTAGTATGAAGAGAATTAGTTGGAGGTTCAGATTGAGGGAGTGGTTCCTCATTGATTTTCAAATTTAGGTTAGGGGTAGTGTTGGATTTAATAATTTTTTCTTCTAATGATGGTTTCTTTGGTTTTGTAACAAGATCTTTATGGGTAGTTTTGCATCAATAATTAACCTTAGACGCATTCACATATTGAAAATTGGTATAGTATTGATCATATTCAACATTAATTTCATAATATCCTTGTTTGATTGTTGAAATTTGGATGTAGATAAAGTTTTTGGATTGTTAGAGGAAGAATATTTGAAATCATGTTTCTTTGAAGAAGTATTAACATAATCATGATGATAGATTTTGATCATGGCATCATGATTAAATGTATCTCCTAGCATAAAATAAATGGAAAATTTTGTAAGCTCATGACATGTTTTATGGGAATGACTATATCAACATGAAACCAACAAAAAAATTTAGGGTCATACCATTAAGGAGGACTATAGCATACATGAATGGTTTATAAGGCACTAAAAAAAATTAAATTGTTGCATTGTTAGTAACATATGGGAAGGTTGAGGATTTTTCATTTTAGCTACTCTTAGTTTTGGTTGAGGAGAATCATCAGTGATTACATTGGTTGAATATTTTAAATATACCTTTATGTTTTTAGTGTTAGGTTGAAACTATTTCATTATAAAGTCTTGTCACTTAGCTTGATCGATAGCATCATTTAAAGTTTGGGGAGTAAAATTTTGAACCTTGTATTAAAGGGAAGGTGTTAAGGTCATAATGAAAAGTTTAAAAAAATTATCATCAGTCATGTTGTGATTGTATTTGTGATCTAAATATCTCCATCATTTGATAAAAATCATGAGTTCATTTAGTAGGGGATTGCTTAGCATGAATGAAGTGATTAAGACAATTTTTGAGAAAAACATTATGTTGAAATTCCTTAACTAAAAGAATGACTAATTCCTAAAATTTACATATAGAATATTGGGGAAGATGGTTATAGAATTATAATACATCACTTGTGAAGGTTTTAATGAAAATTTTGGTGGTGGCAAAGGTATTAGTTTGGATTCACTCTTTATAAAGATTATTGAATGCTTTGAGAAAAGATGTGGGGTCTTTAGTTCCATCATATTTAATAGTTGGATATATATTACTAATATTAATAGATATAATGAAGGGGGATAAAGGTTCATGTTGTCTCCAAATCTTGCACCCTAGAGGAGGGTTGTTCAGACTTCCTCTAGATTTGGGCAATGTTGGGACATTTCTAGGCCTATGGGTGTGCCTATAAGTGGAAATGAACCTATAGGTTGAAAGGGATAGCTCCCTATATTAGCTTTTGTGTAATAAAATCTGTTGAACTAGCTTGTTTGGATGAAAAGGGTCAAAAATTTGCATAAATAAAAAGCCTAGTCTAAAATGGTGATACACCAAAAGTTATTATCCACATATATGCCCTATAATTTTGCACAATACAACAGAATAAAAGCCTATTCTTAGAGATTTTAGAAAATTCCAACATAAATATTTCAATTTAGAGACAAAATGAATGAGATCATACATGGTAATTAGCTGGAAAAATAACCTGTATATTCTAGAAAAGGGTTACACATGCAAAATCTCATACAGCTAAAATGCACTCTACATGACCTATTGTATCAACTCTTTGCTCAAAAGCATGAAGGATAGAGAATATAAGGATAAAACATCACTTTATATCACTCTGTGTCTCTTTCATACCCAGATAAATGTCTAAAATTTAGAAATAAAATATACTTATGCTTCTTTTCTTAAAGGCAAGAAAATGGCAAAACATTCCATCAAGGCTTCATCATACTATCTTTGGATGAAATAAAAATATCCCAAGGGTCATATTTATAGAAAAGAGAGAGAGTGGAGGGAGGTCCTTTGTGCCAAAGAGAGGAATTAGATTTTTGGGAAGTTATTGTCCTCAGCTACAACTAATTTTTGTCAATTATGCTCATTAGGGCACTCTGATTGATCAGTGTCACCTTCTTAAATGCCATGGGCTTGCCCCCTAAAGATGCTTCCCAACAGCGACTTAACAAAAATGGGATATTTGGGGAAGGCACAAAAAATGATCCTTGTCAATGGAGCCACCTATTAGAAATATCTTTCAGCCCTAACCACTTCTCCTTGGCTTATCAATTTATGTAATGGCATGGAAAATGCTGCTTTCATTCAGTTTAGCTTTGTCTTTCCCTTTTGATTGGTCCTCAAGGAATGACTTAGATCATGGTTATGTGTCATTGATCTACCATTGGATCAAGTTCCAAAAATCTATTTTGTTTCTATCTAGACCCTTTCAATTTTTTTGAATGACTTCACTTATAAAACTTTATAATCAAAGCACTTTCTTAAACCTAATTTGCACCTGTAAACCCATTCAAGTTTTCTTGCATGCTTTACTTATAAAACCTTACAATCAAATCACCATGGTAAACTCAGTTAGAATTGCTAAGACCCTTTCAAGTTTTTCAAGCTCTTCTACTTATAAAATTCATAAGTCAAGCATGTTGGGAAACTTGATTTATATTGAAATCTTTCATCACGTCATGAATTGACCCAATGGCTAGTTGTCTACCTTAAATTTGACATCCTGTGGCACATCATGCAATGACCCAATGGCTAGTTATCCACTTTAAATTTGATGTCTTGCAACACGTCATGCATTGACCCAATGGCTAATTATCCACCTTAAATTTGATGTGCTATGACACATCATGCATTGACCCAATCGCTAATTTTCCACCTTAAATTTGACATCCTATGGTATGTCATGGATTATCCAGTCAGGTTTATTATTTGAGCAATGGCTTGACAATTTTCATGAAGTAATTCCTTCAAAAAAAAGTTTGAAGGAATTCCTTCAGGAATTTACTTTCGATCTTTTTAGCAAAGGACAACATGTTATGCCATGTTATTTGATTGGTTTCCAACATCCCCTTTATGATCTTAATGAGGTTCTTATTGGTAGACTCAGTCAATCCATTACCTTGAGGGTAGTAGTTGGATGAAGTACTCAAATGAACCCCACTCTTTGTTGCCCAGTCAAAAAAATTAGCACTTATGAAGGCAAGTGCATTATCTAAGATGATGACATGAGGAGCTCCAAACCTTGTCATAATGTTGTCATAGAACTCTAAGATAGCATTTTCATTTACCTCTTTCAATGCAATAGCCTTTACCCACCTTGTGAAGTAGTCCATAGTAGTCAATATCCATTTGTGTCCAACACTTGATGGAGGGTTGATCATGCCAATGAATTCAAGGCCCCATTGCATGAAAGGTTGGTCCACTTGAATAAGATTCAATGGAAGAGTTGCATGTTTTGTTTTTCCAACAAAGAAAGCACATTGAGGACAAACCTTAACGCAATGATAACAGTCCTTAAAAAGACTAGGCCAATAGTAACCAACTCTCATTATCTTTGTAGTTGTTGTTTTAGAAGAGAAGTGACCACCATCTGCTCCATTATGAAACTTTTCTAGCAGCATATCAAATTGATCATTGTTAATGCATCTTAGAAATACATTGTTCACATCCTTTTTAAAGAGAATACCATCCACAAGACAATAAGTAATAGATTGTAGCCTAAAATACCTCCTTTGATATTTGTTCAATCCATTGGGACACTCACCATTTTAAATAAAACCAATGATGTCTTGTGTCCAACTTTGATTTTGCATTTGATCAGCTAGCTGGGTTTGAACTTGATTGACCAAAGTTTTCTCCTTTGGCTCTTGAAAATTAGATACTAAATGTTCACACAAACCTCTTCCTCTTACCAAGTTGGTTAATTTAATGTCAATGTCATATTCCATCACCTTTTTTTATCCATCCAACTCACTTTTCATTGAGATCCTTGCTTAGGAGGAACTCCTTGGTGTTAGGATGGGAAACCATGACATGAATCTCATTGTTGGAAACCATATGCCTAAATTTTTTCAATATTCTAATGATGGTTAGGGCTTGCTTCTCCACAAAATAATATCTTACTTCATAGTTATCTAATCCTTGGTTGAAGAAAGTAATTGGCTACTCAACATCTTCATCATTATTTTGCATAAGCATAGCTGAGATTATGTCAAGGTTAGCAAAGGTATAGAGTATGAAATCTTTAGCAAAATTAAAATTTAAGAGAGTAGGATATTCTGTAATTGCTTGCTTGATTTCTTCAAAACTGCTCTTACCTTCCTTTGTCCAAGTAAAAACTTGGTTCTTTTTTAGCATGGTTGTGATAGGATTTACCACAGTTGTAAAGTTTGGGATAAACCTCCTTACAAAGTTTATTTTCCCCAAGAAGCTTTACAGCCCCTTCTTGTGTTGAGGCAAAGACAAGCCTAGAATAGCTTCAATCCTTTCAGGGTCAATAGATAAGCCTTATTTTGAAATAACATGACCCAAAAGCTTACTTTCATAGATAGCAAAGATGCATTTCTTTTGATTGATGGATATGCCATACTCCTTACATTTTTCAAACACTTGCCTTAGATGTCCCATATGATCAGCAACATCCTTTGAAAAAATGGTTATGTCATCAAGGTAAACAAGCAAAAACTTATTGATCAAACCTTTGAAAGCCATATCCATTTCCCTTTGAAATGTATCTCTAGCATTGGATAAACCAAATGGCATCTTATTATAGGAAAAGGTCCCCCACTTGGTGGTGAAGGTTGTCTTGAATTGATCCTCTTCATTTACCAATATTTGATATTAACCTGAATAACCATGAAGAAGTGAGAAACATTGAGAACCTTAAACAACTTGTAGAATTTGTTCCATGGAAGGGAGTGGATAATGATCCTTGAGAGACACTCTATTTAGATCATGAAAATCCACACAAAGTATAATTTCTCCATTCTTCTTTAGAACCGTCACAAGGTTGGCTACCCAAGTTGAGTGCTTAATAGGAAAGATAATCCTACACTCAATTAACTTGGTTAGCTATTTCTTCATGAGTTATTCTATCTTGGGATTGATAGGCCTATGCTTTTATCCTACTGGTTTAGCTCCAGGATCCAACTCAATGGTGTGATGGGATAGACTTGGATCAAACCCTTTCAAGTCATTTTACTTCCAAGCAAAGATGTCATGAAACTCTTTGCATAATGCAATAAAATCTTGTCTTTCCATCTAAGAACATACCTTGCCAATCTTCAAAAGTTTGTCTTTTAAAATCAAAACTCTCTCAAAATTGTCCTCTTTTGTTGACATGCTCATTATTTGATTCTTATTTTGATCATCTTCTTTGAATACACTCTCTAAGGTAATCATCCCCTTGGGTATTGTATTTATCTTCAGCTATATAATATGCTCTTCATAATGATCATGTAACCTCTTTGGATTTCTTGAGGAGAAGCCTACCTCATTTTGAAAGAAGTGTGTAATGTGTTCATCACTTTCAAACACTTTCCATGACACCTCATTATCCAAAATGGAAGATCTCACAATGATATTAATATGAGATTGATCCTTCTCCTTTGCTACATCATCAGCTGAGTCAAAATGTACTCCTATTACAGTGAATATATCAGCATTTTTGTTCAAGTCTCTTGGTATGGGTTGTATGATGAAGGCATCAAAGTCTTAAATTAGATCCCATAACCTATCTCTATCTCTATATACTTTCAAATTCTTGATTCCTCTCCTATTTGCCCATTGGAGACCATGAACTAGGCCTTCATATTCTACCACATTGCAAGTACAACTGAAGTGAAACCTATAAGAAGAGTAGAAATGATTCCCTGATGGAGAAACTAACATGACACCAGCTCCTTCACCTAATTTTTTCCTTGAACCATCAAAGAACATTTCCCACATGCCATCAATTTCATGATCCTCATTGGTGAGTAAAGGAATTGAAATGTTCTCTTTATGCATACAATAAAATCCTACATTAGTCTCCTCAATGAAAGTGTAAAGATCAAGGCCATGTGTTTCATTGTTGTGCTTTTCAAGATAAAGAATAGAAATACCTTCAAGAGGGGAAGATGTTTCACCATCCATGACCGTTTCTTCTTCCTTGTTTATTAGACAATTCAAATTTGACATTGTCTCCAAGTATGGCTCCCTTGTTAAGGGTTGAGTCTTTATAGTTACCTTGGTCACATACCTTGTCTTGAAAGATAGAAAAGACCAATCATCAAAAATTCATACTCCTATCTTGGCTATGAAGTCCCTTGACAAACACATAGCAAAGTGTGTTGGAAGGTCTACAACCATAATGTCTTGCATGATAGGGAAGCTTGGGAAACCATGCAAAAATACTTTCACACCTTTGACCAATCATACCATCTTGGTTGGAGTCCCATCCAAATATAACATGCCCTTATTATGTGGCTCATAGCTAAAATGTAGCTTATCAGCCACTACTTTAGGCATGATGGTAATACTTGCTCTACTATCCACAATACAATTATGGACCAACTTGTCTCCCATAATGAGTGTGATGTAGAAAGGTGGAGGGTTTTTTAACCTTGGTTGAGGGATCCAAAATATGATTTGGAGAATTTGTGAGAGCCACACCATTTTGATTTGAAACTTGAGGAGTCACATGAATGCTTGCTAGTTGCTCTTGTAAAAGCTCTTTTTGACTGGGTGTATGCAAGACTTCCCAAAGGGATATACTTGTCTTGGTGTTCTTCAATGAATCAATAATTTTTAGAGAGGGATCATTCACCTTCTCTATAATTTTTGATGTTAATGAGGGAGCTTGGATCTATTGCATTACAATCTTGGTAGCCCCATTTGTATTTTAATTTTGTTGGGGAACATGACTTACAACAAGTTCAGCATTTTGATTGACACTTGCTGGCCTTGGAGAGGCATCACTTGGACCTACCCATGGTTCTTGTCCTTCTCCAAATGATCTCTTCTTGTCTCTTGTATTAGATACAACTAACATGCCTTGAGTCAACACAAAATCATCTTTTACTTGGAAATTTATCATTCCCACACTTGGGTTGCTACCTTCTGCATGATTATCCCTTTGGCTGGGACATGTTTCTTTTGTTATCATGTATGGACTAGTTTCCTCTTGTGTTGTAAAAGCATGGTTGGTTCCTTTATCATCATGTATAAACTAACCTTGAGGCTACCCCCATTGGTCCAAATGATCTTATCCTAGCACTAGATTTACATGTATTGGAATAACAACCTTTACAGAAGGAGTAGAATTTAGATTATATGCATTGAGTTGCTTATTATAACCTTGTTGATTTTGTCTTCTCCATTAATAATTGTATTAGGATAGAGTTATATATCCTTGTTGAGGATAGTATTGTGCATTAGGAGGAGCACTTTCTTGATATTGGACTTGCTTGAGCTGAGCTCTCAATGATCTAATTTCTTCATCCTTGTCCACAACATTATCCACCTTCTTGGTAAAGGCTCTTGGCTTCACATTGGCATTAGTAACTTGTGACATGCTTGGAGATTCAACTAAATTATGGGATAGAAAAGGCATGGAAACTCTTGGAGGAAGTTTTCTAGCCTAAATTAAGTTATTCTCAGCCTCAAGTGCTAGCTCATATCCACCTAGAAGAATGAATCCTCCTATTGACTGCAACATCAGTACCAATCCCTTTGAGGTATGTTGGGATCACAAATCTAGGAGGAGGTCTCATGATTGGTGGTATCCTACACCATGTTCTTTGAAATCTCCCATGGATTCATTTGAACCTCTTCTTATTACATTCAGTTGACATGTTAAGGAAGCATGATCACTCTTATTTTCAAATCTTGTCACTAATAGTTCTCCAAAGCCATCCTAACTTGTAATGCAACCCCCTTCCAACATTCTATACCAGTCAAGTGCTTTGCCTTTTAAATACATAGCAATTAGCCTAATGGCTATGTTGTCCCTAGTAACATTATGGAAATTATAGAAATTAGAGATGTCTCTAATATGTTTATATGGGGTAATAGGACCCTCTCCATATAAACTAGGAAGATTTTTGGTAGCATTCAGAGGGATGGGGTCATATGCAAGAAGTTTTATTGGGTTTTAGGTATTAAAAATAGGGAAAGGTTTATGCTTATCCATGTCTTATTGACTGTCTACTTCTTGATTTTTAGTTTCTTCAACTTCCTCAACCTATACTTCTTCCTCTTCAAAACCACCTTGCCCAGGCTCTCTTAGTGCTTGGAATGGTTCAGGATGTTGTTCTTCAAAAATAGCTTTAACTAAAGGTTCTTGGTCAAATATCCTAGATGACCTAATGAGGACCATGAAGTAAACTATGGGAAATTTGGTCTAGAACCAGGGATTCTCACCCTTTGGAGTCACCAAATTATATATTTTAGAATATAAATGATACTTGTCAAGACCATCATTCACCCACCTTGACATGAAAATAACAAAGAATTTGGTCCCACCAGGCATGCCAAAACTATTATCTCTAAATATTACACCCTAGAGGAGGGTTGTTCAGGCCTCCTCTAGATTTGGGCAGTGTTGGGACATTTCTAGGCCTGTGGGTGTGTCTATAAGTGGAAATGAACCTTTAGGTTGAAAGGGCTAGCTCCTTGTATTATATTTTGTGTAATAAAATCTATTGAACTAGCTTGTTTGGATGAAAAGGGTCATAAATTTGCATAAATGAAAATCCTAGTCTAAAATAGTGATATACCAAAAGTTATTATCCACATGTATGCCCTATAATTTTTCAAAATACAATAGAATATAAGCCTATTATTTTAGTTCTATAAGATTCCAACATAAATATTTTGATGTAGAGACAAAATGAATGAGATCACACAAGGTAGGTAATTAGAAAAACAACCTATATGGTCTAAAAAAGGGTTACACATATGCAAAATCTCATACAACTAGATGCACTCTACATGACTTGTTAGATCAACTCTTTGCTCAAAAGCATGAAGGACAGAGAACAAAAGGATAAAACATCACTTACCACTTTGTGTCTCTTACATTCCCAGATAAATGTCCAAAACTTAGAAAGAAAACAAACTTATGCTTCTTTACTCAAAGGTAAGAAAATGGCAAAACATTCCAGTAGGGCTTCACGGTACTATATGTTGATGAAATAATAATAGCTCAAGGGTCATTTTTATAAAATAGAGAGAGGAGGGAGGTCTTTTGTGCTAAAGAGAGGAATCAAATCTGTTGGAAGTCATTATCATTAGTTGTAACTAATTTTTATCAATGATGCTCATTAAGGCACTCTGATTGATCTATGTCACCTTCTTAAATGACATGGGCTTGCCCCTTGAAGATGCTTCCCAATGAATGCTTAATAGAAATAGGATATTTGGGGAAGGCATAAAAAATGATCCTTGTCAATGGAAACACCTGTTAGAAATCTCTTTCAGCCCCAACCACTTCTCCTTGGCTTGTCAATTTATGTAATGGTGTGGAAAAGGTCACTTTCATTCAGTTTGGCTTATTCCTTCCCTTTTGATTGGTCCCCAAGGAATGACTCAAATCATGGTTTTACATCATCAATCTACCATTGGATCAAGATTATAAGCTAAGCAATTCCAAAAATCTGATTTACATCTATCTAGACCCTTTTGGTAGACCCTTTCAAATTTTTTGAATGACTTCACTTATAAAACTTTATAAGCAAAGCACTTGCTTAAACCTAATTTGCACCTGTAGACCCATTCAACCTTTCTTGCCTACTTTACTTATAAAACCTTATAAGCAAAGCACCTTGGGAAACTCAATTTAGATTACCAATACCCTTTCAATTTTTCCAAGCTATTCTACTTAAATAATTCATAAGTTAATCATGTTGGGAAACCTAATTTATATTGACATCTTTCATCATGTCATGGATTAACCCATCGATTAGTTGTCCACCTTAAATTTGACATCCTACGGCACATCATGCATTGACATAATGGCTAGTTATCCACCTTAAATTTGATGTCCTATAAAACATCATGCATTGACCCATTAGCTAGTTGTCCACCTTAAATTTGGCATCTTATGACACATCATCCATTACTCCAATGGCTAGTTATCCACCATAAATTTGAAATCCTATGGCACGTCATGTATTGACCCAACGAATAGTTTTCCACCTTAAATTTGATGTCTTATAACATGTCATAGATTATCCAGTCAAGTTTATTATTTGGGAAATGGCTTGATAATTTTCTTATAGTAATTCCTTCAGACAAAAGTCTGAATGAATTCCTTCAAGAATTTGCTTTTGGGCTTTTTTGGCAAAAGACAACATGTTTCTTCAGGAACTTTTCTTGAAGGACACTTTTAGGAATGTGTCCTTCAAAAAAGTTCTAAAGGACATCTGAAAAGGGACAAAAGGCCCCTTCAAAAAAATTTGAAGGGCATTTCCAAAGGAAATAGCCCTTCAAAACTTTTTTGAAGGGCAACCTTTGGGGAAAAATCCCTTCAAAAAAAATCCAAAGGGTAATCTTGGAAGAATGGGCCAAAAAGTGACCCTTTGAGAAAATTCCTGAAGGACAATTGAACAAAAAATGTCCCTTCAAAAAAAATTTGAAGGGGCATTCGAGAAGAGACGAGGTAAAAGTGCCCTTCATAAAAGTTCTAAAAGGACACTTGGGCAAAAAGTGCCCTTCAAAAAAGTTTCAAAGGGACACTTGGGAAAAAAGAGTGCCCTTTGAAAAAGTTTTGAAGGGATGCTTTGAGAAAAAAATTCCCTTCAAAAAAGTTTCGAAGGGACACTTAGGGGGAAACAAGGTAAGTGAAGTGCCCTCAGAAAATTCCAAAGGGCACTTCGAAGGTAAGTGGCCCTTCAAAACTTTTCCAAAGGGCACTTTAGGGCTAAGACAAAAAAGGCTAAGGCAAAATAAAGCAAAGGGAAAAAAATGAAGAGAAAAATAATGAAGGGAAAGAAAAACAAGGAAAGACCAAAATAGCAAAGGCCCAAACATAGAAAATGAGTAAGGAAGAATGAAAGCCAACTGAAGAGGAAACACAAATTGGTTATGCAGAAAAAGGGTCAATAGTTCATTTTGAATATGTTGAAGCATATTATTATGTATAATAGGTTTGGGAATGACATTTCCTACGGCATCTTTTAGAGGTGGAGGGATGTAATTTTTGCTATTTTGGGAAGAAGAATAAGAGGTTAATTAGTCATGTTTATTAAATTATGTTGTAGTTGAATCATTTGAGAGGTATTATATGCTTGCATGATGTTCATTTGTTACACTATTTGTGCACTAATTTGAGTTATATCAATTTTTGGGTTGGTGTAAGGAGGAGAATTATTAAGATTGGTAGGAGGGAGATTCCCTAAATCGGTATTAAGGGGAGGGTTGTTAGGTGGTAGATTGTTAAGATGAGAGTTGTTGGTGTTGATAAGGTTTACTATGGGGTTATTTGTTAGGCTTGTGTCAATTTCCCCCATAATATGGTAAGGATCCTTGAAGTGAGAATTATCTTGATAAATATAAAATGGATATGATCTATCAATCTCATATGTTGGAATTATTTGGACCATATTGCAGTTAAAATATGAGGGATGAGAAAAGGTGTTCCAAGAGTGAAGATACTCTTCGGTAGCAAAGGTAGGAAGAAAATAACATCCCATATAGCATTTAATGGATTTAGGTTGTCTAAAAAGAGTCTGATATGGATTTCATGATGCTTGAAGGCATAATGTAAAATTAGAAAGCAAAGAGTAAAAATAGGGATAGAGTCAGCCAAACACAATACAGTATTAGCCAAGAGTTATGAAATTGATAGGTTTAATAGATTTTTTGGGAAAGGTTAACATAACAAGGTGTAAAAGACATAGTCAAACTACTTGACAATGTTCTATAGATGGTAAAATTAAGGTAGGCCAGAAGGATACATAATCAGATAGATTGACTGTGTACTATAGATGAAGAAATTGAACAAGTTAAAAATATACATAGTCGAATAGGTCAACTGTGTACTATAGGTAAGCAAAACTAGCATTCTATAAGAAAATGTGTTGATATGAATAATTGTGTTCTAAAAATAGGGAAAAAATTTAAAGATATTAGCTAAGCAAATATATTGAAGCACACAAGCAATGAGATCAATGTGTTTGATCTAATTATAGCACACAACACAAACCTTGTACCAACACTAGCTAATATAAGTTTTATAATATAAAATATAATGATCAAATATCAAGCAACAAAACTTGAATGTAAATGATAAGTTAATTGATCATTCATGAAGGTTATTAAGATATAATAAATTTTGAATTTAATGTGATAGGGAGTTGGTTGTAAGAAGGAACTAGAAAGTAATCTATGGATATTTTCAAGTAGTTTAGGTTGAAATGGATCTATATTGTCAATGGTACTATCTTGGTATTGGGGTTTACCCATTCACTTCATATTCCTATAGTGATAAGGGTGTCAAGTGGTTTTCTAATATATAGTATCAACCACATGTTTATACTTGGTCAAAAAACCAAGTTGGCTTCCCCCTTGGTGATGAAATCCAAGTAGGTAGGCCTTGGGAAGAAAAACCTTTAATGATTTTCAATGTTAATTTATTTAGAAGTGTGTGAAAAAGAGAAAAATAGTGTGAATAAATCATTAATTTGAAAACAACCTAATTAGTTTATGTTTGTTACTCTAAGCATGCAAGTAACTAAAATGAAAAGTGAATTAATTACTAGAAAAATAGGTTAATTTATTTGACTGTGAAGAGTACGAAGTCAATTCAAGTGACATTATATACAAATAATATAAAATAGAGTTGACAAGGTCAATACTATTTTATGAAATCAAGATTCTAAAGAACATGGTTGAACAAGTTGATTGTGTCTTATAGAGAGAAGACATGCTACAGAACTATGTCGAGCTAGTTGACCTAGTTTATTGTAGGGTTAAAGTTTTATAGACTATAAACTTGTGAAAACAATATTGTAAATGAATAATATAAATGATATAGAAGGTAAGAATGAGCCTTGGTAGTTTGAAATTTTTATTATGTGTTGTTCAAATGCTAATTTTTATATTCTACAAATAAAGTCAACGAGGTCAATGAAGTTTGTAAAACATGTGTGCTAAAAATAATTTACAAATAGAGTTGACTAGTTTGACTAAGTATAAAAATATGTATGTTGAAAGAGGATAAATAAGAATAGATTCAATGAATTCAATGAATTATCCAATCCTATTATTTAAGAAGAGAACATAGTTGAGTTGGTCAATCCTATCACCTATATTTGGAGAATACCTACACAAATAAAATAGATTTGATTTAGAGTGATTGCATGTTAAACATGTGCATATAATGTTAGACTATATCAACAAGTTTTATACAATACTTCAAAAATAAAAATATGTAATATGATAATAAAATGAATGCATGAAATAATACCTACGATGGTTATATTCACATCGGGTTCACCAAAATATATACAAGGGAAAATCTAGTTGACCTACAAATCAATCCTATCTCAAAAAAGATAAATCACACTCACACTTCTACTTGTTGGTACATTTAAAAATTGGTTTTATGACCAAGATGGATCCACTAGACCTAACCAAGGGGTCCCTTACCATAATAACATCACTAGAGAGGGTTCTAAAGCCTCTAGTCAAGAAACACCATGTGATAACCCTTATCTAGGTCCTATGTTTTCTATATTCACAAAGTAAATATAAAGTAAATTAAAATCTAACCTAGTGCTCACCAAAGCCTGTGGCATAAAATGGGGGAAATTAAATATAAAAGTAAATATGCATAGAATAATTCTCATTAAGCTATGTATAGATATAACCCTAATGCATGGAAAGAGAAATACATTAAAAAACCATTACTTATGTTACTTATATCTAATAAAATAGAGGAGTAAAGTTAAATATACTTACCTTAAAGATGAACTCATTGAAACTCAATCTCTCCCTTGGCCAATGGTGCTTTAAAAGAGATTGTTGTGTATTATTGAAGAACCTAAGGATGGACATTAGACTATAGTCTAGCCAAGGACCTCCAAGTGAATCTCAAGCTTTCACAAGACAAACATTCTTCTCTCCAAGTGTATACCCTAAGAAAATAACTCCTCAAGTAGAATGGTGGAAGAGTAGATTATAAATAAGCACAAATGAATAATTAACTCTTATCTCTCTCTAAGAAATTGCAAAAAATATGTGTATATATAGCTTAATCTAATCCTCAACCTTTCTGATAGAGTCAACCCAATCGACCCTATATGGTTAATTCATAAAATCAAGTTAGGTCCAAGACTAGGTCAGCCAAGGCTGATAGAGTCTTGTAAT
Organism: Torreya grandis; assembly: GCA_037957365.1. NCBI lineage: Eukaryota > Viridiplantae > Streptophyta > Pinopsida > Cupressales > Taxaceae > Torreya > Torreya grandis. The sequence goes on from JARHVA010000531.1 coordinate 1,746,605, forward strand.
ATATAAATATAATTTAAGTACAAGGTTGACCTAGGTTGACTTTGTTTGATAAATGTCAAAAAGGGTTTTTGGCTTACGTAGGGGTTGAATAAGGTGGTGAATTACTTGGATGAGTGTGTAATGGAGGTGTCAAAGCTTAAGGAAGTGTATAAGAAAGTTTTATGTTGGTTGCAAGGGATGGTATCGGGAAAAACAATATTGTGAAGCACTAATGATCTTCCCACCCCTTTTGCAGGGCACCCTTTAAGGCATGCACTCAGATAGATTGAGACTTGATGTGTTCTTACAAGAGAGAAAGTATCGGTAATTGATGGAGTTTGAAAATATTATGTGTATAAAATATCTATATCACATAAATTCAAGATCATGTACCATAATCGAATCTCAAAATAATAAAAGGAAATAAAATAGGATCAAAGGAAGAAAAATAGTTTAGATAGTTGTTCAAAATAATAATTTTAAGAATAAGGTGATGTATAAAAATAAGATTGACCAGTAAGGAAAATATAACTACCAAGGTTGTAAATGATGAAGCATATACAATATTGTGACATTTCTAACATAGATGGATTGGCTTAGATGGAGTTAATGCATAATAAAATAAAATTTTAAATAATTAAAAGGTGGCATGTCATATTTTTGAATACTATTAAAGGAAACATTAAGTTTATGCATTGAAAAGGAATAGGTCACATCAAAGTGACCATCAAATTTAAACCAATAGGATAATGGTATGAATCAAATCGATAAAGTAATGCATATGTTAGATATTATTTGGGGCCTGGATTTATATATAATATAGGGTAGGGATGGAAAACATTCTTATGATCTAGAGCTAATAACAACCTTTTTGAGATCTAGCTTTAGCACCTATTTGAGTAGATATTTATACACACTCACACCATAGTACAAAGAGAAATGGTAATGCATCAAATTCTGGTGTTAATGTCTAATTCACAAAAATAAAATATGTTATTATCTTGGATCTTAGGCAAAATAGATGGCACAGCCCAAAGTCATTTGAGTTTATAGATGTAGAAAATGTTGAGTGTTTCCCACAATTAGAATTAGTTAATTCACAGTCAAGAGTGCTCATATTACCTAGTCAACTACAAGGATATGATGTAAAGATATTAGCATATCTTCCCAAATTTAGCCACACAATGAAGTGATGATGACATTCCTAAGCTAATACAATGAAGGAGTGATTCATCTCTCCAAGGAAGTCAACATCCACATAAACACCAACACCATGGTACAGGCCACTAGAATGCCCACAAGAGGGAAACCATTAGCTGCATACAAGACCAAAAGTCCCCCAATTCATGCTAACATCAAGGTTTGTATGAAATCACAATGAGGGGAGTCCTAATCAACCTAGTAATAGATACACTTGTGTGGGTTTTGATTACATCATGAATAGATATTTTCATAATACCAAGGGATAAAAACAAGTTATAAAAGAATTCATAGACATTGCATATCAAATAATAATGCCTAGAGAAGACTTCAATTGGATAGATTATATTGCATCATAATTTATCATGAACATAGAGAGGGTGACTTTGTGCACAATACATTCCTTTCAGTACCAATTTTGGTACCACTTCTATGATTTAAAAAGTGGAAATTGTTGAAGGTCCAAATCACACCAAACATCAACTATTTTCCATAGAATGCCTTCATTAATATCATATGGAGAGGAATGGATAATACTATGCATAACTAGTTAGACTCAACCAGTGGTGGATATATATCCAATATCTAATTGACTCACACTTTAGGAACCTAGGAATATCCTAAAGTATCTAATCCCCCTCACCATGGTGATCAAAATGCATAATGAGGTCTAAATATACATCCATGAACTCTAAAAACTACTAGTTCTTCACCTACCAGTCTTCATTTATCTCCCTATAGCCAAGATGGAAGCTTCAAAGCAAAAAAAATTTGGTTGCAATAATAATTCAATTTTTATGATCAATGCCTCCTAGAGTAGACCAATCACTACCTCAAACTCAAAAAAAATCATAATATGAACCTCAGCTACAAGCAAAACCTTATGCTTCCTCTTCATAAGTAGATACAATTAAACACAAATCAATAATTCCCCAACCACCACCACCTATAAATAAAATGCATAGCTCAATTTTGTGGCTTAATGATAAGTAGACAGAAAGAACTATAGTGGAGTAGGAATTTGAACCATTATGTGTTGTCCTAGAGGAAATATAAAAATTATTTTAGGAGGATATCAAAGATGATATCGAAAATGACTAGGAAGATAAAAATTGGAAAGAAGTTCACACCTTCTAAGTGTGACACTAATTCCCTATTTTTTTATTTATACGAATTACCCCACCTCTATCATTTATCATTGTAGAAATTATTGTTCAAGAGGCACAAGTCAAATGTATATTAGAATCCATTTTTCAAGAATGAGCATTAGGATCCAATACATTTCCACAAGGAAAAGTGGGACAAGATCAAGTTACAATGTATACTTCCCCCTAACAACAAGTTGTGCAAGAAACATTATTGGAAGAAGTTGGCATACAACAAGAAATTCCATTGAGGTTGTCGACACATGGACCTCATGTATTGTGCAGAACCAGGATTTATCCAAGAATAATAAAATGAATGGGCACATGTATGAAAATATATAAACTTGAAAATGATAGTGAAGAGGAATCCATGAAAGAATAAACTATTATTTAGACCCATGTAACAAAGAGGAAAAAGAAAGGGTTGGTCCTATTTATTGCTTGTTAAAAATCATTTATGCATAAGCACCAGGTCATATTTTCTCGATCTACCTCCCCACCACCTTCACCTCCGTTGTATCCATACTTCTCAATACCATAACAAGTACCCTTTCTAGTCCCCAAAATATGGATCCATTGGCAATAGGTGTGTAACAACAAAAAAATTCATTAAAACAACCTCTAACACAAGATCACTCTGAATAACCCAAGCCACAAGATCAATCTAAAGAATAATAAGAGCAGGAAAATATGAAGGCCAAGGCTATAAATGACAAGGCCAATGAGGATAAGGATAAAAATTAAAAGGAAGAGAAAAAGAAGAACAAGATGTATAGGAGGCATAAAAAATAAATTTTAAGCTTATGTAGTAGCCAAAGAAGTTGAATATAATAATAAATAATAACTTCATAAGGAAGAGATACAGTGGGAAGCATCCCAAGAGCACACAACCAAAGATGCAATATAAAAACCTAACAAGGAATGGGCTAAGGAATTTTTGAAGGATCTATAAAAGAAAGTTGTGAGGGAATAATCAAAACTAGTTGCGAAAGAAAAGACAGAGAAAGAGAAGAAGCAAAAGGAAGAAGAACAATTAAAATTCTAACTAGTTATGGGCTCATATAAAAATGCAATCAAACCCTACGTAAACATATTATTTATTTGATTCAAAAAAGTATATGGACATTTAAATCTAACCACAACCTTCAAGTAGATCTGTAGGGTCAAGGTCAACATAGGGAGGAGTACATGAAAAGGCATTGTAGGATAAAGATAAAACATGTAGGCATTATATGCTGGATGTCAAAGAACCATTCTATTAATAATGGAATTTACCCTCCCCTTCACACAAATCAAGCATCAACCTACCTCATCATTAACTATTTAAACCCCAATAGAAATTAAACTCCAAGACAATAAGTTTTTTTTGATACATCATAATTAAAATTAGCGAAATAGGTTGAACGAGATGTTACTTTTCAAGCATCCATATAGAAAAAGTTATATGATATGGATTAAAATAACACCTATGTGAGGATAATGTTTAGTTGCATGTTCTAGACTATCCAAATCACATATATTGATCAATGAAACTTGCCCAATGTTGTTTATATAGATTTTTTGATGTCAAAATAAAAATAATTTGTGGCTCTACTGATGTAGTTCACAAAGGATTTGGTTGTAGCATAAAGGTTGCACCAATTTATATCCCATGTTCAATTACTATGACCTAAAACTAAAGTCATCTTCAAGTTGATTAAATAATATAAATGAGTTATTAATGCTACTATACATTAGACTATCTAGCTTTCATTCACAATGCTTGACTGGAATAATTAGTTACATGACACCTAGAAAGACATCACTCCAAACCTATCTATAGCTGATAATTTCAAAGTAATCATGGATATCCAAACATCAAGACTAGTTAAAATGGACACTACATTAAACAAATCTCTGCTTTAAGAGATAACATGATGGCAAGGATGTCCACTTGGGAACTCAATATGATCTATAGTATGTTTATAGGTGTTCAAAAACAAAGATCTGTAGACCAAATGGAGCTAGTAAACTAATAAATTTAGTATAAAGTGGCCCACCATAAACCTATCATTGTAGATATTATTGAAGATGACATTAAATAATCATGTAGAGTTAGGCTCCCCTACACAGATTGTTTAGCTTGGTGTAGGATGTATTGTCATATTGGAGGTAATATAAACAATTCTTGACAAATATGGATAATTCGGTCCAATCCATTGTGAATGTTCCACAATAAATTCCACTTTCTCAACTTCTAAACGTCCTAAAAACTTATGCATTAACATCATAGTCAAAAAATACCTTAGTAGCTTCATAGTCATCACATACTAGTATATCCCTAGCATTGTATTCCATTTCCCCACCATCATAATAAGGTCCTAATAAATTAATATTTTGTTCATTTTTTAAGATAGTTGATTTTGGGTAGGCATGCAGCTTTGTGAGGGGGAAAGGAAGGTTGAAAACCAACAAAGGGCAGCCTCTTAGTTATACTAATTTATAGAAAACTAGTTGATAACTTGAAAGAGTAGTTAATTAGTGTGAAAGAGATTAAAAATGGTAAACAACATTTTGAGAGATAACCATGAGAATTGCTTATTTTCAAACCATGTAACTCAGTGTAGGTGATTCCATTAGTTCCAGTCTGCAATACCCTCCTTGTGACTTATCTCAAGATGGGATAACTATTTAATTCTAGGAAAGTGTTGGTGGTAAAATATGAATTTCAAAAATGCATAAAATATTATAAAAGTGAAAAGTGTGCTATATAATCTATTTTGTATAAAATACTAGTTTTGTTTAAATGCCAAAAATTTGAAAAAGATGAAGGGTCTTCTATGATTCTAGAAACAAATGGTCATGAAGGTGAAGTGACAGAGCTTCCTCACAGCTCTATAAATACTTTGTATTCAAAAGGAAAGGACCAGTCTATGTTTTTAAAAATATAATTTTATATAGATCATGGTTACCTTAAGAGTTTCTATGTTATTTTTACTTCATGTGCATAAGTTTTCCCTCAACTGTTTATTCCCTTTTTTGTGTGAATCTATGTATCTAATCTACTAAACAAATTTGATTTTTTTAAATGAATTTATTCTAAGATGAATGAATATTAATTATACATGAGTTCATGTTGGGATAAATATATAATAGATTAAACATATAACTTCCTACATCCATAATCTATACTAATAGTTGCATATTATAAAATATTAGCATGTCTTGATGGGATTTTCTAGGGATTATTTTTAATAGGTCTTGAAATAAACTTGATGTACTCTCCCTTCCTCTATGTGAATACATAATTAGATTAATTATGGATTCAAGAGCACACAACTCATTGTAGGATCCTAACTCACACTACCCATTGTATACACTAGGCATGAGCTAGGATAAATTTAGGAGAAGAAGTGGATGAAGAATGCCAACTTGGAACATTTTTGGTCAACAAGCAAGGCTTCCCTATTCCTTCTATTCCATAAATATGCATGATGAAAGACCATGATTCTCTCTTTGGGATAGGGAACAACATGAATGGACATTATTTCATGATGCAAATTTTCTTTTCCATTTTTGGGGTGTTCAATGTG